>OZ012701.1:21299841-21323181 GCA_963942565.1 Maea johnstoni | reverse complement strand
TATTTGAGTAAAAATTTGTAAATATTGCAATGAATAATGATATTGGTTGACTAAAGTTGGCTATGATCTCAGAAACCTAGAGATACACATTGTTATATGATTATGCTGCTGTGAGGTGTGTTTTGGGACGGGGATTTTAACTAGCTTGAGGTGGTACCTATCACCTTAGGCGTGTATATATATACATATGTATATATATATATATATATATATATATATATATATATATATATATATATATATATATATATATATATATATGTATATATATATGTATATATATATATATATGTATATATATATATGTATATATATATATGTATACATATATATATACATATACATATATACATATACATATACATATATATATACATATATATATATATATATATATTATATATATATATATATATATTATATATATATATATATATATATATATATATATATATATATACATATATACATATATATATACATATATATACATATATATACATATATATATATATATATATATATATATATATATATATATATATATATGTATATATATGTATATATATGTATATATATGTATATATATATGTATATATGTATATATATATATATATATATATATATATATATATATATATATATATATATATATATATATATATATATATATATATATATATATATATATATATATATATATATATATTGCTTTGTACTTAGGCCCCTGCCTTTCTTATCTCTAATTTCAGTATTTGCAAATGCGCTACGACACACGGTTACTAAGGGTGATTGCTGTACTTGGGGAAGTATTTGAAATGGTAAGATTCTAGTTGAAAATATCACTGCCTAACTTAAATTGTCTTTTATGAAAATTTAATATATCCAGGGTTAAAATGTACCACTTTTGTCAAAAACTTCTATTGACAAACTTGAACACCACTTGACCATGGCAAAAGTTTTGAAAATAAAGGCATTGACATTAATTAGTGTTTCACTGTATGTCTCTTAGCAACATAGCAACTTAGCAACGTATCTTTTGTTATGTTTTCGAAAAAAATGTTTCATGATCTTACAAAATGTTTATGACCGTACAAAGATTCTTAATATTCCCTTTTCAGCTTCTGTATTCAGCGTTTGCTTTGTTGGGCCCCGCCATATCTTTGGAAGTCAGTGAGTCTTTATACTTAGATATTTCATAATCTTTTTTTTGTATTTTTACCATTTTCTGTAAATATTGTGTGTGTTTATATTTTCCGGTGTTGCCAACCAATAAAGACGGATGGATTAAATTATTTATTCCTGTTTTAGGCCATATAAAACAAAATAGTAAAATGATTTTCTGAGATTAAAACATGTCTAAAGTTGTAAATCACCATATTTGAGGTAATTAACTCATTTATTATGAACTCTTCTACTTTTATTGCACTAAAACATGATCTCTTTTATGTATATCCCCAGCCGCTGTATTTACTGGTATTTAATTTACAATTGTGTTTTGATATGTTAGTAAAGTTTCAAAGTCCTGTATATTTGTACATTAGTTCAAAGCCTAATGTATACATACAAAACGTTTGAAGAATAATGCAGTGAGAATTTCGAAATACCAATGTTCGTCACCTGTCTAAGCATATCCTCGCCAGGACCACTTAGTTACGGCTTAAACAAGTGAGTTAGCAAGAGACCTGCGATTGCCCTTGAAGGCAGCCATCGTGTTT
The DNA here is from genome assembly GCA_963942565.1 of Maea johnstoni. Lineage (NCBI taxonomy): Eukaryota > Metazoa > Annelida > Polychaeta > Spionida > Magelonidae > Maea > Maea johnstoni. The sequence continues at coordinate 21,321,463 of OZ012701.1, read as the reverse complement.
AGGTTCACTACTGGCGGCAAACGTCGTGAAAAAGTCGTGAAAACGTCGTGAAATTTCATAGATCTGTGAAAAAAATCACATTTTTCAGATTAAAACTAAATAAAATTTCCAGTGTCGTGAAAAAAGGTGAGCGTCGTGAAAATCTCCTGAAAAAAGGTGAACATCGTGAAAAATTTGATATCGTGAAAATTTCATGAAATAGGATATGCAAATAAGGGCCTCCCTCTAATACTAAGTGTAGACCCCACATATTCTCAAAACGTGAAAGACAGCATTTTGACATCTGCTCATCAAAAATGTAAGATTTTTCATTTTCCCTGCTGAGCTTTGTTCCAAATATGTATAGGAAAGTTAGATGAACATATATAGAATAGACAGGAAAGCATTTAATGAAGAATTAATTACTAAAATGTTTTTTTGAGCGCATGAATGTCAATTATTCATGAAACCACATAGATTGCATCAAAATGTCCTTATGTTTTAAGGTTTAAAATGTTTTGAAGGTGTTTTATGAGGACATATGTATAGGCCATCAATTGAGGCAAGTGAACAGAAACCTTGGGAAATATAGAATGAATTCTAGACAGTGACGTGCAACAAAATAGTACATCTTGAGGTTGATTACGGGTGTTAATTAAAGATGTTTACCTATTTTTGTATACAATTGTGACAACTTTTTCAAAGCAATGGAAATTCACGACATTTTCACGACTTTTTCACGACTTTTTCAAGAAATTTTCATGGCACATTTTCACGACGTCTGATGAAAAATGTCGTGAAAATGATGGTACTAATATACGTTTTCACGACATTTTCACAACTTTTTCACGTATAGTGCCAGTAGTTTTTCATGACAGATTCACAACAGTTTCACGACATTTTCATCATGCTATTTTCACAACGTCATGAAAAATGAATCATTTTTCACGACTTTTTCATCAAGGAGATAAATGTATTTTCACGAGAGTTTCACGAGAGTTTCACGACATGTTTCACGACCAACATATTTTCACGACAAATTCAGTAATTGGAAAGTTTCACGACATTTTCACGGACTTTTCACGGGCTTTTCACGACATATTTTCACGACCCATTTTCGCTATGTCTGATGAAAAAGTCGTGAAAATGATATAGTACAAAGGTATATTTTCACGAGATTTTCACGACTTTTTCACGACATTTTGCGCCAGCAGTGGTTCATACTGGCTTATTGCACAGAATGAGCACTCTTGAAGGCGGCCATCTTGTTCATTCATACTGGCGCATTGCACAGAATGAGCACCTTTGAAGGTGACGGCCATCTTGTTCAGATTCATACTGGCTCATTGCACGGAATGAGCACCCTTGAAGTTGGCCATCTTGTTCAGGTTCATACTGGCTCATTGCACAGAATGAGCACCCTTGAAGTTGGCCATCTTGTTCAGGTTCATACTGGCTCATTGCACAGAATGAGCACTCTTGAAGGCGGCCATCTTGTTCATTCATACTGGCTCATTGCACAGAATGAGCACCCTTGAAGGCGGCCATCTTGTTCAGGTTCATACTGGCCCATTGCACAGAATGAGCACCCTTGAAGTTGGCCATCTTGTTCAGGTTCATACTGGCTCATTGCACAGAATGAGCACCCTTGAAGGCGGCCATCTTGTTCAGGTTCATACTGGCTCATTGCACAGAATGAGCACCCTTGAAGGCGGCCATCTTGTTCAGGTTCATACTGGCTCATTGCACAGAATGAGCACCCTTGAAGGCGGCCATCTTGTTCAGGTTCATACTGGCTCATTGCACAATGAGCACCCTTGAAGGCGGCCATCTTGTTCAGGTTCATACTGGCCCATTGCACAGAATGAGCACCCTTGAAGTTGGCCATCTTGTGTAGGTTCATACTGGCTCATTTAACAGAATGAGCACCCTTGAAGGCGGCCATCTTGTTCAGATTAATACTGGCTCATTGCGCAGAATGAGCACCCTTTGCTACCAATGGCCTATAGATAGCAGTGGCAGGGAAGCCTAGGTTCCCCTTTTTCCTCTTAATTTTCTTCCTGGCGTATACATAGGTGATCACAATATTTCTAGAAACACATTAACTTTTAAAAAGTAAAACTTATATAGTGTGATGTGATTGAGCAATAAAGGGAGTGAAAATTTAGTGCCACTTTGGTGCCAACTATGTGGACGGCATGTTGGATTTTATGTTGGATTTTCAAAAGGAATCTGACAATGGTAGTCTATGTAAAGTTTTATTAATGCACTTAAAGTATTAGAATTTTAGATAGTATTGTAACCTTGTCGAATACCCTACTTTTGTATTCTATTTCGTATGACCTACTTTTATATTCTAGTGACCGGTGTATCGTGGGGAGTATGGGTTATTGTATTCGGAGTGGTGACCACTGTCTACACAACACTAGTATGGGAAACTTTGATATATTCATGGCTGGAGCGTATGCATGGTCTGACTCAAAATAAAACATCATCCTAAAAGACTAGCATTTAGTAATATGTTTGACCAAAAAGTGCTTTTTAGTTGTTACATATGTAGTTTAATGACTGTAGGTTTACTACAAATATATATATATATATATATATATATATATATATATCCTTAATTTACAACAAAAAATCATGAGACGTTATTTCAAAGGGAACAAAATGTAACTTATTACATGTACTCCTATTGATGGATTATGTTTAAAGTTGTCAGGCCATGCCTATACTCCAGATGCTTTGGTACCTTTGGCAATAACATGAAAATATAGAATTATTTTACAACATAGCTGACGGAGAATCAGTTGTCGTATCCCAATGAACTTTCCTCTTTCAAATATTGTAACAGCTATGTTTTTTCGCATCAAGCACTTAGTAAAAGTTGTGTGGCTGTTTTTTGCCGCTTTGGCCATTAAAGCATTTAGCTACAATATTGCTGGTTAAAAGTCTAACACCTTGTATATTTGTACATGTGTTCTTTAAGCCTGGTGTTATTTAAACATTCAGGTGTTTATTGCGGAATACATTTACAAATTTACGCCGAAAAATCATTCAAGTATGTGTCGTTTGAATGTCTGATAATTTTGAAAATATTTTTTAAATTTTTAATATAAGCACAAAATCACAAAATATTTGAAGGACAGGTTTTGGTGGGATTCTGATCAAAAAATTCTCCCTCAGACATTTTCAAAATATAAACTTCTTTAAAAGATATCACCTGAATAGTCTGAGCTGCTCAGCCTGCTACAAACATGAATGGGTGAAATACGAAAAGCTTCCTCTTAGTATTGCATGGGTGTAAAATGTGATGGGTAAAAAACGACACAGGACGATTTCAAACCGAGTCCATGCCTTCAAACATCAAATCTTATAAATGTGGAGGAACGATTAAAAGAAGGTACAGGACTTCTGATTTATTTCATAGTTTTGATCTGTGTAAATTTTGAAAGCATGTGTGTAAGATTCATTGATATTTGAATTGTAATTCTTCCAAGGGTTGCTGGCAATATACTTAGAAAAGCACATCTTCCAGTTTAGCTCTCTCATTGTATCTCCCATTTGAGGTAAAACAGTCAAAGAGAACTTATGGTTGAAACACCAGGACCACGTGGATTGGAAAACAATTGTTATTGGAGAAGAGAGTGCTAAACTTATTTTGAGTATATCACCAACATCACAGTCTTAAAAAGTTGGATTTTGTAAATTGTTAGTGGATGATCTGTGAACAATATATTATATCGAGTACAGTAGAATATGTACTGCTTCTTTGAAGCCTCATGTTTAAAGATATTTACTTTTACATATTTTCATACCTAAATAAGTAATTATTCATTTGTTTTGATGATGCATATATATATATATATATATATATATATATATATATATATATATATATATATATATATATATATATATATATATATATATATACAAATTTATTTATTTTGATAATTAATGTAATTGATTAGGGAGGCATGAAAGCCGTGGTGTGGGCCGACGTCTTCCAAGCAATTCTCATGTTCCTAGGACTGTTCATCATCATAGTATATGTAAGTAGTATTTCTATGCCATTCTTATGTTTTGGGAAATGTTATGAATGAATGAATGGTTGCTTAAAGGCACATCAGCTCATATAAGGCCATTTAGTTCCATAAGATCTGTGTAAAATGATGGTACGTACGTTTTGGGAAATGGAATCACCACAACATGTCTCTGCAATGAGAATTGTGTATTCATACGAAAAATAGGAATCAGACAATGAAGCTTCTTGAATTTTGGTTTCCGTTGCTTTTTCTGCCATATTGCGGCTAAGTTGTGATTAGCCAGTCATAAGCCGTGGAGGAAATTGGAGTAACAGACGAAAACTACTGCCTAACCCCAAGTCACTGGCAACCTTCTCACTTGAAGCAGCTTTCTTATAATAATAATAATAATAATAATAATAATAATAATAATAATAATAATAATAATATTATTATAATAAAAATTATAATAATAATACTAGATGATTGATATTTGATAAAGCGCCCTTTCCACATATAATATTCAAAAGTGCTTCATAGAAAAGTTAGTGGACAGATGCTTTCTATCGATGAAAATTACGTATTAAGATATTTATCGAAGGAAGCTGTGGCTTTAACATATACTTTCGTATAGAGTCCAGCCCTTATGGTTGAGTCAGCAACTGGTTAAAGTAGAGAACATGCAGGTTTATTTCATACTCATGAAAAGGCGAAGGAGAGTTCATAAATATATGATTTCCTGACTGCTCTCTCTCTCTCTCTCTCTCTCTCTCTCTCTCTCTCTCTCTCATTCTCCTCTCTCTCTCTCTCTCTCTCTCTCTCTCTCTCTCTCTCTCTCTCTCTTTGAGTTACCTACTTTCTGTTACAGGGGACGACCATTATGGGAGGTCCGTCAAAAGTCTTCAATGTGGCTAAAGCTACGGGCAGAATCGACGCATTTGAGTGAGTGTAAAGCTTTAAATATATCATATGACATCACAGCATTACATGATGACACAGTGGTATGCTAACTCAAAAACAGAATCCTTGATAGCACTTCCAACACGTAGGCGTCCAATGAGTTCAAGATGAGATGAGTATTAGGTGGGGCTTTGTTGTACAGGCTTTTCTCATAACTGAACATTTCTTTTCTTCCAAGTAATTACTGTAATGTTTAGATGTGTTTAAATGAAACAGACAACTTCAGTGCTACTGACTAGTTTATTTGGTATAGCAGGAGAGTGCGTGATAAAGTACAATGTCCAGCATGAGGGTTAGGGAGCATGCAGTTAATATACTGATAGATACATTGTAATCAAATGGCGATTAGTGATTATTTATAGTTACGACACTACAGTTACATTCAAGAATTTCTAAAAGGATTTCATACAAATTAATGCATATATCACATATTCACACTACCTACCTAACTTAGAAAAAGTTTAACCCCCATGCAGCTTGTGTTTAATTTGACCAAGATGAAAATGCAAAAATCCGGGGGCTTGGGTACTAATCTGAGAGTACTCCGCGAGAGCTATCAAACGAATACCAACATGACAGGATTTAGATGGTTTTCAAAAAATGCTTTGTGTCCTTGTACTTTGGGCGACAGTAGCCTCAGCATTTTCTTAGGGTTCAACTTGACTATATTCCCTGCCGAACCTGATTGTTTATTCTTTTTGCTTCAGTTTTGATCCCAATCCACTTAAGAGGATGACAGTTTGGACCCTGATCTTCGGACAGACAACACTGTGGTTTGGTGCATTCGGCTGTTCACAGGTGGCGCTTCAGAGGATTCGTTCAGTGTCAACCTACCGACAGTCACAGCTGCAAGTGATCCTGTTATGTTATTAGTACTTATGTACACGTCAACTCTTCTGATCTGAGCAGTACTCTCTTGATTTCAGACCCCATATTTGCTTTAAAGAAATCTGCTACTGATTTGCTGACCAAAATCATCTCTGTGCGACATAAATCTAAAGCTAACATATTTGTATGGCAATCAGTATAATGGCCCACTCCTTTGCTCAACTATCCACCTGACCCTTGGTGGCCAAGATTGGAACTAAACAAAATGCCGCAAAAGAAGCCCCAATAGCAAACCATATGAAATGGGTGTGCCCCTTGCAGGGAGGACACTGTCAAAGGCAAATAAATGTACCATATCCAATCTCTATCTCAAATGATTTAGCAATAACTATGAAATGTAATAGTCTTGTGAAGTAAGCGTTGTATTCATTCATTGTAGCCAGCCTATGTTTACTTAATCTGTAAAGATATGGCTTCCAAATGAAGCATTGATGTAGTTCATTTCTTATACAATGAAGTTTGTACGATAAATGTCTCACGAGCAAGGTACTGGCTCTGGATATTATTGATAAAGAGCAGACAAATGAATTCCACTTCTCAAATTTCTATCACGTTATAATAGTCACGTTTTAATAGTCAAACTAAAAAAAAAAGTCTAGCTGAACAGGAACACTGCATCAGGTGTATTATTGGAGTAGAAATACAGCACATTGTTCATTATGCACCTGTGGACCAATCAGATGTCAAGAAGGTGATAACTGTGAATTACCTTTAGGGACACACAGACAAATGGAAGTTTTTGAGGGAGAATCGAAACAGGTTTTACTAGACAGATATAGCAACTTGAATATCAGCATTTGGAAGGAACTTATAGACCAACTTTGATAGCAGATGAACCAAAGCAGAGTCAAGTCCAGAGAATTTGTCTTGATGCTTACGTGTTTTTGTTTCAGAACTGTGGCCTTGTTGTGTCCAGGTCAGATTCTACTGGTGGGGTTCTGCATAGCAACAGGGGTGGTGGTGTATGCATACTATGCCCTTGGTGGCTGTGATCCTCATAAGGCCGGATATATAGACAACATCAACCAGGTATGTATGGGTCGTATTTAAGGGAACATGGGCACACACGGACCTTTTAGTACCATTACATCTACATGGACAACATCAACCAAGTACGTATGCTTGCAACGCATGCGAAGTGTAATTGTCGAGCATACTCAAATGCTGTCTTTTGAAAAACTTTTTGTGTGCCAGTTTCACAGAATTAATCAAAAAGATTGACCTAGGTAGTTATTTTACCCATACTATTCTCTCTAATCCATATCCTTTCTTGTTTTACTATCTTGTTTAGTGATCCCATCTTTTTTGTTAAAATCCATCACAAGATGTCTGACTGACAACATTTTATACTTCAGGTAGATAGAAGGTGGCCATTTTGATTTAGAAAAGTTAATCCTCAACATGTTCAAAATCATATGACCAATAGTATCCAATCCAATTTAAAGATAAACAAGTTTCAATCTGTATTAAACTTAAACCAGTGAATTTGATTTTTCTCATATGGTACTGTGTTTGATTTTAACGGGATTAATTCAAACTTATTAATATAACCAATTGGATACCAATGGTATCCAATCACAGTAAACCTTTTTAAAGATAAACAAGTTTCAATCTGTATTACACTTAAACCAGTGGATTTGATTTTTCTCATATGGTACTGTGTTTGATTTTAACGGGATTAATTTAAACTTATTAATATAACCAATTGGATACCAATGGTATCCAATCACAGTAAACCTTTTTAAAGATAAACAAGTTTCAATCTGTATTACACTTAAACCAGTGGATTTGATTTTTCTCACATGGTACTGTGTTTAATTTTAACGGGATTAATCTAAACTTATTGATTAATAATATAACCAATTGGATACCAATGGTATCCAATCACAGTAACCCTTTTTAAAGATAAACAAGTTTCAATCTGTATTAAACTTAAACCAGTGAATTTGATTTTTCTCACATGGTACTGTGTTTAATTTTAACGGGATTAATTTAAACTAATTGATTAATTAACTAACCTTTTAAAACTTATTAACGAACAAATCAATAACTAATTTTAGAATTATATTTAAGTCTCTAGTGTGGCGAAACTGTCATCAATATAAACTAATTGTCATATTTTCCTTTTTATTGTGCAGATTCTTCCTTACTTCGTTATGGATGTTATGGCCATACCCGGGGTACCGGGCCTATTTCTGGCTAGTTTGGTTGCAGGTTCTCTGAGGTGGGTATATAGCGGAGTGTGAGAATGTTATCAATGACTTAAGAATGTTATCAATGCGTTTTACACCTTAAACTTTTGGAAATGGCGGGATACAATTTATATTAACCATGGTCTGTCTTGGCCAAACTTGGCAGACCGTTTTCCCTTTTTTTGTATTAAAAAGTTTGTTGTTACAAAAAAAACCTTAGGAGTCCAGTATCTATATACCTGCTTTCTTTCTCAACTTCTTAAAATGTCGATTTCACTTATTTGATGATAAATTTAAGTTGACCAAAAATAATTGTTTACTATTAAGTCTGATGAATTTAATTGAGTCTTATGTGATATATACCATACAACAATAAGTTATTAATCAATTATACAGTAGAGATTTGAAATTTTGTCAGTTTACCACCACATAGAAATTCTGAATAGTGACTGGCATTTGCTAATCCTAGGAAAATTGGCATAACACCGTCTAGTAACTAGCAATTTTCTCCCACGACTCGAACAGCATTTAAACGTAGGCAGTACTGTAGAACACATAATGGGTGACTTCAAGTATGGTATTAACACAGATGTTAACATCGATGTAAGTGTTACCAAGGGTGGTAACACGCTGCTTGAAGTGATGTGCATATGCTAGGTGGTAACACACATCTATCCCATAATATGTGTGTTAACACAAAATGCAACAGAATATGTTAGTGTTGATCAGTGAAAGGTGTTGAAAAGAGCATGGTCCTTATATACTTTCTGAAGGCCTTACCAGTAAGTGCTTAGGTGTTAACACCGTCCCGCCTTCAAGTCCCATGTTAGTGTTGGGTACCATTTTCAGCTACTGACGACTGATTGCACTTAGTTAATAAGGTTTTCTGAGTATAAATCACTTCATTTCAACAGTTTATAGATGATGATGAAAATAAGAAATGATAGAAATAATAATGATGATAATCATAATGATATAAATCACAATAATGAGAAATTGAGAATAATCATGAGGTATAGAATGATAATGATTAAAACAAGAAAAATGAAATTAAATTAATTCTTATTCCAAGTTTGTATAAGTCCTATAGAATATTTGACATGAATGGTACATGTATGTGTCTGTGAATTGAAAGTGACATAGTTATATACCACCTTTACATCTTATGTTGCTGTTCTTTACTATAACAATCATTGTTTGATCGAGCAGGACACATATCTCTAAAAAATGTAACACCATTGCTAACATCTGTGTTGGCCTAGTTGTCAACATCTTGCTCTGTGTTGAGGGGCTGGGATAAAACTGATCTGTTAGTGTTACCATGTGTGTTAAGTCTAACACAGAACTTGAAGTCAGCCAATGTACGCGTCTGTTTATATATGGCGTACATAGCGTGTGGTTCCGCTTCGCTAAATATAAAAACGCTGTACTTTTTTCTTGCTGTACTGGCGCCGTCAGCGGCGGCAACTGTCGCTAACATAAAGATACGCTATGATGCAAAAAACTCCCCAATTTGCTATATTGGGACACGTGTCATATGTGTGTTCTACAGTAGTCAGAGAAATGAAGAATTGGTAACAATTCCTCACAGCCATTAGCTATAAGGTCAGGCAAGTAGCTCTCAGAAAGTAGACGAGATGATTGTAAAACACAAATATCTTTGAAGAGATCTACAACTCTGGTTCTGATTCTGATTCTTAAAGTCTAGATTCTATAACTATTCGTATATTGTTACTTGCAGTACGGTTTCCTCAATTTTTAATGCTATGGGGGCAGTCATATGGGAGGACCTGCTGAGCCCTCACATGCCTGAAATGTCAGAGATCAAACGGACAAGGATCACGAAATTAATTGGTAAATTCATAATATAGATATACATAGCATGTTTGAATTTGCATAAATGTAATCCAAAAACATATACACATACAAAGAAAGGAACTTCTCAGGATGTAATTAATAATAATTGTTGATAGATGTAACTATCTGATATATATATATATATATATATATATATATATATATATATATATATATATATATATATATATATATATATATATATATATATATTCATACAATTATACACATTTCTTTTTATTTGATAAATATCATTCCTAAACTTTATTGTTGCCATAAAGCAATCAATTAAACATCTAAGTATAACATATCAGTTAATAGAGATACCAAATGCAATCAGAGTTCTAATTGCTGTTGTATGCAACTTTGTTTTCAGTTGGTGTTTACGGTGCTGTGGTTATGGGACTGGCCTTTGCCACTCACTCTATGGGCGGGGTATTTAACCAGGTCAGCCTTACAATGATGAGTGCTACAATTGGGCCAATTTTGGGACTTTTTCTTCTCAGCATGCTCTTTCCAAAGGCAAATGCAATGGTAAGCAATACTTTGTTTCCAAGAAATGTGAGATTATTATTTTTAATGCTGTAGAAGGGAAAAATCTGAATTATCTTTCCGGCAAGTGATGACTCTTTTGAATAAATATTGTGTGTTTTACGTAGTAGATTAAATTGGAGAAAATCCAAAAAGAAATATGTTGGTAATTGTCTGTTGGATGGAATGAAATGAAATTAAATGTCTACTTTTGTTGATAAAATGTATATGCCAAGGCACACAAATATGTAATTAAGGGCAATTCAGATTTTTTTTCAGAAAAATGAAATTATAACATCAGACATAATTCATAATGTTCATAATTAATTCTGTATGGGATCATAATTTGGTTTAGGGAATTTCGTCTTCATCCCTTTTTCTGCCATGCAGCAGCTTAATTATGACCAACTTAACTTCTCTGCTACTAGATTCAGATGATATAATAAAACTGATTCTTATTACTTTTATATTACATAGTATCTAATTATTATATATATATATATATATATATATATATATATATATATATATATATATATATATATATATATATATATATATATATATATATATATATATATATATATAATATATATATATACATACATACATTTAGATGTTTGTATATATATATATATATATATATATATATATATATATATATATATATATATTTATATATATATATATATATTTATAAGTATGATTTCTTGTCACATTTCAGGGTGCATTTATCGGCATTATTGTTGGAATGGTCTTCAATGGTTGGCTAGCCTTTGGTCAACTCTACCTTAAACTTAACAGACAACCTCTGCCAAGCTCAATAGCGAACTGCACCATTTCCCATGATAGCATGAACTCAACATACTCATACGGAATCACACAGGGAATAAATGGTACAGACTACACATCAGTAAGCCTGAAGTCTACTGCCATTATAGAAACTGAGTAAGTACTACAGCGTTTAGTCTAAAAAGGCAACTTGTGATTGATTACCAGTTGTATGTATCTACTGATGGGGAAAATGCAGCCCAACTAAATAAAAAATGATTTTTTTTACTCAAAAATATATTTTTAAATATATGATAATTAAAATATATATTTTAAATGGTACTGCCTCCTCTGGTTAATCACAGTCCACTGGTACATAGTACCTAACCTATTCACATGATTATGAAAAATGTTCGCCTAAAAACACACAATTTTTGGAAAATATTTTAAGGAGAAGTGCGAAACTCCAATTCTCTTTGAACTTTAACTTTGAGCTCAAGTTATTTTTGAAATTATGAGAGAAGCAGAAGGAGATCTTTGTGTGGATTGGTGCACATGATTAGGTAGATCCTAATGAATTTAGTTAATTTAAGAATAATATTACGTCTGTAGCAAACAGTAGGAATTTGAAATCTTCACGCTACTGTACATTGTAGATATCTCCTTCATGATTTGCTATCTTAAGAATGGCAATTTTTAAATATTTATCTTCCTACTCATTTATGCAGTTTATTAGGGTGAAATACAAAACTTGATATTTATACTATTCTCATTTATATACCTCCAAACATACCAAAATAAAGATGAGGGAGCTTAACAATCATTTAATGGTCGCATGACTTAATTTCCACTACTCGGAATGGTTAATCTGCATTAAGGATTATGTGCATTTTATGTATGCCGAGGTGGCACCAATTTTCTACATTTTTTCTTTTCTGTTAAATTGTTTTATTTATTACAAAACAGTCCCAGTATATAGATATGTTATACGATGGTTTGATTGTAGGCAGAGCAGTGGCATAGAAATGATGTATACGATTTCCTACCAGTATTTCACTACATTAGGAGCCCTGGTGACTATAGCTGTAGGGCTTACTGCCAGCTCCATTGCAGGTATGGAAAACATCCACTCTCTCTCCCTCTCTTACTCTGATATACTACAGTCACACACTCTCTGTCTCTGTCTTTCTTATTCTCCGATATACTATGTAAACTAAATCTCCCCTCTCTCTGGTTTATTACAGACACACACAGACACACATACACTAACTCCCTCGTTTTCCCTATTGTGTAGTAAATACGGACAGACACTCTCATCCTCGATTGCTATACTACAGACTCTCTCTATCTGATAAACTACGGAGAAACACACAACTCTCTCTCTCTCTCTCTCTCTCTCTCTCTCTCGTACTACCTACGTCCACGCTCTCTGTCTTTCTGGAATACTACAAAAACATAACCTTTCTGGTATACTACATACCCACACACCCTCTCTTTCTCTCTATTATATTATACACATATATTCTTTTGTCTACTGCATGCACATACACAGACGCACTCTCTCTCTCGCTGTCTATTATGTTACACACTCTTATTCTTATTCTCTCTCTCTGTTTGTATGTAAGAAAGAGAATATTTGCTATGGAGTTTGTCTCCGATTCGTGGGATCATCATCATCATCATTATTATAATTGTTAATTTGTAATCTTAATCTCGTACTTGTATAAGCCCAAGTTCTTCCACAGGCCGTGGTTAAAATGGCTCAAATATGCAAAGTTTTGCCACAGGGCATATTATGCTGCATATATGTATTTTTGAACAATCGCTATCATAGTTACCATTTATACTTTTATCATTCTTACTAAAACCATCATTGTTTTGTTATTGTTTTGTTCTTTTTTATTATCATTTTTATTTTTTGTTATTGTTACGCTATGTTTACGTTTCCTTCACTTATAGATGCCTGTGGCAAGGGTAATGCTAAGGAGGTGGATGCAGCATTAATACTTCCTATAATAAGACCTCTGTATGGCTTAAAGACCCCTATAGTGGATGATGCCACCAAGACTGAACTGGAGATACTGGAAAACGTGTCTCCAAATGGAAAAATATAAAGTAGTTCTTATAGCTGAGATTTTGAATAAATAGCGCACAAGAACATTCCTTTAAAGCTTTGCAAACGCATTTATGGGTTGGTTTGAAAATGGCTGTCTGCATAGCATAATTTGATTATCTCACACCATTGAGTTTGTTCATCTGTGTATGCTCCTTATTTCATATATCATACCTGTTTATCAAATGAAAAAGGATGTTCACATAAAAATGTTGGAGATTTTCCTAATTCATATATCATACCATTTCAACAATGAAAAGGAGGTTCACATATACCGTAGGCAAATATGCCATAACAGAACTGAAATCCCAAATGAAAATATACTAGGCCTAGTTACCTGAAAGCGAAGACCTTACAAGTGGTCCTTAGAAAATCTATCTATACTGATACATCGGCTAAGTGTGCAATTGCTGATATTAACACTTTGAAAATCCACATTTAGGGCCTCCAAAATAAAATGGTTGAGATTACACTTCAAATAATAGGAAGCAACTTAGCACTAAATTGCTCTTGCATTTAGGTGAAGATTGTCTTATTTTTCTGTTCAGAGTTGTATTCCGGACTTTGGAATGAGGTTGGTTTGCTTATTTTTGTTTTGAGCAAAGTGTATATTGTACTTCTTGCATGGATTTTATACATTCTGAAACATTTACATAGTAGCATATATATCTTATGTGTATAGTATATGTTAAGGTACATATATGAAATTAAGGCCGGTAGTTTGAAAATCCATTTTTCTTGGTGCATGAATGGCATTTAATATTTGCTTTGGCACATTTGGAGAAAAAGTAAATGTCTCCCTGTTAAAGAAAATTCTATCCTTACTAAAGCATGAAATCATGCTTTCTTTTTAAACTCTTACAATTCCTACAAACTCAAAATAAGTCCAGAACAGTAATATATAAGTACAAGGATTTTCAATACACTTTAGGTTCATAAGTTGATAAGCTCAGTACATAGTGGATGCCAAAGCCTTAGAAAGTTTCATACTTTATCATTAGTTCCAGCTCAGTATTTATCTTTGTGGAACAGGTCTCTAAGGACAAGCCTTACTTGCATTTGCTTTGTTTCTATTAGAATATATTACCATATTAGTTGCCAAATGATTAAATTGAGGAACTTGTTCTTTCATCTTAGTCTTCCTAGGTTAATAGTCTTGGCATCCAGTACATAATCATCAAAACCTTATGTTTTTATCCATGTTTGTATATCCACCCAGAAAGAAGTATTTTATACATTAGTGTAATACATGTTGTTGCGTTTCTACTTCACCACAAAAGCTCCATTTATCATCTTGTATGATATTCATTTTAATTAGTTCTCGCTCTGTAGCTAATATTATTGTGAAGTTTTCTGTATTTTGTTTATCGAATATATGTGTTGACATTTGTTCTATGATTAACAATTAAGGCACTTTCTTGTTCAACCGCTTCAAATCGTATTCCAGTCTTTTGTTTCCAATCATTGTACAGATTCAGACAAATATTCCCCTTAAGCTTGATAGCCCCCCAAAAAAGGAATTTATTGTTGTCTGGAAATTGCTCAGTTTAAAGTGAGATTAACAAAATCATTAAGATAATTTTCTAACCTATATTTAAATAATCAAAATAAATGTGATGAGACTGATTGTGTTTTCAAAGCCTTTTTGGTTGAGAATTATACCTACTTCAGTTTAAAAATCCGAGATAAAAAATCCCATTTTTCTTCGATTTGGCAAATTCAAATTACCTTAGTCGTGATTATACGATACTTGTAATTGGACAAGTTCTCAACATTTTTCAGTTAAATTACGGATTGTATATGAATGACTGATTCCAGGATGGGTTGGATACACTTCAGAAAGTTCTTACACATAACTGCATCTGAGAAAGACATTTATCAATATTCTGTTGCATTCTAGTCCTGTCACATCTACTTGTTACAAGTCTTCTCTACCACGAAATGTTGATGTGTGTGTGTGTGTGTGTGTGTGTGTGTTGTCAGACGTTGATGGGCCGCTTAACACATGACAGATTCAACCGGGCAGATTCAATTGTAACGTTTACTCATCTATGTCAACCCGCACGTGCTCATCAAGACGATCGATTTAATATCGCCGATTGGCCGCACTGAGGACTCTTTGTGCTGTGGAGATGTAGACGGCGGATTGCCGGTGAAGCAGATCGTTGTGACAGTAACGAAAAAAACAAACAAGCATGGGACCTCTGTCGTAATATTGCGCTTTATTCGCGACGCCCACTTGGCAAGTGTTCTAGAGGCAAGCCAAAATTTCCTATCTCCGTTTGTAATGAATCGTTAGTAGACGGTTGAATGTTTGCGTTAATGCTTACGATACCATATATATATATATATATATATATATATATATATATATATATATATATATATATATATATATATATATATATATATATATATATGTATATATATATATATATATATATATATATATGTATATATATATACAGTCAAACCTGTGTTAAGCGACCACTCAAGGGAAATGTCAAAAGTGGTCTCTTAAAGAGGGGTTGTGGTCAGAGTGAGGTTATGAAAAAAACAAAGTATTATCAATTTTGTAAGATGGCCATGTGACCATGATCTGGCCAATACATGTACAGTATGTATATCTATTGGCTGTTACAAAATCATACAACCAAGGTATGAGGACATTATTGTACATGGAATAGCATATATTGATACAAAATACATAGCATATCAAAACAAAAGACCCTGTTGTATTTTCTTCCTCCTGAACCAAGAAATATCCTGCTGTTCGTAGCCAGGAGATATGTGTATGCACTATCTGACCTGCTAATGGCCATTCCATTGAGTTTGTCTATAGGACTCCCAACAGAGCCGGTACATGATCCAAAGCAGAATAACTTTAAAGACTGTAATTTTGATGGATGGCAAGTTGGGGGGAACTCCTCAAAATTCAAGCTGTGCCCCTGAAACCCTCAACGGTCAATTTTGTCTCCGGGAACCAAAAAAAATGCAGTTGGCAGGGTAGGTCCCGTTCATAAATTCTGCAGGACTAGGGTTAAGACTTTGTAATCATAAGAAAAAAATAATTACACAACACGCCACTAGGGGTACACAAGGTACGGTGCCGACATTTAATTCCTGCACTAAATGCCCTGGCAGGCTGGGCAAAATACACGACTGCACAACCAATTGCCAGTCAGGTTCCAGGGCATGGATGCATGGATGATCTCACAACTGAACGTAGCTTTGATAAGCAAGCTACCTCGGTCATTGGTGTGCGTGGCTTTTTTTTACGTTACACATGGGTGTTTATACAGATCATGTGGCAGACGTCTGGTCGAATGGTGCAGGAATTAAATGTCTGCACTGTAAAATGCCTTATCTATACTGGCACTTAGAAGTTATTACACCCTACATTCGCTGCTAGGTGTCACTACTACAGTCGCAAACATTTAGACTGTGATACCATAGTTCATACAGTGATGACAAATTTTAGTTATACATAAAATAATCTACGTAACGCATATTATGACTAAGTACTTACAAAATTAGTAACCATAGATTACCGTTCTAATTATAATATCACAAGCTGTGAATAAAACAAACAAATACAGTGCATAAAAATAGTATATGGATGCAAACTATTACTTGACATGTCTCTGACAATTCATGGTAATATTTAGCAGAAATAGTAGGTTGATTTGTATATTCTCATTGATAAACTATGTTATCATAGAGATTATTGGCTGATGAATAATATAATGGTGTTGATATAGAACTGAAAGGGTGTTTAAAATATACAAATACGACATCCCTGTGGGTTAAGACCCCATAGGGATGTCATATTTGTTTTATTATACCATACAAAATGCAAAACACAAAAGGGGAAAAATTACAAACAGAAATTTTAGATAAATACTCGTCTGCCTTGTTGAACTAGTTTCAACGGTAGGTCACTCGGCAATATCCGATGGGAGTTTGTGGGTATTCTTCAGGCTAGTGGTTGCTAATCAATTTGCACATAGCTTTTGCAATATGCTAATCAATTAGCACATAGCTATTGTTATGTGCTAATTGATTAGCTGTTAAGGACGAAAGCCTGTCGCTAAGGAGTGAGGATAACATGACGATTAATCTATGGCCCTTGACCAACCAGAATCAAGAATCTTCATGTGAGGTATAATGATTGATAATAAAGTGCCTCATGAGCCGCACATCAGCATTTTAAGCTTGACATGGTACTACCACTCCATGTCAAGTGGGGTTTGACCAGAGTGACCTTATTGAGATTTAATGATTTCCACAGGGACTTGTTATAATGAGATGATCATCTTATATAAACACATGCATTTCATTTTAATTTGATACAATTTACTGAAATTGATTCAAATAACTCTCTTATTGTATAGTACTTTATTATATCTTTATCGACCATGATATAACTATGAAAGGTACAATAAATTTATTATGCCATTTCAACACTTTTTACCTGAAAATCAGTATGACAGCAACACTAAAGATAACATTAATGAAATTCAGTATATTTCACAGTGATTTTTCAACTTCCTTTTAAAATATCCATAAGTCATGATTAATCCAGGATGGACAACATGTATAATCTGTATAAGAAGTCATAACTTATCAAATTGTACCCGTAAATTGACTCTTTTTATTTTCCTATCCCGCACTCTGTACTGAAATTTGATTTCACTGCAACGCAATCAAATATTCTCGTTTTCAAATGTTTTGTGTGATGAATGCATTGTTGTGGCTTACTGTAAAGTTCGAAATATTAGCGAATTTATATTTAGAGAATCGATCCGTTTTTCGATAATAGCGGATGGTAATCTGCGCATGTGAACCATATTGTAACACATATCTGAATTCATTGTTCAATATCTGGGATGCATCGTCTGCCACACGGTGCTAAGAAACATGGTTTAAGGTACCGTTTCTCATTATCAATGCCTCAAAACCCATGAGGTAAATTTGGGAAGATTAATTTCTCGTTAACATCACACGATTTACAATACTGTAGAATAGGAAATTAATCTGGGGTGCAAATATAGCGACTTTGACCAAAAATGACCTTCCCAAATCTAATTTTACTGAAAGGATTTATTACACAATAACACAGATGGGAGAGGGGGGGGGGGGCAGATTTAAAACCGAATTTAGTTATACCTGGATTTTCTAATTTGTTAAATTCGGATTAATTACATGCTTGGAATAATTTCCTATTCCATAGTACTCTTTACCAGCGCCATCTCTACTAGCTAGCATTGAATTGTAGAGATAGTGTTGCAAGATAGTTTTTGAACACATGTGAAATAAAGGCAACTCTGCTTAATCCAGGCTGATGTGGACCCTACATTTCTGTCCGGAATAGGTAAAATCCGAATTATTTGTGTAAGAATTATATGTACAGGAAGGGACCGGGACCTTCCAATCTGTCCGGTCTAGACAAAAATCCGGCTTACACATGTCTGGATTAAGCAGAGTTGCCTGTACTACTTATATCGCATACAGTTCCCTAGCGGTCTATGTAGCTTGCAACACAGTTGACTTCCTTCCACCAATCGCAAGCTGAGAAAAGCTTCTCAGAACTACATTGGGTAACACCTTTGAGCTAAGTCAGCTCAGCCGACATAGAGTGAAAAGTGTGGTTTATGTCATTTAACTCACACTTTTTGAGGCGTGGGATTGGGGGAGGCAAACAACTGTGGTACAAATGTCTATACGAAATCTCAAATAACTCAAAGTTTTCTTGTTTGAAAGTCCTTTTTATCCAGTATCTCCAGTTCAGCCATGTTGGCGTCATCAACTATAGGTGTCTTCAGGCCATACAGAGGTCTTACTATGGGAAGTATTAATTTTGCATCCACTTCCTTGATATTCCCCTTGCCACAAGCATCTATGAAATAATGTATATTTTTAAATGTATCATATACGTCTGTATACATGTGAACATTAATTATTTAATTTTACAGCGAGAGTCGTAGTCAATAGATTTATATACATTAACTATTAATGCCCTTAGAAAGGTTGCCAGTACTATCTTACAAATGACTTTTGATCAATAAAGACCTTGGCTTTTGAGGTGAGTTATCATGGCAATTATGATATACTTTTATAATAACAATAACAACAAAATGATAGAAATAATTAAGATGCAATGATTGAATAGCAATGATATACTTTGTTGATGAAGAAAGGATATAACAAAATTTTATTGTTAATAATAATAATAATAATGATTATGATAATAATAATAATACAAATGATAATAATACTACTACTACTACTAATAATAATGATAATAATAATAATAATAATAATGATAATAATAATAATAACAATGATAATAATAATAATAATAATAATAATAATAATAATAATAATAATAATAATAATAATAATAATAGTAACAAACAATACAAAGAAAGTAATTGGTAAATACTTATGGTGTGAGGGCAGGGTTGTGTTTGTGTTATAGGGTTTAAGTATGACCCGAGTGCTGTGTGGCGAATAAAGCTGAGGAGCAGATGTCAACCCGTTCTAGGCGCAAATCACCGAGAACTGGTTGACATCAGCAACGAAGCTTTATTTGCCACACGGCTCTACGGGACATACTTATTCGCTATTATAGCATGATAAGAAATTAAAATGAAAAGAATTTAGTATTCCATATATGCTAAATATAGGGTATTATGACCAGAGCACTTGTCTTGGGATTACTTCTTGAATGTTGAACAGAACTTGACCCAGTTTGACCTCATACGCTAAAATTGAAATTCACAAAGAGGCAGATCTCATGAAAGTTGAAGGTCACCTCGGTTTAAAGCTGATTGATTGAAGATTGTTTCCTATATCTATTATTTGTCTCTATATCTTAATTACCTCATTATCACCTTGTATGACACTGTACATTGTGCATAAAAAGATAAATATTTGTTGAGGTCAAAGGTCACAAAGCCAGTTGGACTCATCCGGTTGCATCATGGTGGGAATAAACCTTGACCACCAACATTAAAGGTTATATGGAACAGCGGTTGCTTTATGAGAATGCAATGATACATAATCAGGAAGAGGGAATGTGCCATGCAAGCATATGAGAGAGAGAGAGAGAGAGAGAGAGAGAGAGAGAGAGAGAGAGAGAGAGAGAGAGAGAATATTTGTCAATACCTGCAATATAACTGGAGATGAGCCCCACAATAATTGTAATCATCATTCCCATTGTGGCAAAATACTGGAAGGAGATTGAGTACACCGATTCTATGCCACTTCTGTGCCTACAAAAATCATTATTAACATTATTTTTCATTCTCATATAAATAGGGCTTTTGTGCATAAGCATGGCATAGCATGATATAATTGAGGATATGAAATGAATATAAATTACTATCTAAAGGAATGAAGACCATTAGTTGTTCCAGTTTATAGAGGCTTCAAACCCTTGCTAGCGGGTTACTCCAGTTCCTCAACCAGTTAAAACTGGCTAGTTACGACTTAACTGCAGTATAACATAAAAAGTGGCGAGATAATTTAAAATATCGACCGGGCATGGGATTGATCCCAGGACCCTTAGTGTCCTAGCACTCAGGCAGGCACTATAACCACTATGACATTGCCTCTGCCAATTACTTTCTATCAGCTGTTTGGAATCCAAAATTGTGTTCATAATTTTCTCGCCTTTTACACAACTTTAGTTATTATTTGGGGGGCATGTTTGGAATTGAGTATTTTTATTTCACATCTTTTTAACATGTTATTGACCTGTGTAACCATCATAATCTCCCAAAATTGCTGCCGTTTTAATGAATGATTGCTTAAAGGCACATCGAAACACAAAGGCCATTTAAACTCTGTGTAAATTATTAGCGAGTTTATATTTGGCAAATCAATCAATTTTTCGATTATAGCGGATCGTACTATTAGCGTCTGGCCCATCACCAAAAGCGACATCTGAGTAGTGGTATTCTAGTTCATGTACTAATCAATCACTCATGCCCTGTAGACTAGAACTTGTTTCATTAAGTCGCAACCATCTAACAAGTGAAATTAAGGGTTCAAGATTACCAGATCGAGCTTATGATGAAAGGTACGAATGATCGTTAGAACGGGTCTATTGCAATCGTAATTTCTTAGAACCACGCAGATTCTTTGCGCTAATCTAATATCATCGCACGGCTGTTTATTGAACTCAGGTGTCAATGAATGCCCGTTTTGACTGTTATATTGTAATTAAGGAACTCAGATCCACCGTGATTACGCTCATCATTCAAATTTGGTTGCACGTACGCGTGTCCATGTATATA
>OZ012701.1:21292341-21294841 GCA_963942565.1 Maea johnstoni | reverse complement strand
TCTGTCTATGGATACCATGCATCTGAAAGATCCCTTGGTCATCTTTAGATATGAAGGCTCTACTCTTTCTCTTCCGCTTTTTCTTCTTTCACATGCTTTGCCATTGTTCTTCAAAAATGGCAAACAACCACTTCACGGAAAAAAAACTTTATGGCACTAAATAGCCTAATGTGCTGAGTGATGTGCATTTAAACCCTCATTCACTCACCCACTCACACACCCAACAAAAATGAAACCTTATGCTATTACTCACCTCAGTGAACCTGCAACCAAGCTGGCAAGAAATATACCTGCTATTCCGGGTACATCCATGACATCCATAACGAAATAAGGAACAATCTACCGAATAGATAGAAAAATAAAACAAGATAAAGAAGATAAAGTCGACTGTTTCCTGGCCAGAATATTGGAATAGCATAATTTGTATATGTATTATTGTCATGGTGAGGCGATTCCTTGATGACGCAATGAGTAAAACAATTCACATTTAAAACAAATTGATTTTCGCCAATTTATATACAGAAACATAATTAATTTTAGCAACGTAAAAGTAAATTACCTGGGTTTCAGTCATTTTCAGATATTCTGCATCATCTTTTATTGGCCAAATTAGCCACCAATAGCCTGAAATTAGAACCATACATACCTGGTTGATGTTATCTATATATCCTGCCTTAAGGGGATCACAGCCGCCAATGGCATAGTATGCATACACCACCACCCCTGTTGCTATACAGATGCCCACCAATAGAAACTGGCCTGGGCACAACAAGGCCACAATCCTGAAAAACACAGAGAGGAATGTCAAGAAGCAGATATGTAGCCTTATATATTCTACCCAACTGAACCCGCACGGGGCACACCTTATGGTGTGCAATAGGAGTTGGAACCTCCCAGTGTGGCACCCTGCTCGCCTTACAAAGGAAGGGGGGTGTGTGGATCTGTCTATGGATACCCTGCATAAAATATATCCCTTGGTCATTTTGAATCTGAAGGCTCTACTCTTACTCTACCTCATTTTCTTCTTTCACCTAGAATTATTGTGCTTTGTCATTATTCTTCAACAATGACAAAGGACCACTTTTTAATAATATCTTATGGCACTAAATGACCTTTGTATGTCAATTTGCCTTTAAACACTCATTCATTCATTCATTCCTTCGACATGGACAGTGGCACACATGATTTTGGTCCTGGGTACCTGGAAATAGTTGTCACGATTATGTGCAACCATGTGTAAAGCTAATTTAAAATTCTCGATAGTGTCTTTGTCTATGATATCGTTTTTAATTTGGTATGTAATAGGTTTTCTTATATTCCACAATTTTGTGCTTATATGTTTCCTTTTTATTTGTCAATATTAGACGTTGCGCCTCAATGTATGAGTATATTTTGTAAAAATGAAATTTAACAGTCAATAGATATACATACAATACACTACACTGATATGTGAGGATGCGCTTACAGTACAGATATCTAATTTCTGCACCATACGACAGGACGTCTGCCAATGCCTGGTTGTATAAAAAGCCATGCTAAGATGTAAAGAAAATAATCCATACACATCAATGACACATGTATCTAGCGAATCAAAGCTACGTTCATTTAGAAGGTCGCCTATACACCCATTCCAAAGAAACTGGGTAGCATTCGGGCATACGGTCGTTTATATTGGCCGGGCTGCCTGCGCATTTAGTGCAGGAATTTAATGTCGGCACTGTATTTCAAGCTTTGGAAATAAGGTGAACTAAGACTGCATGCCAGATAGTCACCCACCCTTACACCATAGGGCCATTAGCGCAGGCCCCAGAAGAGTAATGGAAGGATCTCGTAGCTACAGACAACCTGTCATCATGCAGCATGTTTACAGTGCTATTTGCTAGCTTAATCAGCAAACTCTGATGGCCGTTTGGCCTAAGGCTTCGCCATTGACTGCAGGCTATCTTTCACCACTGCCTGGGTCCAAATCCCAGCCTGGGTATGTGAGAAAGTTGCCAGTGACTTGCGATTGGGCAGTGGTTCTCGCCGGGTACTCTGGTTCCTTCCACTACTTACAAGTGGCTAGTCAAGAATTAGCCACAATATGGCATAAATGCATCGAAAACCAAATTCTAAAACCAAATTCAACAGACTGCAGTGCACAAATGAGTGGTTTAATGGCAAATCGTCTCATGAGGGGGTTACAGAAGGAATGGGGTTTTGCATCGCTTTTTATCGTGACGAGACAAAAACCCGGAAC
The DNA here is from genome assembly GCA_963942565.1 of Maea johnstoni. NCBI lineage: Eukaryota > Metazoa > Annelida > Polychaeta > Spionida > Magelonidae > Maea > Maea johnstoni. The sequence goes on along the minus strand of OZ012701.1, from coordinate 21,292,602 downwards.
AAGGAAAATGTTCCATTCATTTCTCTTCAGATCACGAATTATTCCATAGGGTCTTTAAGTTGCAGAAGGGCTAAAGACAGCTCTCAATAACGCCGCACATTTATATATTGACCAGGCCAAACCAATTGGGAATCCAGCGGAGCCTCTAACTCGCACATGGGAGCCAGGCATCGTAACCACTAGGGCAAAGCGGATCCCTTTGTTATTGTTGATGAACAATTACACAAAATAGGTTGAAAAAATTTACAAGAGAACACTATC
>OZ012701.1:21273626-21291126 GCA_963942565.1 Maea johnstoni | reverse complement strand
TACATACATACATATATACATACATATATATATATACATAAATATATATATGTATTTGTATATATATGTATATATATATATATATAAATATATATATATATATATATATATATATATATATATATATATATATATATATATATATATATATATATATATATATATATATAAATGCGGTTTCTGTTAAGTTGGAAGATAGGGATATTAGCTAAACTAACTTTTCTAACGATTATATATATGAGCCGGTCTGGTACGAAACGAATAACTTGCCGCTTCGTGACTGGTGCAGATTAAAGGTGAAAGCTATGGGAAACGTTATAGAGAGGCTTCAAATCATTTCGTGATAAGTATATGACAGAATGATGATACATGGTGTCAGTATCGCTAAGAGAATCATATATATGGGAGAAATAATTGTGTTATCCTGCCCCCAATTTATAAAGTACTTCACTTTGTCCCCACACCACTCTATACTATCAATTCTGAATCAAGAAGAGAGATTCTGGAATTTGAGTGGATCGTTTGCCGACAAAACACTGCCCCTCAATAACTGAACTTGTCCCAGTCACACCATAGAGTCTAAATATCGCACCATTTCAAAATCTGCTCCGATTGTTATAATTTCTAAAAACGTAACTGGACGTTTCGATTTTGAAAATAGACATATTTGAAGTCACACCTGCACGACTTATCAGAGCCGATTATATTGCTAGATAATCGCAAGTCAGTAATCCGTCTCGCGATAATCGTGAGATAATCAGACTAACCCTACTTAAGATATTTGATCACTATACAGGTACAGTACAGTCATCTAATTCCTGGACATGTCGACCGAACATCTGTCAGTGCCTGGTTGTACAAACACCCATAGATAACAAGCCGAAAACTAAACCAAGCACTTACATTTCTACCACTATGGGGCTGAAATAGCCATTAAAGAAAATAGATTCCCAATGGCCATTCCCAATGGGCATTTGGAATGATTTTATTACCATATTTGGTAAAGATTGCCATATATGGAACAATGCACCACGTTCGTTGCTTAGCAACGTGACCTAGAAATGCCAGGCACGTGCTCAGGCACGCTCATTATATTTGAAGCTTCCCCGATTATTTACCGTTTATTTATCTATGTGACGTGGCAGAAATAGGTTCTTGAACTTGTGTTCTAGAGTATGATATTTCTTACACTCTGGCACAGAATTTTCATCTTGGAACTTGCCAGAGGCTCGTTTCAAGATGAGACTTTTGTCCCCTTGTGTAAGAAATATCATTCTCTAGCACACGCGTCCAAGAACATCTATGTCCCACGTAGCTTGCTAATCAAAGCAAAGGAAACTGGCTGGCAATCGGGCGTGCGGTCGTGTATTATGCCCGGGCTGGCCACGCGTTTAGTGCAGGAATTAAGTATCAGCATACACGTGCATACATGGGTATTCAACATACGTTTTTAGCCAAATACTCTGAACTTTTATTCACCTTCTTGCAACTTGATATCACTAACCGAGCGTACAGGTCGCTTTAAGGGCAAATCTACCTTGTTCACCTTTAGGGTAGTAGGAGCTAGAAATTCAGGTAAAGGTTAAGGTAAAGATATTTGGTTTATAGTCTTGTATCCACCGAGAAATGTTCACACGACCTTCCTTCCCTAGCAGGCCCGTACACACGGAAGCCATTTCAATTCCCCAGGGGATATTCCAGAGCAGCTGGCAGCGTATAGCGCGCAAGCTCTAAGCACTACCTTATTAATGCTAGGTGCCCATTTTGCAGCTTGGTGGGTAAACGCAACATGGAATAAACAGTCTTGCCCAAAGACAGACCAAAGTGCCGAGGTCGGTTTTGATCTAGTGACCTACTGATTACTAGTCCGACACCTAACCAACTGAACTACATTGTCCCTCATTCATACCACATGCTCTTTGTGGGACAAGAAATAAAAGAACTCGGCAGTTTTTTTATTAGGTTTGAAATGACGTCACAACGTATATTCAATGCCTATGCTGATGGTAGCCAATTGGGCCAATACAAAATGACACAAAACACCCCGGAAAATTGACTGAAACCCAGCAAACTAGTACTCATCAGCGCGTACTCAGTGAGAGCAAAGCAATTAATACCAACATGAAAGGGATAAGATGGTTTTCAAATATATTTGCGTCCTTGTGCCTTGGACGAAAGTAGCCTCAGCATTGGAAGGGTTAAGACACACAATCTAATCTTTGATAACAGCCAATACATATTGCACACACACACACACACGCATATATATATATATATATATATATATATATATATATATATATATATATATATATATATACATATATATATATATATATATACATATATATATATATATATATATACATATATATATATATATATATATATATATATATATATATATATATATATATATATATATATATATATATATATATATATAAATATATATATATATATATATATATATATATATATATATATATATATATATATATATATATATATATATATATATATATATATATATATATATATATATATATATATACTAGTATATATATACATACATATATATATATATATATATATATATATATATATATATATATATATATATATATATATATATATATATTTATATATATATATATATATATATATATATATATATATATATATATATATATATATATCATATTATACAAATATGGCACTTGGGTGAGTGCAATATCAATCTTTATTGCACTCTGAAAAATGATATTGCACGAGGCGCTTGCGCCGAGTGCAATATCATTTTTCAGAGTGCAATAAAAATTGATATTGCACGAAACCAAAGTGCCATATTTGTTTTATTATATGCCTACTGCTCATGCAAATAGAATAATTTACTAATTTAAAGAATTTTGAAAATGTAAATATTATTAATATATTTTTTATTTCCAGGTTTTACCACAAACCATTGGGTTATTGTAAATTTACAAGCTGTAATATATTCTTGTGTTAATTCAGTAATATCACAATCAAAATACTATAAATACACAAGTCAGTCACATGCATTAGTTTTAGAAATGTAATGATTTATTTATTTAATTTAAAAATGTGTTTTACTAATTCCCTTCCTAATCATAATTTTACAAGAAGCCCAAACTCTTCTGAGTTCCTTGTCCCAATTCACTTCTGTTGGCTTCCTTTTCAAGAGTTGAAGTTGAGAATTGAGCACATGAACCTGACAGCTCTCAGTCAGAGTGTTGGAAAGTGATATTGCACCCCAATATCACTTTTGTAAGGTGGTCATGTGACCATGATCTGACCAATCACAGCAAAGAATGAGCAGTAGGCATATAATAATCTCTAATATTGCCTCCGTTTAACACCATCTCCTTTGGAAAACAATCAAGTAGATATGCTGGACCTAAAGCATGGAACTCCCTACCTAACAACTTGAGACAAACAACATTACTGAAAGAATTCAAAAACCTAATCTCCACCTGGTATGGAACTAACTGTACCTGCTCTCTCTGCTGCTATAAGTTATACCAGTAAACGAGCAGGAGTATCTGCTAATTTACTCCAAAATTAAAAACATATGTTCTAAAAGATTACCCATTGTCAATTTATGTGTGCCAACTTACGTCCTCACAATTTATCATTTACATCGCTGTTACACCCTGTATGTTATATTTTGAATTGTTATTTTTGTAGTCGGCCGAGAGCTCTGGCAGCTCGTGTTTACTATGTAAAAGTAGTATCGACTTGAAATAAAGATTATCTATCTATCTATCTATCTATCTATCTATCTATGCTGTTATGTTTTTTTTATGTCAATTTGAATTTCTGTTGCATAATTATAATACACTTTGTAAGTGTACTTTCAAATCTATTTTGTATTGTCGATAAACACTTCAATGCAATCGATCCAATATTCTATCTAGGTTTTCTAAGCCAAACCAACACTGTATGTCATCAACCTGTCCTAGATTCATGACACCATGTTAAGTGCAGCCGTACCACGTTTCACGTTGCTTTAACCTTTTAACCCTTAACCCTTATGCTGCTGGTGGCAAATTTTGCCATTACAAATGATGCAAAAAACTTGAAAAATGACCGATACCCTTGCATGTGGGTACTCATCTGAGAGTACTCAGCGAGAGCTTTCAAATGAATACCAACATGACAGGGTTCAGATAATTATTAAATATTTTTGCAATATTGTGTTTTGGACAAAAGTAGACTCAGCATCGCAAGGGTTAAAAGCCGTTTTCACTAGGCGGGACGGCGAGCCGGCCGGCAGCGTTTTTTTAACCCTTATGCTGCTGGTGGCATATTTGGCCAATACAAAATGAGGCAAAATACCTAAAAAAATGACTGAAGTCGTTGCATAAGGGTAATAATCTGAGAGTACTCAATGAGAGCTATTCAATGAATACCAACATGCCAGGGTCTGGACGGTTTCAAAAATAGTTGTGTTCTTTTCCTTTGGTCAAACGTAGCCTCGGCATTGGAAGGGTTAATCTGCTTGAATCAGAGCCAGTCTCGCATAGGCAAGTTCGCCGATGCTTGACAGACGGGTATGGCATGCCTTTTGCACATCTATTCAACATGTGCAAGGGAGATATAACATAATAAAAAGGTATGCAAGGTTGAGACATTTATAGGCACGATGTTGTAAAGAGGGGCTAGTTTTCTGAGTTTTAGTGTCAACCTGAAAAAATGGGGTCAACCTGGAAAATTGGATACAACCTTGGACCAAAATTTCTTGTGGTTGTAAAATGAATATTTATGAGTTCAGGTAGGTCATACAATCGACGTCATCGCGAGTCAGAAAGTAGCGTCTGGCTGCAGGGTGGTGGTTGGATGCTTGTACCGTGTGCAAAAAAAATTCTTCAATGAAAGCCTTTTAGCCCGGCCGTGACCTCGTAAAAATCACCAACTTTCATTGGTCTATTTTCGAGAGTTATTCTGTCAATATGAAATTGAAATTTGCACTACTTGTACATATCAATTAGAAATGTTTATTTTTGTGTTTAGATTTCATGAAAAGTATATTCTGATAACACAAATAGAGCAATTTCCAAGGTCCTTTTTTGGTGTTGTTGTGTTTATGTCAGTTGTAGGGACGTAGCGTTCGCTTATTTGAGCGTTCCCATACATGGAAACTGCTCGTCTGCTACACTGTGGGCAAATTGAACCCCAATAAACCCCATGTTTTGAAAACATGGTATGTTGTATGCTACACGTAGAGGTCCGTCCACCTCTACAGCCATGTTCTTTTGATTTTTGCTGACGTCATTCGTGTGACATCCCTGGGCGCATGAATACTTAATTCCCATATAATTATGAAGATGTTGGTTAACTTTTAGAAAGGTTGTCCTCATTTTGGACAGGTTGTCTACTATTCTATAAAATGTTGCCCCATTTTTTCATGTTGCGCCCATATTTTCAGCTTGTCCCTCATTTTCAATTAATAGCTCAACCTTGTATCCCTCCATCACCATGTAGTATCTCACTCGCACATGTTGAATAAATGTGCAAACGGCATGCCATAGACAGGGCACACTTATTATAGGGATGCTTCACATAAAGCAGCCTGCCCATTTGTGTTTGGTCACTGGCCTACTGGTACAAACAACCCCCTAATGTGCTGTCACGCCTGCTGTCCCACTGCTAGTTGTATTGGAGAGGGCAGGCATTTCTCTAGCGCCCAAGTATTCTACACATCATACTGCTTTTCTCTACCAAATATTTGATCATTTTCTCAATAACCATTATGAGAATTAACTGTTTCTACCCTGGCTGCTACCACTTCCTCAAAAGTTTCTTAAGCCTTAATGCAGTTCCTACAGAAATTGTCGACTGGATCGAAGATACTTTTGACAATAACTTTGAAATTGAGAGTGATTTTATAAAATATTTGAAGGAAAGTTGTTGATAATGTCCTGATTGACATTTCTCCATCAAATACTTTCCTAGCTATGCTTTTGCCTACAAGAATTCATCAAAGTTGTTGGGATGCTTTTGGCCGCTGTGAGCACTAATGGGATTTACCTCAGTGCCAGTGGCAACAGCGGCCAATCACAAAGATCATGGTTGGCTCCCTCAAATTATTGGTTAAAATGCCACAGTTATTTTCTGAAATTGCTGTAGTTCAGGCACTATCTGTGTTTGGAAGCCAACCATCTGTCCACAGAAAATGAAGTAAACTAAAGCAAACTCTTGATGAGCTATGCGATAGCGATAGGTGGATGGCAGCAAAATGGTAAAACACTTGAACATGTATGCTTCCTATTAGAGCAAGACAGAATGTTCCTAAGGGACCATTAAATGTTAATTTTGAATTGCAGAAGGAAATGAAGAGGTCAGATAACATTGATAGTGGGTTTTCCCTGAAAAGTTCACATTCCCTTCTGTGTTGACTAAGCATTGTGGTGTGGTACCAGGTATGGTAGATAGATGGCACCACCTGATCCTCATATCTCCCGAGGTGTTAGTCTTATTCAAACTTAATCCTGGTGAGATAAGTATTAACTAAATTTACCACTATGGCCACGTAGTATATTTGGCGCTTGACTGCTTGGTAACAGAAAAAACATAACAGAAAAATACATATATGACAGCCTAGAAATCTAGGCTAATAGTGTTGAAAGAGCTCTGGAGAGGTAGGAATCAACTGAAATAGATCAGATATTTAGAATAGAAGATAAAACGTCACACTCAAATTTATTTTAGTTCCTTTACACAGTTATGCTTGCTGAAGTACATTTGGAGCATATCTTTTTCAAATTCCCACAAAACAACAGTTTTTAAATAGCATAAATTGAACATGAGCGTTGGAAAACAAGCTATTCTGCAATGCTTAGCACAGCAGTAATAGGGCCCCCAGCAGCTGTTTGTACCAGTCCGCTCGTACAAGTGTTTATGTGAATATAGCCTATTGTTCCAAGGGCACGTTGAGCAAATATCCTCATCTTCCGACTGTAGGTATAGAACCCTACTCAACACTCGGGTCATTTGTAAAACTTGAATATCTGAAAACTGAGTTAAAAGAAGACAATGCTATTGAATATGTTGCATCTCATAGTTACCGAATAATGATGAACTTATAAATTGGTGGCTATTTTGATGCGATGTGGCACTCTTAAACATTATACCTGTCTGTGTCGTTTGTCATAATGCCAAGACACACCCTTTACTTAGACTCTACCATTTGATCATTCATGTCTTTGATAAGGTCCTACCTCAACATGGGATCTGCACGATGAGTATTTTAAAAACATTTTTGAATTTCCCCATAAGCCTTAACATTATACACAGTACCTGATGTACGTAGGAAATGCTGATGTTCAGGTCCTGTCATCATAAGTTACCTTATAAATGACCTTGTACCTAAAGGGGGTTCATATCAGTTATATTCTAAAAGAATGGCTTCGAAGACTGTACTGTTATTCCCTTTCAGCCAGGAAAAATGAGCTGAAAAGATTGATCAAAATTATCTAGGCCGAAGCAGCCAGCCGTGTCGTTTTGTGATCATTTTACAAGAAAGACCCATAGCCCCTAGCATCTGAGTGGGGATGTGATGTAAAAGTGCAATATATATATATATATATATATATATATATATATATATATATATATATATATATATATATATATATATATATATATATATATATATATATATGTATATATATATATATATGTATATATATATATATGTATATATATATATATATGTATATATATATATATATACATATATATATATATATATATATATATATATATATATATATATATATATATATATATATATATATATATATATATATATATATTTATGGTTCTAACAGTGCGACCCCATTCAGACACAAAGAGTGTGTGTGTTTCACACTGATTCTGCTTCGAATTGATCCAGAAAGAGGTATCAACATGAGACCATTGGCCGCATTTCTAGCAGGTCACGACGCTTACGGCTCCCGAAGGGCTCTGCCCTGTGTTAACTGAAGGTTTTCATTAGAACTGGCCAAAGCCACTAAGGTTTTGAGTACACTACACGCAAAACACTGCTACTAACTGCTAATTGACAAATGTTATGTTGCAAATAACTGTTTTTTGGCAGCAAGTTAATCTATGAAACAGAGCGGCCAATTGATATTGTGCACGTACGTTGCCAATGGTTGGTTGAGATTTTACACGGTTCACTATTGGGGCTTCTTTTGCGATGTTTTGTTCGGTTCCACCCCTGGCCACCAGGGCCCGATATTATAAAGGAAGTTTAAATTTGGCATGGATTAGCCATCCAGCAGGTTTGTTCACCCACTGGTGACGATTTAAAGAAAATGGGTTGCTTGAAAGGAAGGTGAACAACACTCAGGGCAGCTAACTCCAGCCCTCAGTCCGACTGGTTAGGCAAGGTGCAGGGAAATGGGTCGCTTATTTTTTAGCCACATGCAGGTTCTCAAACAATAGAGCAGGTAGTCTCTCTGGACAACCAACTGACGCAATGAACAGCACTACCAGTACTACACACTGTGACAGGGTGGACTAGCTCCTCCTAGAAAAAGATATTAGGTGTGTGTTTTGACATATAAAACAAATATATGTTATATATGTGAACTCGCGCCTGATCCTGCACAAAGTGCAAAAGGGACATGTGCTATTGTTGGAACCATTGAACAACACGTTACAGTTGTATTCTTTCATTAGGGTATCAAATTTCAGAGGTACGGTCTTGTATTTATCTTAGATAAATAAAAACAACCGGATATGAAACCAGCCGGTCAACCTGAACAGGCTAGCCTCAACCACTAGCCCAAAAGTCGTGCTCTGGGTATGCTCAGATGATGCTGTCGCACACGTTTCTCTGTAATGTAAATGATGCGAGAGCCCTGATTGGTCCTCGTGACCTCACGCTGATTGCCAGATCAGAAACCCCTTTCGTGTCCAGCTCTTCACTACAGTGCATATAGTAGTTGGTCTCACGCTACATATCCATTCTTTTCTTCATCTAAGAATTCATATAGTATGAATTGCCGCATGTCTGACACCTATTAGTATTATCATTTCTTTAAATCTCTTATCATCTATGTTGTATTTGTGGTTTTGTATCACGCTGATACAGTCAATAAACTTCATACATACATTGACCAATCAGCATTAGCAGAGTAGGTGATAAAACAGATTACCCTTTGTTTGGGAAGAATTAATTGTCTAGTTTAGTATCATCCTAAGTATTTTAGGTGGTACAAATTAAGCTCCAGACCTATGAACTTGTATCGGACGTTCTCTGGATCAAGATTCGTGGCTATGGATCACTGTTCATGTGTCACAATTTTATTTGAGATGTGTACATAAGGGCCTACCACGGACCGCCTACAAGCAGCGCCCCACCTAGATTTCCACGCAAACAAATACCATCTCATCATTTTAGAGCTCTACAAAAACACAAATATTTCCATGTACACCAGCTCTCGCCATGTATAATACAAAGCATTTTCTAGATTTATCAGATCCACTGATATAACCTGCTTGTTGCCAACAGACACAATAGTTTTCAATAGTATGGCCGTTAAAGTGCTGTACTGATTACATTGCAGACATGTTAGTGACACTTCGAAACACAATGTGTGTACACTGCACACTGGGCCACGTGATTGTCACTGACTGCTCGCTGTCTCTCAGTCACCACTAGCAAGATTCGAATTCTAGATTGGGCATGTGAGAAATTTGCTAGTAACTTCTGCTAAGGCACGACTTGGTGGAAAAGAATGATATATAATTGAAATTCTAACTTCCTATGTGATTGTGTGATAATAGACCCCTTTGCTGCATCTCCCTTGTATGTACCCCTCAGGAGAATTAAATCAAATAAATAAATAACATTTTCCCTATAATTTTTGCCCCTTTTATGATAATGTCACAGCACTTTCTGATAACAAAATGCAGAAATCAATATTATGAGATGGTCAGAGAGACGTAATAAAATGGGTGAGCTGAAAAACAACAAAAATAGAGAATTCAGAAAATACAGGGTGCGCTAAGAATGCGAGAATACAGAATGTGGAAACTATTACTATTTAAAGATAGTTCTTAAAGAAGAGGGTGCACAAAATTAAAGAAACCACATACAGCTATTGAAAGGAAGAATTAAAATGAAAGAATAACAAATGCAATGTGAAGATATGGAGAGAATTTTGAAAATAGAGAATGAATAATAAAAACAGCAATAGAAAGCAAAAATTATGGACGCAATTCTAAATGCAACACGGAGAAAGAGAACATAAAAGCTAAAAGGAAATCCACCCACAACCAAAAAATATGTAAATAAGGAAATTCCGTTTGGTTAGGTCCAAGGTCCTACCTCAACAGGGGATATGCACAATGAGTATCTTAAAAACATGATTGAACGTTCCCGTAAGCCTCAGAATTACTAACTGTATGTGGTTTCCATAGTTAATGTTGATTTTCAGGTCCTATCAAAATTCAACGTACCTGTCACATGGCCTTGGTTGATATGTCATTTTCAAAAATACTGGCTTTGAAGACTATCATTATTCACTTTCAGCCAACGAATGAGATGGAAATATTGGTCAAGATGATCTAGCTTGTAGGAATCTGCATGGTCAAAGCAGACAGTCATGGCGTTAGGGACCATTTAACAAGGGAGACCCAAGATACCATTGCGCATGTGTTTTATAAAGCGCACGTCAATAGAACGTTGTTTGGACGAGATTCGTGGCCAGTGATCACAACTCAGGCGTAATCTTTCGTTTTGATATCCATACTTAAAGGCCAACTGAGAACAGACGACAGCGCAACAACGTAGACTTATACCTTAGTTCAAAAAGGTTCACAAATACTATTTTTTTACCTGTTTCTGCACATGTACCCTTAATGTGGGGTCACTCAGCGCAAACACAATCTTAACATTTGATTTTACTTTTATTCTCTAGACAAGGACTCTATACATTGCCAAGAGTATTTTAAATGCGAAATGTCGACAAGTAAGCCAGCTAATAAGAGTTGAATTAAAAAGTAATCTTTCAGTGTTTTCACTACTTCACAAAGGTTGCCATGGTACAACCTTTGTTCCAGCATCACACAGTTTCTAAATCCTGACATTCTTAGCTTTCATTTCATGTATGATGCTGCTTGGTCTACTGCCGGTTAGGGTTACTCCTAAGATAAGCCACCTTTTGGAGGCTCTGCTGAGACACTAAATATTACACTATCTGAGAAGAGAACATAGCAAGCGGACTCAAATTCTGTCTGAATCCCACTGAAGCAGTTTCAGGCATTACAAAGGTGATCTGAACAGATTCCACTTTAAATTAAAAAGGGAGCTACTCTTCAAAGAAGTAGAAAAATACATTGCCAGTGTGGATGATGAAGACACAAACTGTATTGTGCCACAGACACCACATCCTGATCCTAACCAACCATTTAATGATTGGATACCACCAATATGGAGACCACTTGAACACTTCATACAACAAAAAGAGTTATCTTTTATTAATAGAACTGAATTACCCATGTTCAATGTAGAAAACATATCAAAATCTGGTATCAAACAAAGAGATCTATATAAAATCGGCTGACAAAGATGGTGCGCAAGTGTCTCTTTAAAAATATAGACTACATAAATGAAGGTTCAAGATAATTAGGAGATTACATAGGTTGAAACAGATAGAGACTTAAAAGATACACACAAAGAAATCATGAATGACAAAATAGCAGAAAAGAAATTGACTTCTAATGCTAGGATTATTTGGTTGCAGACCACCTGTGGAACATCTGTATTCTACATGCTACCTAAGATACACAAAGGATTAAAGGACCCCCCTCCCAATGACCAAAAGTTTCTAGGAATGGATGCCCAACAGAAAATAATCTCCTAATATGTGGACCACTTCCTTCAACCACATGTAAAACAGTTACCTTCCTATATTAAGGATACATCACACTTATCACAGTAACTCCAGAGACTAGTTCCCCTACCGGAAGGGGCATTTCTGATTACCCTTAATGTAGCCAGCCTCTATACAAATATACCCGATGATGAGGAATTAGAGGCAACTAGACTATCTCTATTTAGACATAGAGGAATTGTATGCATTCCCTCTAATGTAGAATTGTTAACAAAATGGTGCTAACTATGAACAACTTTGATATTGCGGAGCCGACACTACTTGCAAGTTCGAAACACAGTCATGGAGTGACAAGTGTCGGCACCTTAATTGGTTGGTTTGAAAACATCTATGTTTAGACCTACCACAAACAACCATACCTGTGGGTGACATTTATCGATGACATTTTTTTAATATGGACATATGGTGAAGAACATCTACAACACTTTATGATATATCTTAACAACTGCCTCCCTGCTGTAAAGGTTGAAGCAGACATTTCAACCGCTACATTTAACTTCTCGGACGTCAATGTATACCTGAATAGGGAAGGCATATTAAGCACTGGGCTTATACAAAACCCACAGTTACAAGTTGTGCCAACCTCCAAAATGTAAGGTCAGTATCCCTTACTGTGAGTAACTACATATTCGCAGGATATGCAGCGATAGAAGGGAATTCACAAATGAGGCAGGGACTTTGGCAGGACACTGTCATAGAGCAGGGTGCCTAAAACCTCCACTACAAGAAGCCTTCACCAAAGCATACTGCCTGAAGTGAAGCAATTTATTACAATACAACAGAATGGATGCTAATACGGATGACGATGAGGAACAAAAAATATTATATCTAATCACCATAAAATATCCTTCCGGGGGCGTATTGGACAAAATAGTACCCAATATCTGGGATCTTCTAGATAGATCCAGTACCACACGCCCCCTAAGGAGGGGACAAAGTAGCTCAGTTGGTTAGGTGTCAGACCAGTAATCAGTATGTCGCTGGTTCAATTCCCGGCCGGGGCACTTTTGTCTGTCCTTGGGCAAGACAGTTTATTCCATATTGCTTCAGTCTACCCAACTGCAAATTGGGTACCTAGCATTAATAAGGCAGTGCTTAGAACTTGTGCGCTATATGCTGCCAGTTGCTCTGGAATATCCCTTGATTGAAATGGTTTCTGTGTGTATAGGCCTGCTAGGGGAGGAAGGTCGTGTGAGCGCTGTGATGGATACAAGACTATGAACCGAATACCTTTACCTTTTTTTACTAGACTGTAGAATCATCAAGGGTTAGCGACAGCCCAAAAATGTAAGGAATCTCTACATTAAGGTGATTACTATCAAACCCAAGGATGCACCCCCTCCCCCCCCCCCCCCCCCCTGTTAAGGCCCCAGCAAAGGCAAATAACAAAGGGCATGTTCGCGTACTGAAGAAGGAAAATGCAAGTTTTGTGATCCTCTGGACAAGACTGGAAGACTGCTTTGTCCACTCAATAGATCTACATAAACAACTATCAGGAATTGGAATTGTGGGAGCAATAGTTTGATTTATCGCATAAAATCCAAGAAATGTATCAAGTTGTATGTGGGGCAAACTGAGAGGACACTTAGATCCATGTCATGCAAACATTTTGACAATGTTACACAAAATGATACAAAATTTCAGTGTAGGAAGACATTTCAATGGGCCGAATTACAATGGCCTCCCAAACATGAAACTCTATGTAATCTAATTCACTAAGGGATCATCCTGGCTGTGACATATGACTTATACAGTACAGACGTTTAATCCATGCACCAGTCGACCGGTCGTTTGCCAGTGACTGGTAGTACAAACACCCAAGGATCACATATCAAAAAATAAGCCAAGCACACCAATGACCCTTGTAGCTTGCAAATCAAAGCTACGTTCAGTTGTGAGGTCATCCACGCATCCATGCCCAAATAACTGGGTGGAAATCTGGAGCACGGTCGTGTATTACACCCAGGCTGCCCACGCATTTAGTACAGGAATGAAATGTTGGCACTGTACACATACTGGATTCAGAACAAACATGTATATGCAGACTACGGACTAGAATAACAAATGGTCTCACTGTATTCAATAAGACAGGGGAAGTTAATATATTCATTATGAGAAAGCCATAGACAAAACGAAAAATATAACACTACATAACTATGTTTATATTTGGAACATTCAGAAAATATTATTTTGGAATTTTTCACTGTTCATAAAATACACTACGCCTTGGGTGACTTAGGTAACTGACAAATTTATTCCTTTCTCTATATCTTTATATTATAAGTTTCTTGATACGCAAATAAGGGTATATCATTGGTTGGGATCTCTTCTATGATCATATGGGTTGTTTGCGTAGGGTGTAAAACCCTACAAAAAGCCAATCCGTATTCCACGTAAATGGGAACACATTACAGGAAATGCACACACTGCCTACCGTCCTGGGGACTACACTTGTGGAGTCCCCAGTACTGTAACATGCTATGCATCCTGTCATTCGCTCTCCCTAGAGAACGCTACCCACCTAGCAGGTACTGGCGTGCAGGTCCTTATCTATATGGGTCAAATGCAGCCAGCTAGTAGCAGTGTAGGAGGGAGTGTTGACGCAAGATTAGACAGCCATACAGATTTCCACTTGCAGCAGAAAATTAGGTATAAAAGTGGTTTTAATGGAAATGACTACAAAGAAGTGGTATATTTAGGTTAGGAAGTACTAGTATATGATACTCCGGCGTGCAGCTTAATATAGGAGCTTTAGCGTGCTCTTGGGGGTTGAAAGTTGTAACTAGTGACTTTAAGCAGTTCTATGTGACCATTTCCTGTCATGATTATTGTATATGACTTTTCAATTCAATTCAATACTTTATTTCAGGCACAGGTGGTTCATATACATACGTACAGTATTGACTAGAATTTGTACAGGGAGGTCTCCCAGTGTTTACCTACACTATTATTTATAATATACTTTTCTACTGTTTGAAGGATACCGTTGGCACTGTTATTGATTCGAGTTTTGAATTGGTAAATGTTCATCCGGGTAAGTTCCCCGAAACTAGGGATTCTATTCAAAACGAACATCTCTTTAGCACTACCATCTCTTTTCAGGTGTAGAAGCCACCTGATGATATCGTTATAACCGACTCTGAGCGAGTTGCATGTGCTTTTAATACCAAAGATACATCACAGAGGGGCACAATACAGTGCCGTGCAATAAGCTCTAAAGAGGACGAGCCTGACTATAAATGGAGTGTCAAGTACTTAGCGTGTTAGCGTCAGTATAACATGATTGCACAACATTAAGATAGCACACTTAACCGTAACCATTATCTTAGTAACACTCAAGGTCATATAAAGCTGAATCATAAATCTAGCGAACATTTGCTGTGCCCTATCATATCTAAATTAATATGCCCACTACTAAGCTATTATCCCGGGGGGGGGGGGGGGGGGGCTCAGGTACAGAGGGGGGCGGAATCTGCGTTATGTATTTCGCGGAAGAAGGGGTCTTTGTTAAGACCTCCGCATGTCCGCGATTTTGTAAAAGGGTATTTTTTTGTACCAAGGTACGAAGTATGGGGGTCAAAATCCCCTTACAATCCATGAAATACACGCGGCTCTGACGCCGAGTGACTCCCGAAGTGACTGGGCTTCCGAGTCTGCTGCTGCCACTTGCTGCCGCTAAACACGCAGGTGATTATAAAATCTTAAGTTAAAATACGTGTTCCCGTTCATCCAATGTCAGTGTTTTGATAAAAGAAGGGGTGCTTATTTAGTGGAAAAAATCAGCGTTTTATTAAAATAAGGGTGCTTTTTTGGCCAGAAATCAGTGCATTAGGGGTATTTTTTGATTTTTATAAAGAACGTATGCACCCCCTAATTACCCAAGTGCCACCCCCCCCCCCCCCGGGCTATTATAGCTATACTCCCACCCTCAATCGATTATAAGACAACACGCTTACAAATTCAAAATGCTTTTTTTTTTCAGTGACGGGTTGATTGATCGGACTTGCCGTAAACCGTCAGGATGATGTCGCTAAACCAAAACAGCCTCCACATTGTGGACTATCTGGTTTTAATTGGGTCTTTGGCGATGTCTCTCGGAATAGGTGTCTACTTTGCTCTTTCTGGTGGCAAACAGCGAACTCGTGAGGAGTATCTACTGGGCAATCGCCAGCTCAAGACCTTCCCTGTCTTCGTCTCAATCCTGGTATCTTTCATTTCTTCGATTTCCATATTAGGAACACCAGCTGAGGTTAGCCAATATGGTATACAATATGGCTTAAGTGAGTATTATCATTACTATTATTATTATCATTATTATTATTATCATTATTATTATTACTATTATTATTATTATTAATATTGTTATTATTATTATTATTATTATTATTATTATTATTATTATTATTATTATTATCAACTTTATTATCAACATTATTATCAATATTATTGTTAATATCATTATTATCATTATTATTATTGTTACTATTTCTATTATCATTATCATTATTATTATCATCATTATCATTATTATTATTATTATTATTATTATTATTATTATTATTTATACTACTACTACTACTACTACTACTACTACTACTACTACTACTACTACTACTACTACTAGTTCTACTAGGTTTGAGGATAACAGTCGTGTGTATAATTTCTTAATCGTTTTAGTATAAATATATTTTTTGTTCTAAGCTGCCATTAGCTCTGGCCTAGGAGCTCTGCTAGTAAGCTGGTTAATGGTTCCTCTCTGGTACCCGCTCAAGATCACCAGCATATATGAAGTAAGGATCTGTTTTATTTGTTCATCTATTTTTCTTCTTTTTTTTTTGGGGGGGGGGGGGGGGGCATGGGTGCATGGATGACCTCACAACCGAACTTTGCTTTGATTCACAAGCTACATGGGTCATTTGTGTGCTGGGCTTAGTTTTTAACATGTTACCCCTAGGTGTTGGGTGCAACTATGTATTGGTAGACGTCCGCTCGACTGGTGCAGGAAATAAATGTCTGTACTGTAGGAATACAATATCTAAGGGACAAGCACGAATTAACATACTGTTCTGAATGAAGTTCTATGTGTTTCCCTAGGTTGGTTATTATACTATGAATTAATGGATAAAAATGGAATTGTAATGGTATTTCAAATAAAAGTTTATTTGTATGGTCTGGCAGTACAAATACACGTATAAAGTAGTCTTTGTTTATGATATAATGCATCCAATGGCCTCAAACAATAAAAGGCACTTGCAATCAGAATACATAAAATGATAAAGCAGACCCCGAAAAAAAAATATCCAATAAATCCTATACCTCAATACAAAACTCTGACCTCAGACATCTAGCTTCTGACCTCAGACTTCTGACCTCTGACCTCAGACTTCTTGCACCTGACCTCTGACCTCAGACTTCTCGCTTCTTGCCTCTGACCTCAGACTTCTTGCCTCTGGCCTCAGCCTTCTTGCTTCTTACCACTGTCCTCAGACTTCTTGCACCTGACCTCTGACCTCAGACTTCTCGCTTCTTGCCTCTGACCTCAGACTTCTTGCCTCTGGCCTCAGCCTTCT
>OZ012701.1:21241126-21268626 GCA_963942565.1 Maea johnstoni | reverse complement strand
AAGATTAGGGAAAATTGTTACACGGAAAAATTAGGCATTCTACAGTATTCTTTTTTTTAATAACTTTTATTGCACCATAGACATATAAAAATCGGTATACATAGGACAAATGTAGATAAATATAACAAATTTGGTGATATATATACTATATACAGTGATTGCTCTTAGTTTCTGAGCACATTATACAAGGATGACCATTTTCCTAGAACTTTTGGGAGCCTGTTATTGATAGTACCAATATATATCTCGATGTTCATTTGATTCTTAAATGAGTTTTTAAGGTAGTTCAAGTTGAGAAATCTTGCTTTCCATTTTTTCTTGTAGATTTCATGCTTTGTTATTAGTATTATGGTATTAATGACAGTCTCATTGTTTTTGTCACCCAGCAAGATAGCTTTTTTATCAAAGTTGATATTCATATTGGTACTATTAATTAACCAGGTTTGTACTCTTGTCCATATGGTGTTGGCTTCTGGACAATCAAAGAATAGGTGTGAGATATCTTCCGTATCTACAGTATTCTTTATGAGACAATATGCTTCCGTATTAAAGTGTGCCTTTAAAACCCAGTGGGCATGGTAACATTCATGAAACATCCCAGCAATGTTTCGCCGAACATTCCAAAATGATCCTCTCATAGTTAAGAATGAAAATTGTATTAATGTTCAGGTGAGAAAGTTCATAGAATGTTCAGAGCTGAATGCTAAATGAATCATTTGGATTCTGAATGTTGTATGAACATTGGAAGTTGTCTTTGCAGTAGAGGCCCTCGGTAACAGTTGTTACATTAGGATAAAGTAAATATCTCATTTCAATGTTTATATACTGTCAAATCTGAACATTTCAGGAATATTCAAACCTGAAGGTTGCAGGAATGTTCATTATTGGTGCATGACATTCAGATCAAAAGAGAACATTCATATGACATCAACTAAGAGCATTCCAGGAGTGTTAGGACCTAAACGTTGCTGAAACGTTCATAATTGGTCCAGAATATTCCGAACAAAATTTTAGATTCATATAACATTCAGGTAATATTTGTGCCCACTGGGATGCTTTTTAGGGTGGTATTAAAGCTGTGGTGTGGACCGATGTCTTCCAAGCCGCCTTCATGCTCCTGGGGCTGTTAATCATCATAATATATGTAAGTATCATTCAATGACCATCTTTCTGTACAATTGTATTTCTTATGTTCCTGGGACCCTTAATTATGACAATGTGCTAATTAATTCTATAGCTATCCATTTTGTCACAGTACTATGATTCATTAGCGATGTCTTCTACAATAGGGCATACGTGACAACCAGAAAAAATCATAAAAAAATCCCAACTCTTTTGTTAATTAAAATATTGAAATGTGAACTTGAGATACTATATACAGATAAGGTAGAACATGGTGCTTCCACCTATTATTTGTGTTGACGACTATTGTGAGTACTGTACATTTCCTGTATACGTGTGAGAGGTACAATTGTGTAACACTTTTGTATGTAATTCTTTGTTCCAGTCATGTAATAGAATAGAAAATAATGCGAGTCAGTCACCATTAAATCTTTAACCGCTTATACATTTTTGTTCTTCATATATCCTTCCCAGAATTGCGTATACTCTAACAACGTTTTTTAGAAACGTTAGGAAAATATTCAAATTTCTTTCCAACGCTTTTAAAAAAAATTGATATTTCTGTCTGTCACGTATGCTTTTTCAGTAGTCAGTTACCTTAACGTGTTTACATTTCATTCTAGGGCCATTCAGTTTTCATTCATTCTATTTTTGGCCACAGACAAGAATGGGTAATGACTGATCCACAGTTTTGAAAACCTGAAATATGTTACAAGAAATAAAACTAAAAAGAATCTCGATTGATCAATAGCTTTGAAACTGTGATAATGCTACAACGAACGAAGTTAAAAAGAATCGCGAGCTGATCCATAGCTTTGAAAATCTGATGATGTTACAAAGAATAAAACTTAAAAGAATCTTGACTGATCTGTAGCTTTGAAAATCTGATGATGTTACAAAGAATAAAACTTAAAATAATCTTGACTGATCTGTAGCTTTGAAAACTTGATGTATGTTACACCGAATATAACTTAAAAGAATTTGGGCTGATCCATAGCTTTGAAATCCTGATGTATGTAACAACAAATATTTCTAAAAAGATTCGCGATTGATACATAGCTTTGAAAACCTAATATATGTTACAACAAATATAACTAAAAAGAATCTTGACTGATCCATAGCTTTGAAAACTTGATGTATGTAACAACAAAAATATAACTAAAAAGAATCTCGACTGATCCATAGCTTTGAAAACTTGATAAAGGTTACACCGAATATAACTAAAAAGAATCTCTCTCTCTCTCTCTCTATGTCTCTCTGTCTCTGTCTCTCTCTGTCTCTCTACCCCCCCCCCCCCTCTCTCTCTCTCTCTCTCTCTCTCTGAGTTATTCAGTTTTTGTTACAGGGAACGACTATTATGGGTGGCCCTTCGAACGTCTTCAATGTGGCTAAAGCCACGGGCAGAATCGACGGTTTTGAGTGAGTTGCAGTATAGCATCAGTTAGGCAGTATAATTGACCTATAAGTATGTACGATAATCGCGTGTTCCTTTGTTTATCGGTCGTAACTAGGCATCGTAAATTGTGAAGAAAAACTGCTTTGCCTCAACTATATATATATATATATATATATATATATATATATATATATATATATATATATATATATATATATATATATGTATATATATATATATATGTATATATATATATATATGTATATATATATATATATATATTTATATATATATATATATATATATATATATATATATATATATATACACACACTCACACACATTTATATGTATATCAAACAAACTATTCCTCTGATAGGTTTCCAAATTTCGTTTTCTTAGTATCCAGTTTCTTTCTGCTTGTTGTTTAAGTTTGGATCCCAGCCCAGTAAAGAGGATGACAGTTTGGACCCTGATCTTTGGTGACACAACCCTGTGGTTCTGTTCCTTTGGCTGCACTCAGGTGGCCCTTCAGAGGATTCGTTCTGTGTCATCAATGAGAAAGTCACAGTTGTAAGTTGAATTTTCATTTTCCCCGTTGTTTGCCTTGGGTTAATGTTCGTTTATCCCTTTTGCTGCTGTTTACCGAAGCCTATTAGGACCACTGAAGTTTTTCCCTTAGAAATCCGAAAATCTAAAAATAATAAAAAAACTTAGTTTTAAAGAATTTTTGGTTTTATTCATTGTCTGCCAGCTATGTTCACTTCAAGATCCTCGTTCAAAATGGAAAATGACTTATATAGTGTCACTTGGCTACTCATCTGACAGTTACCAGCAAAAGTTATCCAATGAATACCAATATGACAGGGTTGAGATGGTTATCAAAAACTTTGTGTCCATTTTCTGGGGGAAGAAAGTAGCCTTATCAATGGAGGGGTAAACATCTGGTGTCAATATAGTTAAATCCTCCAGCAGGAAAAAGATTGCATTAAATTGATATTGTCCTTTTGAACATTTTATCATACTTACTTTTTTGTCATTTTTCTTCAACATTTACAAATGGCAAAGTATCCTTAATGAGCCGATGCGCTTTGAAATGACTAATTTGTTCACTGCAGCTTTTCGATTAAACTAGCAATGTAAAGATGCTGCATGATGACGGTTTGTCAACAATTAACATATGCAAGTTAAGCCTACATGTGACATCTTAATACTGACTTACATGTTGCCCAAACGGTTACCATAGCACCAACAAACCTTATAATCCGTCATTAAATGGTGTAAAATGGGGGGAAAATTTCCAGTTAAGCCCGACATACCACCAACATCACCTCTAAATAACAGGGAGGGTGGTGGGAAAATGTTATACTATGCTAACAGCCGCTATTAGCTGCCGCCATCAGCAATTTAACTGAGCGATGTAACGCTCAACACAGAGCATGTCGCAACAATAGACAATTACGTTACCAGTATGGCAACGGCGCCAACATTGTTACCAAACTGCAAGAATTCTCTGTAAGAGGTGCTGGAATTGATTGCAAATAAGTGAAGTACCACACGGTGGTCCTTCCATTATCAGTACTCTTCTGGGACCTGTGCTAATGACCCTGTGGTCTAAGGGCGGTATGTGGCAATCGGTCGTGTAGTCTTATATTACGTCCGCGTTGCCGTGCATTTCGTGAAGGAATTAACTGTCGGCACTGTAATATAGTCCTCTGACAATTGAAAAATTGTTACGCCTTAAGACCGAGTCCATATAGGGGGAGAGCCATGGTCAAGAGACACTATGACATAGATCAAATTCCAAGCAATGCAAAGAAATTCCAATTGATCACTAGCACTAACTCCAAATATAGCCAACAGCCGAGCAAAAAGTTTAGCTGGATCATCTCTCAGCTTTTCACTCAACCTGGGTATATACTCGTATACTAGGGTAGTGTATTGTATTGTAAATCATTTGACTGTAAAATTTCATTTAAAAAAAAATATACTCATGCATTAAGAAAACGAAGCATATACTATTGTCAAACAAAAAGGAAACAAAAGTACAAAATCCTAACAAAAAAACTTGTTAGGTAGCAAATAAAAACCGATTTCATAGACAAAACCTCTTTGTAGAATTTCAAATTAGCTGTGCACAAGGCTGCCCACAAACGCGACTACTACTTCTAGGTTTCCAGGACCATATATACATGTATCAGTGCTACTGTCCAGGTCAAGAACTATAAAGGTTGTTAATATAAACATGGGATATCAACTAACCCGTAAAGTACTAGTAACGATATTCCAGAACTGTCAAAAAAAATGTTCCGTGACTTTTTTCTTTCTTTTAATTGTCACAAAAGTGCAACGGACACAGCATGGCAAACAGTGTATACAGAATTACAATACGGAATATGAGTCGTTGGCAAAAAGTACATCTATAGTGGATGCCAAAGCCTTAGAAAATGTAATACTTTGTCATTGGTTTCAGCCCAGTATACAGTGATTGTTATATATCTTACGCAAAGTTCTGTTATATGAAATAAGTATGTTTTGTGACATTCCTTACTGTATTTTTCAGAACTGTGGCCTTGTTGTGCCCAGGCCAGTTTCTAATGATTGGCATCTGTATAGCAACAGGGGTGGTGGTCTATGCATACTATGCCCTTGGTGGCTGTGATCCCCTCAAGGCAGGGTATATAGATAACATCAACCAGGTATGTATGGTTCTGTTTTAAAATATAAAGTAGTACATCTACAGTTTGATAGCTGCTGTGTCGATAAGGACCCTTGTAGAAAATTCCTTACAGCATGCCTACTGCTGACAGCTCCCATAGCAAAAAAAGATTTAAAAAATACTACTCTGAAATACAAAAAAGGTACAAGAAAAAAAGCACTTTTTCATGTGAATTTGGAACAAAAAGATACAAGAAAGATATGGCGAAATACAAAAAAAAGGTATGGTGAAATACAAAAAAGACACGGTTTTAGATACAAAAAAGGTACATTCCCATCGGCAAACACCTGGTATCGATGTATGTTACTGGAGCCATGGCAACCTTTCTGTCCTGCCTGAGGGGAAACCACATGCACTGACAAGGCGGGATGCACTGTATGAGGCCATCTCAAGGATGGGTACAGCAATTCACATGCAATGGAAATGTGATGAATGGAACTAGTAGGATTCCTTGGGTATGACAGTTTGGTTTCTTTCCACAGAAGATCCTATTATACAAAAAAGCACCCTTATTTTAATAAAAACGCTGACTTTCTCCATTAAATTAACACCCCTTCTTTCATCAAAACACTGACACTGGATGAATGGGAACACGTATTTTAACTTTAGATTTTATAATTCTCTGCGTGTTTAGCGGCAGCAAACTCAGAAGCCCAGTCACTTCCGGAGTCACTCGGCGTCAGAGCCGCGTATATTTCGTGGATTGTAAGGGGTACAAAAAGAGTACCCTTCTTTTACAAAATTGCGGACATGCGGAGGTCTTAAAAGAAGACCCCTTCCTCCGCGAAATACGTAACGCAGGTGCGCCCCCCCCCTCTGTACCTGAGTGCCTCCCCTCCCGGGGATGGCTGTGATCCCCTTAAAGCAGGATATATAAATAACATCAACCAGGTATGTATGGTTCTAATCTAACCCTTATGCTATTGGTGGCTAATTTGGCAAGTACAAAATGATGCAAAATATGTGAAACTGAAACCCTGGTAATTTACTGTTTCAATGATAACATTAATTATGTTTCCGTAGAAAAATTGGCCGAAATCAAGTTGTTTTTAATGTGTTCTGTTTTCCCATTGTGGCATCAAGGAATCGCCCTAACATGGCAATGATACATATACAACGTATGCTATTCCAATATTCTGGCCAAGAAACAGTCGACTTTATCTTCTTTATCATGTAAAAGAAAAGAAATATGCACTATGGAAGATACCCTATGGAAATGTTTTCCTATTTACAGTGCCAACATTTTATTCCTGCACTAAATGCGTGGGTAGACTTGGCATGATACACAACTGCATACCTGATTGCCATCCAGTTTACTAGGCATGGATCGATGTATGAACCCACAACTGATTGTAGCTTTGGTACGCAAGTTACGTGGCTCAAAGATGTGTACATATCATTTTATTTGACATGTTATACATGGGTTTTTGTACAACCGGGCACTAACAGACGCCCGGTCGACTGATGCAGGAATTTAATGTCTCTACTGTTTTTCAATATATTTATCTTGAGAAAGAGAAACGAATATGCACTATGAAAGATAACCTAAGAAGATGTTTTTTTTTCTATATATTCGACAGATTGTTCCTTATTTCGTTATGGATGTGATGGACGTACCGGGGATAGCAGGTATATTTCTGGCGAGCTTGGTTGCAGGTTCACTGAGGTTAGTAATAGCATAAAGTTTTATTTTTGTTGGTTTGTTTAAGAAACTACCATAGCCTGATGCTTAGGAATCCTGGGATCCGCTGTGGCCTAGTGGTTACAAAGCCCAGCGTCAGAGTAATAATTGACAACTTAAGGTGCTTCAGTAGGGGCTTAAAGAGTGTTAACCGACTTCCCTAGAATACAGCCTGTATCAGGCTGTATGCCCATCATATCAGAGGGTCTATATAATTCATAGGTGCAGAGCACGAAGACACCCAACCTGCATGAAAACCATAACATTAAACTGCTGGATAGTGCAAAACAAACGAAAATATTGATCAAAATAAAGGGAAAATTACAACATCCAAACGTTTAGATTTGACGACCAAATTATGCTACAGTAAGGTTTTTGAAATCCAATATGGGTTTGTTTGTAATCATACCCACAGGCATACGGCAAAATAAACTCATATCATGCTGCCAACTCTATACAGTTCATGCCTGAAATGATCATGTGCACCAAAATACTCACTCGGTCGCCATTTGCATTGTCGCTGATCGGGTTTCATGGCCCCACACTCGAGTTAGCAACTGTCTTATTAATTACGATTGTGGTATGCCTGTGCACAGTAATACAAGGTACATATGACGCCAATAAAACTAGAATTTCGAGTTGTTGTTTATCTGAAATTCGCAAAACGGCATACTCGTGAATTATATTGGTACTGCCATCTAGCGGTATTACGGCAAATCACCTGGACCTTGTTTTCTATGCAGTAAACCAAGGGTTGGTTCTTGTATAGCGGAGAATGGTAGTTATTGATTGCTAGTGGTGTGTCTGTCTGTTATGCGCACATCGCAGAGAGTTTCTGTAGTATTTCATTTTCAACCACTCAAAATTCCTTTGCTGTAATTTATTTGGATACATAGAAAATATACATATATTTATGTAGAAATTAAGATTGAAATTGCCAGTGACCAAAATAAACTTAATTTCAGTCGTGCATTAATAGGGCTTGCAAAGGAGACGTTCTTTGATTTTTAATTGGTTTTCGACCAACAGTTCACTTCTGGCTCTTTTTGAAATAACTCAGAACACAGGAGAATGCCTTAATTAACCAGGTCAATGTTTGGGGTCACAGGCATGAATGTGGTCAAGGTTGAAAAAACGCGTCCTTGCTTGAGATTGGGATGTCTGCGGTCAGGACGGGTGCAGTCTATCTGCAGCCGATTGAAGGACCAGTGGCGCCGCTATGCTGTACTGAAGCACCTTAACTCCAGTTATTCCTGAGGAAAACTTGTAGCTTTATTAGAGCTCTCTGTTACATGTGCTGACCTGCCCAAAGCCAAGCAGAGAACAACCTCACCTATACAGCACACAAAGAACTAGCCGTGGCCCAGGCTATTTATAACACTAACACCACAAGTCACATCACTCAGCATACTAAGGCCAAAACAATCAGGCCACACCAATGGCGCAGCTCCCAATTGTGAGTTTGCAGGTTTTTCTACGGTTCCGGATTTGTTGCAAAATGGCCAAAGCTATTTAAAATGATGTAGATTATAATTTTCCATCTCCTTTAAGGATCCAACTGGCTTCTTCATGAACAGTGATAAAGGTTACTGTTTTGCATACAATACAATACTGTCGAACAGATATATGACGCGTGTCCCAAATATAGCGAATTGGGGAATTTTTGCATCATAGCGTATCTTTATGTTAGCGACGGTAGCCGCCACTGACAGCGTCAGTACAGTAAGAAAAAAGTAGTGTTTTTATATATAGCGAAGCGGCACCACACGCTATGTACGCTATATATAAACAGACGCTAACTTTGTATGTTCTACAGTACCTTTTGGCAAACGCTGCACTAACCGCAACTGCTCCTAAAAACATCAATGCTATAAATGCCAGGGTAAACACCCAACATACCTGCACTATAGAGCAAATGCCGCAATAACTTCCAACACTGGTAAAAGTTCAGATTTTCACTAAGTATCTACATGGATACCCACATGCAGAATATGTAATGGAAGGTTTTACTCAGGGTTTCCATTTAAGCTTTGATGGCCCCGAATCACCATTGTCTTCAAAGAACTCAATTCCGGCTACTAAGAATCCTCAAGCTCTCAAAGAAAAACTAAAAAAACTCAACACATTCACATCTAGAGTTCGCACATAAGCTGACAACTTTTAACTTAACTCCTGAAATTTAAGTTATACTTGAGAGATATTTGAAATAAAACTGAAATAACAACTTCCATTTTAAAGTATAGTTTCATCAGTAGTCAAGGAAGTCACCGGTTTCAGCAAATATAAATTTAGTTCAACAGCCAAGGATGCTTATATTTACTTTACTTAAACTAAAATGTCTCAGCTTCTGGATATGTTACACACACAAAGCAGGAACTAATAATCAATGATTAACCAAAAATGTTCTAGAGATGTCTTCCTGAAATTGTTGTCTGGACCTGAAATACTTTTGACAATAACTTGAAAATATTATGAATGGTTTTGAAAGATTTTTAAAGAGGAGGTTTTGGTAGTCTTCTTACTGCTTCAAATACGTTCACATTGTCTCATGCTGCTTTCAGTTGCTCTTCTTTTACGGAATACTATGACGTCTTAGCTACCTGACCCAATGATATATTTGTCTATCCTTTGTGATGATGATAGAAGTTCCGATTCAATCCAGGAGGGAGATTTGCTATGTCCTAGTGGTTACGATGCCGGGCTCCTAAACGTCAGTCTCTGGTCATAGGTTCTTGTCTCTGTTTGATCCCTGGGAGGATTTAGGCCTGGTCGCTATATGAATGTGTGGCATTGTGGAGGGCTGTCAATGGTCATTATGCAATTGAAAAAAACCCTCTGAAGTGAATAGTATTTCCTAATCACTATCTTTTCGCAATATGACCAAAGTTGTTGAACGTGACAGATAACCCAATTTCTACCTGCCTTCACTCCAGGAGCAGAAAAGGAAACAAAACATTATAATATATCAAATCAAATAAAATCATTTCAAATTGATGTTCTAAAACCTTTCATTTTTTCTTGCAGTACAGCCTCTTCAATATTTAATGCTATGGGGGCAATCATATGGGAAGACCTGCTGAGCATTCACATGCCGAATATGACTGAAACCAAAAAGACTTGGATAACAAAGTTAATTGGTAAATATATAATGAAGCACATAGACAGTGATAGCGAATATCAAATATTGGTCAGCTATGACTAGTGATATATATATATATATATATATATATATATATATATATATATATATATATATATATATATATATATATATATATATATATATATATATATATGTATATATATATATGTATGTGTGTATGTATGTATATATATATATATATATATATATATATATATATATATATATATATATATATATATATATATATATATATATACATATATATATATATATATATATATATATATATATACATATATATATATATATATATATATATATATATATATATATATATATATATGTTGTGTGTGATGTGTTTTGAAGTGCTATATGTTCTTCATCACTGGAATAATGTATATACAAAAATATGTATATATATATATATATATATATATATATATATATATATATATATATATATATATATATATATATATATATATATATATATATATATATATATATATATATATATATATATATATATATATATATATATTATCCTCGCCAAGGAGGATAACATTGGATAATAGAGTTGCTGAGATTACCTATGGTACAACTAATTTATTGTTCAACATTGGTTTCAGTTGCACTAAGAAGACTGGAGTAAAATGTGTGGGCAGATATTTTAACAGCATAGACCACAAAGGTCTTGACGACGTCGAATTATATGTTCTACAATTTGGACGCAAAGATCCAGATTCAGAAGAATCACTGGCAATTAGACTAATTCTAGAACACATTTGGATACATAGGTTGAGATCAACCACTCCCATGGGGCTCAATGTTTTCGATTAAATGGGAATTAGACATTCTCCTATAATAAATGATGATGTTATTTCTCTCACAATTTGTGGATTTAGTATTGATATTATCCCCTGTTCTCCTGTCATTGGTTTCAGTTGCAGTTTTTGGAGCTACAGCCATTGGCCTAGGCTTTAGTACTCATTCTTTGGGTGGCGTATTTAATCAAGTCAGCCTCACGATGATGGCTGCCACTGTTGGACCAATTACCGGCCTCTTTCTTCTCAGCGCAATCTTCCCAAAGGCAAATGCAATCGTAAGGAAACCCCTTTCCCCTTAAACCTCTAACCCTATTTTTGTATTTTGTCACAAAATATGTTTTGTATCATCTAACTTCAACATCAAACACAAGAAGTAATTGCACTATCCAATGCTTTAATGAAAGGCATTTATGTAATCGTAAGGAAACCCCTTTTCCCGAAAACCTCTAACCATATTTTATTTTTTTTCACAAGATATGTTTTTGTTTTGTCGAAATACAAAATCAAACACAAGAAATAAAACTGCACTATCCAATGTTTTAATCAGAGGCAATTGCAATTGCAAGAATCGTAAGGAAACTCCTTTCCCCTAAAACCTCTAACCCTATTTTTGTATTTCCTCACAAGATATGATTTTGTATTGTCAAACTACATCAACAAACACCAGAAATAAAACTGTTCTTTCCAATGTTTCAATCAAGGGCATATCTAATCGTAAGGAAACCCCTTTCTTTCTAAAACCTCTAACCCTATTTTTGTATTTCTTAACACGATGTGTTTTTGTATTGTGGAGCAACAACATCAAACAACCGAAATAAACTGCACTATCTACTTAATGTTTCAATCAGGAAATCATGTGTCATACTTTAAAGTCAAGTCTAACATAACATACATGCAACCTTGGTTAACAATGATGTAAAAGGGTTGCACATGTTGCCAACAATCAGCAAAATCGGCTCTAGGGTAAAAATCTATGTATACAGTACAGACATTTAATTCCTGCTCCAGTCGACCGGACGTCTGCCAGTACCTGGTTGTACAAACTTCCATGGATAATATGTCATAAAATTATAAGCCAAGCATATCAATGACCAACGTAACTTGCGAATCAAAGCTACGCTCAGTGTGAGGCCATCTATGAATCTATGCCCATGGAGCTAGATGACTACTAGCTGGACGTGCTGTCGTGTAGTTTGCCCAGGTGGCCCACGCATTAAGTGCAGGAATTAAATGTCAGCACTGTAGAGATTGCTCCCAGCCTACCAGCTGCCTTTGCGCTACTAACTTTGGGGGGGGGGGGGGGGGGGGGGGTCAGGAATGCACCAATTTTGGACCTCCCACAATGACCTTTAATTGCATATAGACCAGTGATTTTAATTGATTGACCTTTAGACCACGACCCCTATATATTTCACTATAAAATACTGTCTGGTAAAAAAGCAAGCAACGCAATTAAGTTGTCAACCAGTCTTTTTTTTTCTTTTTTAAGGGTTCGCCATCCTTTTTTTAAGGGATGGCTCAGACATATAGGAAGGAGAGCTTTTTGTATATGCTCACGACACAGATAGCATGAACGATGATATGAAATGAGTATGAAACTCTTCAAAGTAATCTCTCCCTTTTATTGGGCGACAGACAATAAAGAGTAAGCAATGAAGGGTTTCTGTGGTTGCCCCAATTTATAGAGGAATCGAACCCCTACTCGCCCCGGCCTAGGATTGAACTCTGGACCCCATGCCCTCCAGCACCCAGGCCGGCAATCTTGCCACTGCGCCATTGAGTCTGGTCATTGTTAGGGAAACCAGTGTTTTTTCACCATGCACTTTCAATTTTGGCCGCCAGTACTAATTTCATGGAATTTATCGGTCAATTAGTGAATTTCTTTTTTTCTTTGTTAACCTTAGAAATTTGTTTTAGTTTCATTAAGTTTCTTAGCCAGGATTTAGCGACTGTGTGCCCATTATAGACAATAACAAAATCTGTTGGCAACATATTTTTTCAAGCGAGATCACAATGTATTAGGATTACAACCATAAACATGTATTTACTCAATGAAATAAAGCATAATGTCCATATTCAATGCCATGAGAATTATATAGGCGAAAAATCATATGTTCGAAATTGACAATTTTCAGAAATTTCTTCCCCAAAAATATTGGTGTCCTGAAAGGATTTTTGAGAGGTTGGTTGTCCAAATGACACCCAGACGCCCTGCAGGCTAAAACTAGATTTCATTCCATTGGTAAAAAAGTGTTTTCATGAAATGATGGTGACTTTAAATGATCTTTTGCATATGTCTTAGTGTTAGGGTAGATCGATCGAATGGAGATCATAACAAAGAACTCCGATAAATGCTTATAAACGAGGTTTTAAACACGTTATCAATGTTTTCATGTTTGAGAGAGTGATATACTGTCAGAACTATGGATGCACCCCTTATATGTATTTGAATAGGAATACGTTAACATTGTAATGAAATATATAATTAGTCTAAAATCAGTATCATTCATTTTATTTTTCATTGTAGGGTGCATGCATTGGCATTCTTATTGCAAGTTTTTTCAATGGTTGGATAGCCATTGGTCAACTCTACCTGAAACTGAACCGAGATCCTCTGCCAAGCTCAATAGCGAACTGTACCAGTACATACGGCAGCATGAACTCAACATATTCATATGAAAACCACTCAGGAAACAACAGCACAGACTTCACATTTCTAGGAATAAACACTACCAGCATTGAGGAAACAGAGTAAGTAGTAGAGATATCATTTTATTTAATAGTGTTACTATCAGAGTGGATGAAGTCAGATATGGATAGATAATGCCACCTAGCGAGTACGCTTCAAACTACAGCAACTTATACTTTGAAAGTGTTCATCGTTGTGTGAGCATTTTCATTTATCTATTCGTTTGTTGTTCTTTTCTACAATGACAAAGGACCATTATTTTAAACGGAGTTTATGGCTCTAAATGACCTGTATGTGCCGATGTACCTTTAAGCAAACCATTCATTAAAACGGAAGCAAGTTTGGGAAATTATGATGGGTACACAGGTCAGTAAAAAGTTAAAAAGAAATAGAATGAAAATACTCACTTCCAAACATATCTAAATAATAACGATCTAAAGTAGTGTAAAATGCGGAAAATGTTTGAACACAATTTTGGATTCCAAACAGCTGATAGAAGGTAATCGCGAGAGGCAATGGCATAGTGGTTATATTGCCTGCCTGAGTGCTAGGACACTCAGGGTCCTGGGATCAATCCCATGCCTGGAGGGGTAGGTATTTTAAATTTGGTATCTCGCCACTTTTTATTGCATATTGCAGTTAAGGCGTGACTAGCCAGTTGTAACTGGTGGGGGACTTGGTGTTACCCGGAATTTGGAAACAGGGGGTCAAAATTGAGGATTTTTGAAATTTAGGGGGTCGAAAGTTAGTTACCCAATTTACAAGAATGATCATAGCAACCTTATATATTGATTTAGCAAAACAAAATGTGCTTCTCTATGTCATTTAATGTACCTATTGTCTTCTAGGAGTGAAACTTTTGAAATATTTCCTTGGACTAAAGCAAATACAGAAAATCTTGCAAAATACAACTGGGTGTCATTTTCCCAAAAATCTTGTGTTTGGGAGTCGAAATGACTCCCTGGTGGTTGCCTGGGTAGGTCCCTGGTGGGGGAAACTGGAGTAGCCTGGCGAAACCACCACTAGTAGGGGATTGAATCCTCTATAAACTGGAGCAACCACTTAAGGTCATCATTCATTTAGGGACTGTTTTATATTCATTTAATATCATCAATTATATCATGCTATGTCATCTTTATGCACAAAAGCCCTATTTATATGGGAATGAAAAATAATGTTAATCATGATTTCTGTAGGCACAGAAGTGGCATAGAGTCGGTGTACTCAATCTCCTTCCAGTATTTTGCCACAATGGGAATGGTGATAACAATCATCGTGGGGCTCATCTCCAGTTATATTGCAGGTATTGACAAATATTCTCTCTCTCTCTCTCTCTCTCTCTCTCTCTCTCTCTCTCTCTCTCTCTCTGTCAAATATTCTCTCTCTCATTCTCTCGCTTGCTCTCTCTCTCTCTCTCTCTCTCTCTCTCTCTCTCTCTCTCTCTCTCTCTCTCAAATATTCTCTCTCTCTCTCAAATACTCTCTCTCTCCTTCTCTCATATGCTTGCATGGCACATTCTCTCTTCCTGGTTGTATAACACAGACACAACCCTTCCACACACTGTAACAGTATTTACCAATTACTTTATTTGTATTGTTTGTTATTAGTATTATTTTATTATCATTATTTTTATTGTTAACATTATTATTAGTATTAGTATTAGTATTAGTATTAGTATTGTTATTAGTTTTGTCATCATTATTATTATTATAAATTATTATTATTATTATCACTATTTTTATTATTATTATCATCATCATTATCATTATTATTAACAATACAACTTTGTTATATCCTTTCTTCATTAAGGAAGTATATCATTCTGATTCAACCATTACATATGAATTATTTCTATCATTTTGCTATTATTGTTATTATAAAATTATATCATAATTGCCATAAGAACTCACATCAAAAAGCATTGTCTTCATTGATCAAAGGTCATTTGTAAGATAGTGTGGGTAACCTCCTTAAGGGCATTAATAGTTAACGTATGTAAATCTATTGACTACGACTCTCGCTGTAAAATTGAATAATTAATGTTCACATGTATACAGACGTATATGATACATTAAATGATATACATTATTTCATAGATGCGTGTGGCAAGGGGAATATCAAGGAAGTGGATGCAAAATTAATACTCCCTATATTAAGACCTCTGTATGGCCTGAAGACACCCATAGTTGATGATGCCAACATGGCTGAACTGGAGGTACTGGATAAAAAGGATTTTCAAACAAGAAAACTTTAAAGTCATTTATCATAGTTGAGATTTCATATAGACATTTGTATCACAGTTGCTTACCTTCCACCAATCACAGGCCTCGAAAAGTGTGCATTACAGGAAATATGCACAGAGCCTACAGTCGGGAGGCCCCAAAAATTGGGGTCCTCGTGAGTGTATGTGGCTGAGCAGGGCTGTGCTTCCTGCTTAGTTGCTCCCCTGAGAATGCAATGTGGTGATTTACCAATACTAGTATATGTCAAATCAGGTAAGCTATCTGGGGGGTGTTACACAAAAAGAGACAGTCTCACAGATTTCCCCTTGTAAAAG
Organism: Maea johnstoni; assembly: GCA_963942565.1. Lineage (NCBI taxonomy): Eukaryota > Metazoa > Annelida > Polychaeta > Spionida > Magelonidae > Maea > Maea johnstoni. Next base: position 21,252,490 of record OZ012701.1, on the reverse strand, counting down.
AAAACCGTATAAAAGCAGTCGTTATGGAAATGACTACATAAAAATGGGATATTTAGGTAAGGAAGTGTATAATACACCGGCTTGCAGCTTTCTTTTTTATATAAACCTTTATTGACCTCAATAGCAAATAAAATGCTAATCTAGGAGGTACAAAAAGAAAACAAAAAAGACAAAATAAGACAAATCAAACATCAACATTAAATTAACATGGAAATATTTGCTTGCAGCTTAACATAGGAATTTTAGCGGTCTCTTAAGAGTTGAGAGTTGTATTTAGTGACTTTCAAAGTTCTATGTGACCATTGCCTGCCAGTTAAATGACATAAACCACACTTTTCACTCTTTGTTCGCTGAGCTCACTCGCCAAGGGAGTTCAGAGATTTTCTCAACTTGTAATTGGTCGAAGGAAGTCAACTGTGCTGCAAGCTACGAACGTAGACCCTTCTGATACTGTGGTGTATGCAATATTAGTAGTAGTATGTTTATCTGCCATGCCGAAAACATGAAAACACATTTACAACTAGACGCTTAGTGCCTTAAAATACGGCTGCAAGCCGTTCCCTTATTAGCATACTCTGAAACTGGCACCCTCAGCAAGTGGGTTCGACTAGTTGGAAAGATGGCATCATTTCTAGCCAGGTCACGTGGCTAACTTTATCTGCCCTGAAAGAAAGCGGATACCAGAAAACACACATTTTTTACATGTAGTATTAGATTAGCAGGGCTTGCAGTTTTTTTCAATGGAAAGGTTCGCATCTAAGTGTCAGGCGCGCCTTCTCTTTCATGCACTATGTCTTTCAAATTCCTGCACACCATATGCTGCGAACGGCAATCAGTCCTCACAGCGTACTAGTACAAAAGTAGTGCATGCGAGACGAGATATAGGGGCACAAATATGTCCGACCTTCAAGCACATGTGGGGGGAGTATAGTAAAACATTGGCATCTATTGAATCACACCTAATCATTTAGACCTGAGCCGGTTTTCCCATAGGAATGTCAATTGACACGACAATTATCGAAGCCGGCAACTCACACTGACCTGATTGGTGACGTCATCGACCGCGTAGTATTGGCGTCAAATTCAAATACTGTACCAAGCCTTTACACTCGTCTCGTAATTGCATGTACTTTATCCCGGAATCGTGCAGTCATGACACGCCACTGACTGCCTTTCACGGATTTATAAGGGTTTTTAAGTATGGAATAGGAACATTAACTTGTAGTAATGTATTAAATCAGAACTTATCCTTAGAAAAGATTTATTCTATTGGCGTGGATGGCTAATTTATCTAATCAGATTTGGCTCTCTTTTACGTTGTGTCAGATGTATTAAATGTAAATCTAGCCAGTATATCAAACTACTTAAATATCTGAATCAAGGTAATTTACTTAATATGATAATTTACTTAAGTTATGGTGATGAGAACCATTGTAAGCTAGTTAAATGCACCTGTGCAAGTAGTGAGATTATGTCATTTGAGTGAAAAGTTGTAAATATTGAAATGACATAGAATATGGGCTGACTAAGGACGCTTGGTTATGATATTTTCTACCTGCTACCAATCAGGAGTAGGGTTAAGATGGTGTTTCTTGAATTCCTGGTTTGAACCCCATGTGCTACTTTAATGAAAAAAAATCAGAATTGCTGTAAGACATACAAAGTGATTTCAAACAGTTTACTTCCACAAGTGTGGAGTGTGCAACCAGTGATGCCCTGTATTTGGGCCTTGGATCTGTGCGCTGGCCATCAGTTTCGGCGCACGGATCCCCACAACCACACTACAACAAGCCCTATTTTTGCAACCGCGGGCGCCCCATGCAAAACAGCGCGATTTCCCTCCTGAACAGTTAATATAAACACCTATCTCACAACCTATTGCATTGGGTTATTTCACTGGATGAATAGAGATAGAGGTAAATAATAAGTATACAGGCAGAAAAAGACATTAATCGGAGAAACGACTACACACTCATATATATATATATATATATATATATATATATATATATATATATATATATATATATATATATATATATATATATATATATATATATAATATGTATATAATATGTATATAAATATATATATATATATATATATATATATATATATATATATATATATATATATATATATATATATATATATATATATATATATATAACATGAAATTATGGCTATACAGATACCACAAAACTACACAGGGCGTATAACAACAATATCTTTAGTGCTAGGACACTACGGACTATGTTATACTAAGGGGAGGTGCTTATTTCGCAATCTGCAATACCTTTGAGGTGACTCGGCTCAGCCTCGTAACACTTGTCGCATATGACATACACCAAAGCTACCTTGGGCTTAATCACAAAAACAGGAACAAGCCATGCATATTTTAATACTGTAGAATGGCTAATTCTTCCGTGTAACAATTTTCCCTAATTTTTCATTTTTGGGTGTTTCTCTTTCTAACATTTCTGAAGAAAAATGTGTTTTTATCCGTTTCTAATTTTCCCGTTTTATGTCGATTTTTAATTTTAGAATACCGAAGAGTAAATATTAATGGGTAAGGGCAAGGATTTCTCCGTGTTTATTAAGTCAGGACATGTACTGTATTGTTTTACCTGTATTTCTTATTCCCGTTTGAAAGCATTCGTTGGAAAAAACGGGAAAATAAAAAAAATAAAAGTATCCATTTTGCAGTAATTAAGAAAATGAAGAACAGCTGTCGATATACTGGTCTCACACTGTATGTTCATGCAACTCTGCTCAATCCAGACATTTGTAATCCGGATTTTCGTCTAAACCGGACAGATTGGAAGGTCCCGGTCCCTTCCTATACTTATAGTTCCTACACGCATAATCCGGATTTTGCCTAATCCGTACAGAAATTTAGGTTCCACATCAGTACGGATTAAGCAGAGTTACCTGTATCTCACTTCTGTTCAAAAACTATCTCTACAATTCAATGCTCTGAATGGTGCTGAAGAAGAGTACTGTAGAATAGGAAATTATTCCAAGCATGTAATTAATCCGAATTTACCGAATTAGAAAATGTCGATATAATTAAATTTGGATTCAAATCTGCCCCCGATCTGCGTTAGTGTGTAATAAAACCGTTCGGTAAATGCAGATTCTGAAAGGTCATTTTTTGGTCAAAGTCGGTATATTTGCACCCCGGATTAATTTCCTATTCTACAGTATTGTAAATCGTGTAATGTTAACGAGGAAAAAATCTTCCCAAATTTACCTAATGGATTTTGAGGCATTGATAATGACAATTGATATCTTAAATCATGTTTCTTGGTATGGTGTGGCATGTATGTGTCCCAGATACTGAACAATAAATTCAGATATGTGTTCCGATATGAAATTTTCCTTATGTATATTTTGATGATACGTGAATATCAAAACTATAAGTTTATTTATTTATGAATCTATCTATTTATGAATATTTCTTGAGTTTTGAGTTCGTTTTTGGCAGTAATGTCAAATGTACCTGACAGCTGGCTGGCTTTGTTGTTCTGCACGGAAGCCATAACGATGCATTCAGCACACAAACCTTTTGAAAACGAGAACATTTGAAATTAAATTTCAGTACAGATGTGTGCAGGATATGAAAATAAAAAGAGTCAATTTACGGGAAATAAAAGTCTTTGGAAATATACCCGTTTTTTCAATATCCCTATACATATGGAGTAGTACAATTTGATAAGCTATGACTTCTTATACAGGTTGTCCATACTGTGATGTTGACAGCACCATTAATCATAATGTAAGGATATTTTAAAAGGAAATTGAAAAATCACTGTGAAATTTATTGAATTTCATTAATGTTATCTTGAGTGTTGCTGTCATACTGGTTTTCAGGTAAATGCTTCGGATGGATTAAGTGTTGAAATGGCATAATACATTTATTGTACCTTTCATATTCATATTATTGTGAGAATCCACAAAAACATACCCCGCTGGTAGTCTAACCTACTTGACACCTTAAGTACGTCACCATAGCCTGTGGCGACAATTCAAACCACTAAAGCGGAGATCGCCAAATAATGACGGAGCACCTTCATATTTTAAATACATATTACATGCTCTCTAACGATATTAACTAAAAGTAAATAGAAGCCAAGGAAACGTTATCCTATTCTTCAAACTATCATAATCACAATTCCTATAGGTCATTCATTTTGGTGTAATAATATGCGAGCACTAACAAACCTGTTACATTATGTTTTTTTTTTATGTTTTTTTTTGTTTCTTTTTGTTTTTGTTTTTTCAAAACCTTTTTTATTCATTTTCATGCAACAAGGCAAAAAACAGGTTACAGCGCAGCAAAGGTGCAGGGATCATATAAATATAATATCACAGATTGTACAAATGTATGCTCATTATGTTATTATGTTACATTATGTTAATACTAATAAAGGTATATGTAAAATTATGTAAGAGCCCGCAATATATAAATTTTGTTATTCCTTGTTATGTACATGTATTCATGATTTTTGGATGTATGATTTTTGTAGATTTGTACTACTGTCAATAAATATTCATTCATTCATTCATAGTTATATTATTGTCAATAAAGGTACAATAAAGTACGATACTATAAGAGAGATATTTGTATTAATTTCAGTAAATTGTATCAAATCATGATTAAATACCCATGTTTATATAAGATGATCACCTCATTATAACAAGTCCCTGTGAAGATCATTAAAACCAATCAAGGTCATTCTGGTCAAACCCCACTGGACATTGAGTGGTAGTACCATGTCAAGCTTGAAATACAGCTCAAGAGGCACTACATTATACAAATATGCCATGCCAGTGTGGGTAACATGACGGAATGTTTCCCCGAGGGAGGATGGTTTTCCCGAGGGCGGAGCCCGGGGGAAAACCATCCTCCCGAGGGGACACATTCCATCATGTTACCCACACTGGCATGGCATATTTGTTTTATTATACCGAACAAACCCCGTTTGTAATTGTAAACAAAGCAAGGTCACAGATGACTGGTGATTCACACATTCCCCGCTAGGTGTCGCTAGTGGCTACGGGCAACATGAAGCCCTCACTGGTGGCATCAGGCAACATGATGATTGTTCACTGTTAAGTCAGCCAATCACGGCTTACGATCTTAAAGTGAGGTATAATAATATCAATTATTATACCTCACGTGAAGATTCTTGATTCTGGTTGGTCAAGGGCCATAGATTAATCGTCATGTTATCCTCACTCCTTAGCGACAGGCTTTTGTCCTATAATATACATCTTTCTAGACCGCATATATATATATATATATATATATATATATATATATATATATATACATATATATATATATATATATATATATATATATATATATATATATATATATATATATATATATATATATATATATATATATATATATATATATATATAGAACTCTCAGATATACTCATGTAAGAAAGTTAAGACTTTTCTCGATCTCCAAAAAAATACTTCAATATATGGTTGAGTCGGATGCGCTAAAAAGTGTTGTAAAGGTTGAAAATATGACCATTTTTATTCAATAGAACCTTTTGGTTATTGAAGATAGCAATTGTGTTAAGTCATATTCAGAAAGGCAGAAGAAAAAGAGATTACCTCATAGTTACATGTTTTGTTCCTTGAGCGACTTATCAGAAAAGGACAATGTAAGTCATCTTATTGTGCAGTGTCCTTTTCTTCAAGCTATATGTGACCTATATATATATATATATATATATATATATATATATATATATATATATATATATATATATATATATATATATATATACATACATACATATATTATATATAAATATATATATATATATATATATATATATATATATATATATATATATATATATATATATATATTTATATTTATATATATATACATATATATATACATATATATATATATATATATATATATATATATATATATATATATATATATATATATATATATATATATATATATGTATATATATATATATATTTATATATATATACATTTCTATTGCCTGTAACCTTTGGGTTACAAAAGCATACACATTGAAAATACAAAGGAAAACCAAAAAAAGTAACAATATACAAATAGAGTCAGATTATTACAGATATGTACGATGAATTGTTATACAGTTAACACTAATAAGGATAGAATTTTAATGAAATTAAAAAACACTAATAAGGAGTTAATTGAGATTGAAAATGCGAAAAGTTAACAAACAGATATATCTCTAGCCAGATGGCTAAGTTCATTATAGAACTTAGTGATGCTAGCAAAAGACATCTATTATCTCGGCCACTTAAAGCTGATGCTTCTATATATATATATATATATATATATATATATATATATATATATATATATATATATATATATATATATAAATATATATATATATATATATATATATATATATATATATATATATATATATATATATATATATGTATATATATATATATATATATATATATATATATATATATATATATATATATATTATATATATATATATATATATATATAATACTCACATGATTTGAAGATCATACTTTATGAAAGTACACATAAAAATCTACATTGCTGTAGATGATATGTGTTTGCAATACTACTCTGCCATGCTACAGTGATGACATTTAATTACTGCACTAAATGTCTGTGCAGCCCGAGCATAATACTTGACCGCACAGTCAATTGCCACCAAGTTTGTTGGGCATGGATGCATGGATGACCTCACAACTGAACGTAGCTTTGATATGCAAGCTGTGTGGGTCATTGATGTGCTTGTCATATTTGTTTGACATGGTATCCATGGGTAATTGTAAAACCGGGCACTGGCAGACGTCCAGTCGACTGGTGCCGGAATTACATGTCTGTACTGTATCTTACGGAAAGTTCAGTTAAGCAAATATATATTACGTGAAATATGTGACATGTTATCCATGGGTATTTGTAAAACCAGGCACTGGCAGACGTCCAGTCGACTTGTGCCGGAATAAAATGGCTGTACTGCAGTCTGTTGAATGTCATTAAAGAGTTTACCTTTTAGTTCGCAAAGGGGATACTGTGTTCACAGCCTATATATCCCTTTGGACTGCCCCTGCTAATGAATAATCCTAGGTAAAAACCCGTAGCACTGAGATAAATGTCTATATGTAGTGTAGTCTACTTAAGGTGGCTGTAAACGTTTCCGGTGGAGAGCAGACTTTTCCTCAAATAATGGCTGATTTCTCATTATCTGTACACTAAACCCCTAGCAAACTATATATTTTTAGAAAGCTGAGATTCTAAGAAATACATAGGATATGAATAGCTTGTATGTGCTTCAAATACTTTGAAGAAATTGGGGTCAAAACTTTGACTAATCAATTTTCAGTACATATGTCACGGCTGACGCAAATCTAAGAGCAGGATCTAAGATAATAACCTGATTTTTTAAAACATTGAAAAAAAACTTTGTCTCTAGAGATCTAGACGGGGGTTTTGTAAAATATGGCCCCTAACTTTTTTATGGCCATTATCTAACAACAATTTAGGAAAAAAATGCTTTTTTGGTTTCTTGATTTTTGACTCACTATAAAATATTAACCAGATAAGATATTGCAATATCCCCGTCTAGATCTCTAGAGAACATGTTTTAGAATCTATATACAAAGTTTGAAGCTAATTGATTAAGATTTGTGTCTAAATCCACGTCAGCCGTGAGAGTAAAACTATAGAAAACTAAGCTGAGAAAATGGCAGTTTTGCGTTTTACACAATAATTGTAACTGTGCAATAACTTGCTACTACTTTAATGTGTTTATTTTAGTCCAAGTGGAAAGATAAAGTAACCTTCCATTGTATTTCACAACTGTCAACATTTTTTTCTTCTGAATTACCTCAAAAATAAGTATAAATAAGCACATTTCTGCAACTGCCTGTAGCCTGTCAACATAGTTGGTATGCTAATTATGAGTCCCTTCCATATATGGGCATCATGTGACCTCATCCTGGAATCTTGTTTGCATGCTAATGTAATCCATCATAGTTCTAGATTTCTTAATCATTCAAAGAACTGTGCCATCAAAATCAATTTTCGGCTATCTAGTTTGTTATGCTAGCAGCCTATTTGACTGCAAGTTTACTGATTTTGCATATGGAGGGTAAGACCCGGTTCATTAACATAATAGATACATCTCAAAACAGGCCTTCCCTGAGGACGAAACGTTTACGGCCACCTTAAGCGGGCTCGGGACCTTCGTTCTTTAAGTTAGACTTCCATGTAAAGATTGACCAATATCTTGATCATTGTACAAGAAAACCCCAACAAACTATATGCTTTATGAAAGCTGGGACTCTGGAGAGGTCAAATATCCTAAACATGTTTTGTGACACCTTCACAGTTTCCCGGGGGTGGGGCCAAAAGACTTCTAATACATATGTTTTTGCAAATTACCTGCTGGCTTCAATAAAGGTTTAACACAATTGATATACTATATATACTACTCTAGTATATAGAACACATCCTTGAGCAAGTTATAGTTTTTCATTCTTTTTAACTTTTTGTTCCTAAAGGAATTTGCAGCAAGTTATAATCGTGATCAATATTTGTTTGTTGAACTTTACCTTTCTTCATTTCTGAAGTTGAATTAAGAAATAACTAGAGCAGATATCAAAATAATGAAAAACTTCTATCTGCTCAAGGTTGTTTTTGATCATGTGTTAAGATTTCAGCCTTCTAAGATCAATATTGAATGAATGAGGGCTTTTGAAAAATGAGAAGTATGGTGATTTCAGAAAGCCTTCAAACCAGCTGTTAAAGCCAGCCCTGCATATCCTACAGCCTATCATGATGTTCCGCCCCCTTATGAAACTTTTAGGGATACTTTGGAATAAGAATATGATTTGCATGTATTAGTAGATTAGCTTGAATGTTTGATAGTTCACTTGGTACCTCAATTACTTGAATAGAAAGGGAATTTTAGGAAAGATTTGTAGGTTTTTACTGGTAGAGGCTGGACCCCCTAGTGAGCACTCCTCCCCTAGCTGATAAGGAAAGATAAGAAACTATTACTGACTGCTAATTGCAAATTGGCTGTCTGGCGGTGAATCCACTTGATTACATAGCTGCACTGAACCTTTGGAGAGCATTATATCCTTGTACTATCTTGCCATAGTTCTAACTTTCCATCAAGGCAGTAATCACACACTGCAGCTTCTTGTGAATGCAAAATATGTCTTCCTGTTACCCTCTCTTCGCAAGAATCTGTCTCATCTTCTGAGTCATGATCAGTGTCTCTTTTCTCAGAGTCTGCATCTTCAATTGCTATGCCACTGTCATCTGAACTAGCACTCAGCAGTCTAAGCTTTCTATAACTGGCACTATTAATTGTTAGTGAATTCTCAGATTCCTCTTCCTCTAATGTATCCAAATCGTCTGGTACAGAAGATTTTTCATTCTATTCAAACCCCCTCTTTCTCTACCTTCTGGATCTATTTCCCATTGTGAGAATACATTAAGACTCTGCACTGTCCAGGGATCAGCATCTAAATGTTCTCTCCTAACCCTACACGAAACCCTCTTCACCTAGGTAAGATATCCCAAACATCCTGCCAATCACACACCAGAATATGTCTGGAGCATTTGATTGGTTTTACCTGAACTGTCTGACCTACACCTGTAAAGCAAGACAGCTGATGCACAAGAAGCACACCTTTTATTCAATACCCTAATTGCAATGCAGTCATTGCTCAGTGCCTGTTTCCTGGGTAGCATGATACTTCCTTTTGATACAATACACATTCTGGTCCTGGCCAGGATCTCACCCCCAATTCACATCCATCAGCCAGTAAAGCACCCTCCCAGGGGAGATCAGATAAGGAAGGGATATAGTGGTTCTTGGACGCGTGTGCTAGAAAAATTAAGATCTTAGATAAACATCACAGCTGGGTGCCTGAGGATGTTCTCTCTTCTAGTGGTCAGCTTTTACAAAAGTCCTGTTTTTTGTCATTTGTAGATCTAGTAGAGAGTTCTAATTCCAAAGAATGAGTAGCAAACCTTTTGAGCTTTCACATATCAAAAAAACAAAAAACGCCCCTATTTAAAGATGCGAAGGTCTCGAGCACCCTTAATTTATCATAACTGTAATCAAACCTTAATATAGACATTAGCTTTTAGTTTATGTTCTCGGATGTACAAGTGCTGAGTAACTGAGTACTCTAAGAATACTAAAACTGATGTTAATAAGCGTTTATCTAATAAGTTGTACAAATGCTCCTTTCCGCGCTGTTCAATTTCTTTTGTTTCATGTTATGTTATTTTCATCTAATGTACACGTATAATTTGATAAATCTCTTATGGTAAACAAAGCATAAATACATACATACATACTAGGTTGTGTTCCTTGTGCGACTTATAAGGGGAAGACAATGTTAGGCACCTAATTATGCAGTGTCCTATTCTTCAAGCAGAAATTGGGATCTGCATTGGCCTAATGTTTATGATGCTTGGCTGCCAAGCGTGAGCTCGCAGCTTCGAGTCTCCGCTGGATCCCCTTTAGTGTGTTGGCCTGCTCGCTATATATAAATGTATGGCGTTGTGAAGTGCTGTCTCTGGTTATTCTGCAACTAAACGACCCCTTGGAACTATTTGTGAAGAGAAGGGAATTTCTTCCCAATGCATGGTTTCTTCCTCATTGGGCCATGACCTAAGCTAATGGAAGTTATGTAAAGACCAATTCGTTCCTTCAAGCGGACCATGAACTCATGCTCAAAATGACAAATATCTTAAATATGAAGATATATCGATTTGACCTTTTAGGGTCTGGCATTGGTACATCGAATGTTCTGCTCGGGGAGAAGGCTCGTCTTCCCTCGGCTTATCAAAAGATCAAATGACCCAAATATGACTGATCTCCCGAAAGTGTATTGATTATATGTGTACAGTCAAACCTGCCCGAGCGACCACCTCTATTAAGAGACCACATTTTCATTTCCCCTGGTCTAACACTATAGTTAAATGACCCTCAATAGAGTAACCACCTGTCTTAAGAGACCATATTTTGGTCTTCTCTTGGGTGGTCTCTTAGTACAGGTTTAACCGGATCAATAATAGAAGTCTTGGGCCTAGTGAAGGAATAGTCTAAACTATCCTAGGAATGTTCGTATGATGACAAGAAGCAAATTTATACCTCTGAAGCTATAAGGGACATCCATAGGCCTCTCTCTAGTTAGCCTGGTTCTCTGACTGTGTTAGGTATAATGCAACCACCACTATATATATATATATATATATATATATATATATATATATATATATATATATATATATACTATACTATACTATATATA
>OZ012701.1:21208462-21235962 GCA_963942565.1 Maea johnstoni | reverse complement strand
ATTCTGAATGTTGTATGAACATTGGACGTTGTCTGTGCAGTAGAAGCCCTCGGTAACAGTTCCTGCATTATGATATTGGAATTATCTCAATTCAATGTTTATATACTGTCAAATCTGAACATTCCAGGAATGTTCAGACCTGCAGATTGCAGGAATGTTCATTATTGGTGCATGACATTCAGATCAAAAGAGAACATTCATATGACATCAACTAAGAGCATTCCAGGAGTGTTAGGACCTAAACGTTGCTGAAATGTTCATAATTGGTCCAGAATATTCCGACCAAAATTTTACATTCATATAAAAATTAGGTAATATTTGTGCCCACTGGGATGCTTTTTAGGGTGGTATTAAAGCTGTCGTGTGGACCGATGTCTTCCAAGCCGCTTTCATGCTCCTGGGGCTGTTAATCATCATAATATATGTAAGTATCATTCAATGACCATCTTTCTGTACAATTGTTTTCATCTGTCATACAATAGCATTTCTTATGTTCCTGGGGCCCTTTATTATGACAATGTGTTAATTAATTCTATAGCTATCCATTTTTTCACAGTACTATGATTCATTAGCGATGTCTTCTACAATAGGGCATACGTGACAACCAGAAAAAATCATAAAAAAATCCCAACTCTTTTGTTAATTAAAATATTGAAATGTGAACGTGAGATACTAGATACAGATAAGGTAGAAAATGGGGCTTCCACCTATTATTTGTGTTGACGACTATTGTGAGTACTGTACATTTCCTGTATACGTGTGAGAGGTACAATTGTGTAACCCTTTTGTATGTAATTCTTTGTTCCAGTCATGTAATAGAATAGAAAACCATGCGAGTCAGTCACCATTAAATCTTTAACAGCTTATAAATTTTTGTTCTTCATATATCCTTCCCAGAATTGCGTATACTCTAACAACGTTTTTTAGAAACGTTAGGAAAATATTCAAATTTCTTTCCAACGCTTTTTAAAAAAATTGATATTTCTGTCTGTCACGTATGCTTTTTCAGTAGTCAATTACCTTAACGTGTTTACATTTCTTTCCAAGGCCATTCAGTTTTCATTCATTCTATTTTTGGCCACACACAAGAATGGGTAATGACTGATCCAGAGTTTTGAAAACCTGAAATATGTTACAAGAAATAAAACTAAAAGGAATCTCGATTGATCAATAGCTTTGAAACTGTGATAGTGCTACAACGAACGAAATTAAAAAGAATCGCGAGCTGATCCATAGCTTTGAAAATCTGATGATGTTACAAAGAATAAAACTTTAAAGAATCTTGACTGATCTGTAGCTTTGAAAACTTGATATATGCTACACCGAATATAACTAAAAAAAATTGGGCTCATCCATTGCTTTGAAAATCTATTGTATGTAACAACAAATATTACTAAAAAGATTCGCGATTGATACATAGCTTTGAAAACCTAATATATGTTACAACAAATGTAACTAAAAAGAATCTCGACTGATCCATAGCTTTGAAAACTTGATATATGTTAAAACAAATACAATTAAAAAAATCTCGAGTGGTCTATAGTTTAGTAAACATTATATATGTTACCGCAAATTAAATTAAAAAGAATCTCGACTGATCCGTGGCTTTGCGAACTTGATGTATGTTACAACGAATAAAACTAATAAGAATCTCGACTGATCCATGGCTTTGAAAACCTGATATATGTTACAAAGAATAAAACTAAAAAGAATCTCTCTCTCTATGTCTCTCTGTCTCTGTCTCTCTCTGTTTCTCTACCCCCCCCTCTCTCTCTCTCTCTCTCTCTCTCTCTCTCTCTCTCTCTCTCTCTCTCTCTGAGTTATTCAGTTTTTGTTACAGGGAACGACTATTATGGGTGGCCCTTCGACCGTCTTCAATGTGGCTAAAGCCACGGGCAGAATCGACGGTTTTGAGTGAGTTGCAGTATAGCATCAGTTAGGCAGTATAATTGATCTATAAGTATGTACGATAATCGCGCGTTCCTTTGTTTATCGGTCGTAACTAGGCATCGTAAATTGTGAAGAAAAACTGCTTTGCCTCAACTATATATATATATATATATATATATATATATATATATATATATATATATATATATATATATATATATATATGTATGTATGTATGTATGTATATATATATATATATATATATATATATATATATATATATATATATATTAATATATATATATATATATATATATATATATATATATATATATATATATATATATATATATATATATATATATATATATATATATACACACACACACACACATTTATATGTATATCAAACAAACTATTCCTCTGATAGGTTTCCAAGCTTCGTTTTCTTAGTATACAGTTTCTTTCTGCTTGTTGTTTAAGTTTGGATCCCAGCCCAGTAAAGAGGATGACAGTTTGGACTCTGATCTTTGGTGACACAACTCTGTGGTTCTGTTCCTTTGGCTGCACTCAGGTGGCACTTCAGAGGATTCGTTCCGTGTCATCAATGAGAAAGTCACAGTTGTAAGTTGAATTTTCATTTTCCCCGTTGTTTGCCTTGGGTTTCTGTTCTTTTATCCCTTTTGCTGCTGGTTACGGAAGCCTATTAGGACCACCGAATTTTTTCCCTTAGAAATCCAAAAAACCTAAAAAAAAAAAATATTTTTGTGTTTTAAAGAATTTTTGGTTTTATTCATTGTCTGCCAGCTATGTTCACTTCAAGATCCTCGTTCAAAATGGAAAATGACTTATATAGTGTCACTTGGCTACTCATCTGACAGTTACCAGCAAAAGCTATCCAATGAATACCAATATGACAGGGTTGAGATGGGGGGAAGAAAGTAGCCTTATCAATGGAAGGGTAAACATATGATGTCAAAATAGTTAAATCCTTCCGCAGGAAAAAGATTGCTTTAAATTGATATTGTCCTTTTGCACATTTTATCATACCTACTTCTTTGTCATTTTTCTTCAACATTTACCAATGGCAAAGTATCCTTAATGAGCCGATGCGCTTTTTAAATGACTAATTTGCTCACTTTTCGATTAAACTAGCAATGTAAAGATGCTGCATGATGACGGTTTGTCTGTAACTGTGGTCCTTCCATTATCAGTACTGTAAATCACTTATGTATAGCGGGAACAATAAGTTAGCGATAATAGCGCTCTGCCCATATGCGCTATAATAACATCCCCGTCTTTATTAAATTCTTAATTGAACTTGCTGCTGCTGTTCCCGTTCACCGCTATACTTAGATCACGCTATCCATGGCAGTACCATAATTGCGCTATATAATGTTCACGCCATATCTAAGTGATTTACAGTACTCTTCTGGGACCTGTGCTAATGGCCCTGTGGTCTAAGGGCGGTATGTGGCAATCGGTCGTGTAGTCCTATATTACGTCCGCGTTGCCGTGCATTTCGTGAAGGAATTAACTGTCGGCACTGTAATATAGTCCTCTGACAATTGAAAATTTGTTACGCCTTAAGATCGAGTCCATGTAGGGGGAGAGCAGTCGATGTGCCATGTTCATGAGACTCTATGACATAGATCAAATTCCAAGCAATGCAAGAAATTCCAATTGATCACTAGCACTAACTCCAAATATAGCGAACAGCCGAGCAAAAAGTTTAGCTGGGTCCTCTCTCAGCGTTTCACTCAAGCTGGGAATATACTCGTATACTAGGGTAGTGTATTGTATTGTAAATCTTTTGACTGTAAAATTTCATTTTTAAATAAATATACTCATGCATTAAGAAAACGAAGTATACGATATTGTCAAACAAAAAGGAAACATAAGTACAAAATCCTAACAAAAAAATTTGTTAGGTAGCAAATAAAAACCGATTTCACAGACAAAACCTCTTTGTAGAATTTTAAATTAGCTGTGCACAAGGCTGCCCACAAACGCGACCACTACTTCTAGGTTTCCAGGACCATATATACATGTATCAGGGCCACTGTCCAGGTCATGAACTCATGCTTTTTAAAAGGTTGTTAATATAAACATGGGATATCAACTAACCCGTAAAGTACTCGTAACGATATTCCAGAACTGTCCAAAAGAATTTGTTCAGTGACTTTTTTCTTTCTTTTAATTGTCACAAAAGTGCAACGGACACAGCATGGCAAACAGTGTATACAGAATCACAATACGGAATATGAGTCGTTGGCAAAAAGTACATCTATAGTGGATGCCAAAGCCTTAGAAAATTTAATACTTTGTCATTGGTTTCAGCCCAGTATACAGTGATTGTTATATATCTTACGCAAAGTTCAGTTACATGAAATAAGTATGTTTTGTGACATTCCTTACTGTATTTTTCAGAACTGTGGCCTTGTTGTGCCCAGGACAGTTTCTAATGATTGGCATCTGTATAGCAACAGGGGTGGTGGTCTATGCTTACTATGCCCTTGGTGGCTGTGATCCCCTCAAGGCAGGGTATATAGATAACATCAACCAGGTATGTATGGTTCTGTTTTAAAATATAAAGTAGTACATCTACAGTTTGATAGCTGCTGTGTCGATAAGGACCCTTGTAGAAAATTCCTTACAGCATGCCTACTGCTGACAGCTCCCATAGCAAAAAAAGATTTAAAAAATACTACTCTGAAATACAAAAAAGGTACAAGAAAAAAAAGCACTTTTTCATGTGAATTTGGAACAAAAAGATACAAGAAAGATATGGCGAAATACAAAAAAAAAGGTATGGTGAAATACAAAAAAGACACGGTTTTAGATACAAAAAAGGTACATTCCCATCGGCAAACACCTGGTATCGATGTATGTTACTGGAGCCATGGCAACCTTTCTGTCCTGCCTGAGGGGAAACCACATGCACTGACAAGGCGGGATGCACTGTATGAGGCCATCTCAAGGATGGGTACAGCAATTCACATGCAATGGAAATGTGATGAATGGAACTAGTAGGATTCCTTGGGTATGACAGTTTGGTTTCTTTCCACAGAAGATCCTATTATACAAAAAAGCACCCTTATTTTAATAAAAACGCTGACTTTCTCCATTAAATAAACACCCCTTCTTTCATCAAAACACTGACACTGGATGAATGGGAACACGTATTTTAACTTTAGATTTTATAATCCTCTGCGTGTTTAGCGGCAGCAAACTCAGAAGCCCAGTCACTTCCGGAGTCACTCGGCGTCAGAGCCGCGTATATTTCGTGGATTGTAAGGGGTACAAAAAAAGTACCCTTCTTTTACAAAATTGCGGACATGCGGAGGTCTTAAAAGAAGACCCCTTCCTCCGCGAAATACGTAACGCAGGTGCGCCCCCCCCCCCCCCCTCTGTACCTGAGTGCCTCCCCGCCCGGGGATGGCTGTGATCCCCTTAAAGCAGGATATATAAATAACATCAACCAGGTATGTATGGTTCTAATCTAACCCTTATGCTATTGGTGGCTAATTTGGCAAGTACAAAATGATGCAAAATATGTGAAACTGAAACCCTGGTAATTTACTGTTTCAATGATAACATTAATTATGTTTCTGTAGAAAAATTGGCCGAAATCAAGTTGTTTTTAATGTGTTCTGTTTTTCCATTGTGGCATCAAGGAATCGCCCTAACATGGCAATGATACATATACAACGTATGCTATTCCAATATTCTGGCAGGAAACAGTCGACTTTATCTTCTTTATCATGTAAAAGAAAAGAAATATGCACTATGGAAGATACCCTATGGAAATGTTTTCCTATTTACAGTGCCAACATTTTATTCCTGCACTAAATGCGTGGGCAGACTTGGCATGATACACAACTGCATACCTGATTGCCATCCAGTTTACTAGGCATGGATCGATGTATGAACCCACAACTGATTGTAGCTTTGGTACGCAAGTTACGTGGCTCAAAGATGTGTACATATCATTTTATTTGACATGTTATACATGGGTTTTTGTACAACCGGGCACTAACAGACGCCCGGTCGACTGATGCAGGAATTTAATGTCTCTACTGTTTTTCAATATATTTATCTTGAGAAAGAGAAACGAATATGCACTATGAAAGATAACCTAAGAAGATGTTTTTTTTTCTATATATTCGACAGATTGTTCCTTATTTCGTTATGGATGTGATGGACGTACCGGGGATAGCAGGTATATTTCTGGCGAGCTTGGTTGCAGGTTCACTGAGGTTAGTAATAGCATAAAGTTTTATTTTTGTTGGTTTGTTTAAGAAACTACCACAGCCTGATGCTTAGGAATCCTGGGATCCGCTGTGGCCTAGTGGTTACAAAGCCGGCTCCAAGTGTGAGTTCGCAGGTTCGAGTCTCCGCTATAATGAAGAATAGGGAATTCGTTTTTTTTCTACGGTTCCTGATTTGTTGCAAAATGGCCTAAGCTATTTAAAATGATGTAGATTATATTTTTCCCAATCACTATCTTTTT
The DNA here is from genome assembly GCA_963942565.1 of Maea johnstoni. NCBI lineage: Eukaryota > Metazoa > Annelida > Polychaeta > Spionida > Magelonidae > Maea > Maea johnstoni. The sequence continues at coordinate 21,229,559 of OZ012701.1, read as the reverse complement.
GCAATATGACCAAAGTTGTTAAGAGTGACAGAAAACCAAATTTATACCTGCCTTCAGCCCAGGATCAGAAACGGAAACAAAACATTATAATATATCAAATCAAATTAAATCATTTCAAATTGATGTTCTAAAACCTTTCATTTTTTCTTGCAGTACCGCCTCTTCAATATTTAATGCTATGGGGGCAATCATATGGGAGGACCTGCTGAGCATTCACATGCCGAAAATGACTGAAACCAAAAAGACTTGGATAACAAAATTAATTGGTAAATATAAAATGAAGCACTTAGACAGTGATAGCGAATATCAGATATTGGTCAGCTATGACTTGTGATATATATATATATATATATATATATATATATATATATATATATATATATATATATATATATATATATATATATATATATGTGTGTGTGTGTGTATGTATGTATGTATATATATATATATATATATATATATATATAATATATTTATATATATATATGTATATATATATATATATATATATATATATATATATATATATATATATATATATATATATATACATTTATATATATGTTGTGTGATGTGTTTTGAAGCGCTATATGTTCTTCATCACTGGAATAATGTATGTATGGCATGTTTTGCTTACATCTCAATACGCAGATGATACAACTTTATTCTTGGATGGTGAATTAAAAAGCCTCAACTATACAGTCAAAATTTTGAAATGGTATGAAAAAGTCTCAGGCTTAGCAATCAATAAAGACAAAACGAAAGTTGTCAAAATTGGGGCTTTAAGAGACAGAAGCATTCACTGGCAGGGGAAATATGGATTTGAATGGACTGATTCCTTTGAAATTTTAGGAATCTTTTAAAACATCAATGACATGGAAAATATCACCCAAAACAACATTTATCAAAAGATGGGTGAAGTAAAACAGTTGATAAGAGTATGGCAAACTAGAAACCTTACACCATATGGTAAGATTACCATTATCAAGTCATTGCTCATGTATAAATTCACCCACATGCTTCTGTCTCTTCCAAGCCCCAATGCTGAATTATTCAAAGAGTTAGACCTTTTATTTGCTAACTTTATATGGTCAGGGAAACCTGCTAAACTGAGAAAAGAAATTTTAGAGGCAGAGATCAAAAGTGGTGGTTTAAAACTTCATAACATCCCAAAATTTGATTCAGCGCTGAAATTAGGATGGCTTAAACGTTTTCTGAGGAGTAATAGCAAATGGACGGTTTTCCCATAAGAATTCGAACTAGAAGGAGTGTTTTGCTATGGCTTGGATTACATAGAACGGATAGAAGGTTTAAACACTAATGCTTTCTGGCAAGATGTCCTCTCAGCGTTGAAAATTCTTTGGAAATCAAATATTTTCTATGATAAGTCTGTCATTAAAGAAACACCCTTATGGTTCAACCCGAACCTTCGACTTCCTATAAGAAGAGACTGGAAAGAAAAAGGTATCATGGTGACCTCTGATTTGCTGGATTATCTAACTGTTCCGTTATCTTTAGAAAGTATCAAGGAAAAAATTTGACATAAAAATAAATTTTCTTGACTATGGAAAGTTAGTCACCACTTTGAAGAAACATTTCGAGTGGAAAGAAATCCCAGAACATAGAGAACCATATCCTAGAAACTCTTTCCTAAACTCGATTCTTTCTATAGACACCAAAGGAGTATCAAATTTATACCGCTGTCTGCAAAATCAAGGTTGTCAAATTTTGCAAGAAATAAGTGTCAAATGGGGTGATAAAATACAAACAAATCTTTGTTCAATTGATTTCTCAAGGTCTTTCACTTTTCACCATTCTTTATTCACGGATTGTTATCTAAAGTACACGCAATTTAGAACATTGCATAGAAGATTTTATACTAATGAAAAATTACACAAAATGGAAAATGGGTATTAAGACAACTTCATTATGTACATTTTGCAAAACACAGCAGGACAGTGTTGAACACATGTTATTATATTGTCCCATTATCACGGAATTATGGAAGAAAGTTAATTTCAGGTTAAGAGAAGTTGGTCTCATTAACTGAAACTAGGATAATTCTTGGCGATGTTGAGAATGGAGTTATCCCTACGACAGTGATTCTCCTAACAAAAAAAGTTATCTATAATGCTTTCAAAAAAGAAAAAAATGTTTTGGTTAAATTTACTGTGTAATGCCACTGACGTATGACAGCCAATAAGACATATATATATATATATATATATATATATATATATATATATATATATATATATATATATATACATATATTTATATATATATATATATATATACAAGTATATATATATATATATATACATATACATATATATATATATATATATATATATATATATATATATATATATATATATATATATACATATATATATATACATATATATATATATATATATATATATATATATATATACATATATATATATATATATATATATATATATATATATATATATATATATATATATATATATATATATATATATATATATATATATATATATCCTCGCCAAGGAGGATAACATTGGATAATAGAGTTTCTGAGATTACCTATGTTACAACTTATGTATTGTTCAACATTGGTTTCAGTTGCAGTATTTGGAGCTACAGCCATTGGCCTGGGCTTTAGTACTCATTCTTTGGGTGGCGTATTTAATCAAGTCAGCCTCACGATGATGGCTGCCACTGTTGGACCAATTACCGGCCTCTTCCTTCTCAGCGCAATCTTCCCAAAGGCAAATGCAATCGTAAGGAAGACCCCTTTTCCTAAAACCTCTAACCCTATTTTTGTATTTTTTCACAAAATATGTTTTGTATTATCTAACTTCAACATCAAACACAAGAAATAATTGCACTATCCAATGTTTTAATCAAAGGCATTTATGTAATCGTAAGGACACCCCTTTTCCCTAAAACCTCTAACCATATTTTTGTATTTTTTTTCACAAGATATGCAAGATATGTTTTTGTATTGTCGAAATACAAAAATCAAACACAAGAAATAAAACTGCACTATCCAATGTTTTAATCAGAGGCAATTGCAATTGCAAGAATCGTAAGGAAACCCCTTTCCCCTAAAACCTCTAACCCTATTTTTGTATTTCCTCACAAGATATGATTTTGTATTGTCGAACTACATCATCAAACACCAGAAATAAAACTCTATCCAATGTTTCAATCAAGGGCATATTTAATCGTAAGGAACCCCCTTCTCCCTAAAACCTCTAACCCTATTTTTGTATTTCTTAACACGATGTGTTTTTGTATTGTGGAGCAACAACATCAAACAACCGAAATAAACTGCACTATCTACTTAATGTTTCAATCAGGAAACCATGTGTCATACTTTAAAGTCAAGTCTAACATAACATACATGCAACCTAGGTTAACAATGATGTAAAAGGGTTGTACATGTTGCCAACCAATCAGCAAAATCGGCTCTAGGGTAAAAATCTATGTATACAGTACAGACATTTAATTCCTGCTCCAGTCGACCGGACGTCTGCCAGTACCTGGTTGTACAAACGTCCATGGATAATATGTCATAAAATTATAAGCCAAGCATATCAATGACCAACTTAGCTTGCGAATCAAAGCTACGCCCCATTGTGAGGCCATCTATGAATCTATGCCCAAGGAGCTGGATGACAACTAGCTGGACGTGCGGGTCGTGTATTTTTCCCAGGTGGCCCACGCATTAAGTGCAGGAATTAAATGTCAGCATTGTAGAGATTATTCCCAGCCTACCAGCTGCCTTTGTGCTACTAACTTGGGGGGGGGGGGGGGGGGGGTGTCAGGAATGCACCAATTTTGGACCTCTCACAATGACCTTTTATTGTATAAAGACCAGTGATTTTAATTGATTGACCTTTAGACCACGACCCCATATATGGTCACTATAAAATACTGTCTGGCAAAAAAGCAAGCAACGCAATCAATTTGTCAACCAGTCTTTATTAGGGAAACCAGCGATTTCTTCACCCTGCTGCAATTTCAATTTGGTCGCCAGTACTGAATTTCATCGAATTAATCGGTCATTTAGTGAATTCCTTCTTTTTTTTGTTAACCTTAGAAATTTGTTTTAGTTTCATTAAGGTTCTTAGTCAGTATTTAGAGACTGTGTGCCCATAATTGGCAATAACAAAATCTTTTGGCAACCTATTTTTTCAAGCGAGATCACAATGTATTAGGATTACAACCATAAACATGTATTTACTCAATGAAATAAAGCATTCAATGCCATGAGAATTATATAGGCAAAAAAATCATATGTTCGAAATTGACAATTTTCAGAAATTTCTTCCCCAAAAATATTGGTGTCCTGAAAGGATATTTGAGAAGTTGGTTGTCCAAATGACACCCAGACGCCCTGCAGGCTAAGACTAGATTTCATTCCATTGGTAATAAAGTGTTCTTAATTTTCATGAAATGATGGTGACTTTAAAGAATCTTTCGCATATGTCTTAATGTGAGGGTAGATCGATCGAATGGAGATCATAAAAAAGAACTCGAATAAATGCTTATGAACTAAGTTTTAAAACAAGTTATCAATGTTTTCATGTTTGAGAGAGTGATATACTGTCAGAACTATGGATATACCCTTTATATGTATTTGAATAGGAATACGTTAAAATTGTCATAAAATCAGTATCATTCATTGTATTTTTCATTGTAGGGTGCATGCATTGGCATTCTTATTGCAAGTTTTTTCAATGGTTGGATAGCCATTGGTCAACTCTACCTGAAACTGAACCGAGATCCTCTGCCAAGCTCAATAGCAAACTGTACCAGTACATACGACAGCATGAACTCAACATATTCATATGAAATCCAATATGGAAACAACAGCACAGACTTCACATTCCTAGGAATAAATACTACCAGCATTGAAGAAACAGAGTAAGCTAGTGGTTGAGATTCTGTAGATTCACAAAAGAGACTGTGTAGAGTAAATTTTCCGAATTTACAGTATCATTTTACTCAATAGTGTCACTATTAGAATAAATGAAGTCAGATATTGATAGATGATGCCACCTAGTGGGTAAACTTCAGACTACAGCATCTTATATTTTGAGATGATTTTACTTAACAGTGTCATTATCAGAATGAATGAAGTCAGATACTGTAGATTCACAAAAGATTGTGTAGAGTAAATTTTACGAATTTACAGAAAATCGATTTTTACTTTTTTATCAACTTGGCAAATTAGCCGCAACATGGAGTGCCAGCTACACACTTAAAGCGGCAGCACTGATCATTGTGAACTTTAACTTTGCGTCCGAGGTTAAACGCAAAAAAAAACGCAAAATTTAAACAAACGCAATCTTTTCCAAATTTACAGTATTTATAGATAATACCATTTAAGCGAGTACACTTCAAACTACAGCAACTTATACTTTGAAAGTGTTCATTGTAGTGTGAGCATTCTCATTTATTTATTCGTTTGTTGTTCTTTTCTACAATGACAAAGGACCATTATTTTACACAGAGTTTATGGCTCTAAATGATCTTTATGTGCCGATGTACCTTTAAGCAACTATTCATTGAAACGGAAGCAAGTTTGGGAGATTATGATGGTTGCACAAGTCAGTAAAAAGCTAAAAAGATGTAGAATGAAAATACTCACTTCCAAACATATCTAAATAATAACGATATAAAGTAGTGTAAAATGCGGAAAATTTATGAACACAATTTTGGATTCCAAACAGCTGATAGAAGGCAATGGTATTGTGGCTATAGTGCCTGCCTGAGTGCTAGGACACTCAGGGTCCTGGGATCAATCCCATGCCCGGACTAAAAGGTATTTTTTTAATTTGCTTTTTAGCCATTTTTTCTGACATATTGCGGTTTAAGTCGTGACTAGCCAGTTGCATCCTGGTGGGGGAAACTGGAGTAGCAGGCGAAAACCACCACTAGCAGGGGATTGAATCCTCTATAAACTGGAGCAACCGCTAATGGTCTTCATTCCTTAGGGAGTGTTTTATGTTCATTTCATATCATCAATTATATCATGCTATGCCATCTTTATGCACAAAAGCCCTATTTATATGAGAATGAAAAATAATGTTAATTATGTTTTTTTGTAGGCACAGAAGTGGAATAGAGTCGGTGTACTCAATCTCCTTCCAGTATTTTGCCACAATGGGAATGGTGATAACAATCATTGTGGGGCTCATCTCCAGTTATATTGCAGGTATTGACAAATATTCTCTCTCTTTCTCTCTGTCAAATATTCTCTCTCTCTCTCTCTCTCTCTCTCTCTCTCTCTCTCTCTCTCTCTCTCTCTAATATTCTCTCTCTCTCTCTCTCTCTCTCTCTCTCTCTCTCTCTCTCTCTCTCTCTCTCTAATATATTCTCTCTCTCTCTCTCTCTCTCTCTCTCTCTCTCTCTCTCTCTCTGCCAAATATTCTCTCTCATTCATCCGCTTGCTCTCTCAATGAGACTGTAATAATGCATTTGAAACTCTGTCTCCCTCTCTCCCTCTGCATTTGTTAAACTTCGCATGCACAACTTTACTGGTAAAGTAACTTAATCTCTCTCTCTCTCTCTCTCTCTCTCTCTCTCTCTCTTCTCTCTCTCTCTCTCTCTCAAATACTCTCTCTCTCTCTCATATACTTGCATGGCACATTCTCTCTTCGTGGTTATATAACACAGACACAACACTTCCACACACTATAACAGTATTTACCAATTACTTTATTTGTATTGTTTGTTATTAGTATTGTTTTCATTATTATCATTATTAATATTGTTATCATTATTATTATTATTACTTATTATTATTATTATTATTATTATTATTTTTATTACATATCATTATCTTTATCATAATTATTATTATTATTATCTTTATTATTATTATAATTATTATTATTATTGTTATTATTATTATTATTATTATTATTATTATTATTAATATTATCATTATTATTAACAATACAACTTTGTTATATCCTTACTTGATTAAGGAAGTATATCATTCTGATTTAACCACTACGTATGAATTATTTCTATCATTTTGCTATTATTGTTATTATAAAATTATATCATAATTGCCATAAGAACTCACCTCAAAAAGCATTGTCTTCATTGATCAAAGGTTATTTGTAAGATAGTACTGGCAACCATTTTAGGAGCATTAATAGTTAAAATATGTACATTCATTGACTACGACTCTCGTTGTAAAATTAAATAATCAATGCTCACATTTATACAGACGTATATGATACATTTTATGATATATCATTTCATAGATGCATGTGGCAAGGGAAATATCAAAGAAGTGGATGCAAAATTAATACTCCCTATATTAAGACCTCTGTATGGCCTGAAGACACCTATAGTTGATGATGCCAACATGGCTGAACTGGAGATATTGGATAAAAAGGATTTTCAAACAAGAACACTTTGAGCTATTTGAGATTTCGTATAGACATTTGTACCACAGTTGTTTGCCTTCCACCAATCACAGGCCTCGAAAAGTGTGCATTACAGGAAATATGCACAGAGCCTACAGTCGGGAGGCCCCCAAAATTGGGGTCCTCGTGAGTGTATGTGGCTGAGCAGGACTGTGCTTCCTGCTTAGTTGCTCCCCTGAGAATGCAATGCGGTGATTTACCTATATATGTCAAATCAGGTAAGCTATCCGGGGGGTGTTACACAAAAAGAGACAGTCTCACAGATTTCCCCTTGTAGAAGAAAACCGTATAAAAGCAGTCGTTATGGAAATGACTACATAAAAATGGGATATTTAGGTAAGGAAGTGTATAATACACCGGCTTGCAGCTTTCTTTTTTATATAAACCTTTATTGACCTCAATAGCAAATAAAATGCTAATCTAGGAGGTACAAAAAGAAAACAAAAAAGACAAAGTAAGACAAATCAAACATTAACATTAAAGTAACATGGAAATATTTGCTTGCAGCTTAATATAGGAATTTTAGCGGTCTCTTAAGAGTTGAAAGTTGTATTTAGTGACTTTCAAAGTTCTATGTGACCATTTCCTGCCATGTGAGTTAATTAAATGACATAAACCACACTTTTAACTCTTTGTTCGCTGAGCTGAGTCATCTCAAAGGTGTTACCCAAAAGAGTTCAGAGATTTTCTCAACTTGTGATTGGTCGAAGGAAGTCAATTGTGCTGCAAGCTACGAACGTAGACCCTTCTGATACTGTGGTATATGCAATATTAGTAGTAGTATGTTTATCCGCCATGCCGAAAACATGAAAACACATTTACAACTAGATGAATAGAGATAGAGGTAAATAATAAGTATACAGACAGAAAAAGACATTAATCGGAGAAACGACTATATATATATATATATATATATATATATATATATATATATATATATATATATATATATATATATATATATATATATATATATAAGACATGAAATTATGGCTATACAGATACCACAAAAGTGTAGTACAACAATATCTTTAGTGCTAGGACACTACGGACTATGTTATACTAAGGGGAGGTGCTTATTTCACAATCTGCAATACCTTTGAGGTGACTCGGCTCGGCCTCGTAACACTTGTGGCATATGACATACACCAAAGCTACCTTGGGCTTTATCACAAAAACAGGAACAAGCTATGCATATTTTAATACTGTAGAATGGCTAATTTGTCCGTGTAACAATTTTCCCTAATTTTTCATTTTTGGGTGTTTCCCTTTCTAACATTTCTGAAGAAAAATGTGTTTTTATCCGTTTCTAATTTTCCCGTTTTATGTCGATTTTTAATTTTAGAATACCGAAGAGTAAATATTAATGGGTAAGGGCAAGGATTTCTCCGTGTTTATTAAGTCAGGACATGTACTGTATTGTTTTACCTGTATTTCTTATTCCCGTTTGAAAGCATTCGTTGGGAAAAACGGGAAAATAAAAAAAATAAAAGTATCCATTTTGCAGTAATTAAGAAAATGAAGAACAGCTGTCGTTATACTGGTCTCACACTGTATGTACAGGCAACTCTGCTCAATCCAGACATATGTAATCCGGATTTTTGTCTAAACCGGACAGATTGGAAGGTCCCGATCCCTTCCTATACTTATAATTCCTACACGCATATTCCGGATTTTGCCTAATCCATACAGAAATTTAGGTTCCACATCAGTACGGATTAAGCAGAGTTACCTGTATATCACATCTGTCCAAAAACTATCTTGCAACACTATCTCTACAATTCAATGCTCTGAATGGTGGTGAAGAAGAGTACTGTAGAATAAGAAATTATTCCGAGCATGTAATTAATCCGAATTTACCGAATTAGAAAAGGTCAATATAATCAAATTCGGATTCAAATCTGCCCCCAATTTGCGTTAGTGTGTAATAAAACCGTTCGGTAAATGCAGATTATGAAAGGTCATTTTTGGTCAAAGTCGGTATATTTGCACCCCAGATTAATTTCCTATTCTACAGTATTGTAAATCGTGTAATGTTAACGAGGAAAAAATCTTCCCAAATTTACCTAATGGATTTTGAGGCATTGATAATGACAATTGATATATTAAATCATGTTTCGTGGTATGGTGCATGTATGTGTCCCAGATACTGAACGATAAATTCAGATATGTGTTCCGATATGAATTTTTCCTTATGTATATTTTGATGATACGTGAATATCAAAACTATAAGTTTATTTATTTATGAATCTATCTACTAATGAATATTTCTTGAGTTTTGAGTTCGTTTTTGGCAGTGAGGTCAAATGTACCTGACAGCTGGCTGGCTTTGTTGTTCTGCACGGAAGCCATTACGATGCATTCAACACACAAACCTTTTGAAAACGAGAACATTTGAAATTAAATTTCAGTACAGATGTGTGCAGGATATGAAAATAAAAAGAGTCAATTTACGAGAAATAAAAGTCTTGGGAAATATACCCGTTTTTTCAATATCCCTATACATATGGAGTAGTACAATTTGATAAGCTATGACTTCTTATACAGGTTGTCCATACTGTGATGTTGACAGCACCTTTAATCATAATGTAAGGATATTTTAAAAGGAAATTGAAAAATCACTGTGAAATTTATTGAATTTCATTAATGTTATCTTGAATGTTGCTGTCATACTGGTTTTCAGGTAAATGCTTCGGATGGATTAAGTGTTGAAATGGCATAATACATTTATTGTACCTTTCATATTCATATTATTGTGAGAATCCACAAAAACATACCCCGCTTGTAGTCTTACCTACTTGACACCTTAAGTACGTCACCATAGCCAATGGCGACAATTCAAACCACTAAAGCGGAGATCGCCAAATAATGACGGAGCACCTTCATATTTTCAATACATATTACATGCTCTCTATAACGATATTAACTAAAAGTAAATAGAAGCCAAGGAAACGTTATCCTATTCTTCAAACTACCATAATCACAATTCCTATAGGTCATTCATTTTGGTGTAATAGTATGCGAGCACTAACAAACCTGTTACATTATGTTTTTTTGTGTGTTTTTTTGTTTTTGTTTTTTCAAAACCTTTTTTATTCATTTTCATGCAACAAGGCAAAAAACAGGTTACAGCGCAGCAAAGGTGCAAGGATCATATAAATATAATATCACAGATTGTACAAATGTATGCTCATTATGTTATTATGTTACATTATGTTAATACTAATAAAGGTATATGTAAAATTATGTAAGAGCCCGCAATATATAAATTTTGTTATTCCTTGTTATGTACATGTATTCATGATTTTTGGATGTATGATTTTTGTAGATTTGTACTACTGTCAATAAATATTCATTCATTCATTCATAGTTATATTATTGTCAATAAAGGTACAATAAAGTACGATACTATAAGAGAGATATTTGTGTTAATTTCAGTAAATTGTATCAAATAATGATTAAATACCCATGCTTATATAAGATGATCACCTCATTATAACAAGTCCCTGTGAAGATCATTAAAACCAATCAAGGTCATTCTGGTCAAACCCCACTGGACATTGAGTGGTAGTACCATGTCAAGCTTGAAATACTTGAAATACAGCTCAAGAGGCACTACATTATCAATTATTCTACCTCACGTGAAGATTCTTGATTCTGGTTGGTCAAGGGCCATATATTAATCGTCATGTTATCCTCACTCCTTAGCGACAGGCTTTTGTCCTTTTGTAACAGAGTATGTTCTAATCAATTAGCACATAGCAATAGCTATGTGCTAATTGATTAGCACATAGCAACAGCTATGTGCAAATTGATTAGCCACCACTAGCCCGATGAATACCCACGATCACCCACGGAGTTTGCTGAGTGACATACCGGCGAAACTAGTTCAACAAGGCAGATGACGAGTATTTGTCCAAAATTTCTGTTTGTAATTTTTTCCCTTTTGTGTTTTGCATTTTGTACGGTATAATAAAACATATTCATTTCCGTATGAATAGTATTTGTATGAGTTTTTTTCATTTGAAGGAAACGGTCAATAAACGCACAAACATATGACAGTGTATTCTTTCACTTTTTAGCTTGAGACTATTGAACATACACAAAAAAGAATGGTTGTATTGTGTTCATGAACGAGGAGAACCCATAATTATTATTGACAATCCGATTAAATAACCATAATTGTGTTTTTACATGGATGGTTCAGTGGTAGAATTCTCGCCTGCTACGTGGGAGGCCCGGGTTAGATTCCTGGTCCATGTAACTCCTTTTTACTGGGACCACTATGGAAAAATGTTTTGAACTTTTAGTGTATACATTCTGTTAGAATTCTATTTTGCACAGCAGTTAATGGCTCTCTATCTAGTCCCCTTTAGATATGAATATTTATGTGACAAATGCTGTATAATATACATTTTTCTAGACCGAATCAGATCAAATCAAGTCACAGAAACAAAGTTAGTACCGATATCATATTATAAGTAGAATGTGTGTGAGAGATACAAGCGAGTGATAAACCTTGAATGACAAATATGTTCATGTATATATATATATATATATATATATATATATATATATATATATATATATATATATATATATATATATATACATATATATATATATATATATATATATATATATATATATATATATATATATATATATATATATATATATATATATATATATATATATATATATATATGTGTATAGAACTCTCAGATATACTCATGTAAGAAAGTAAAGACTTTTCTCGCTCTCCAAAAAATAACTTCAATATATGGTTTGAGTCGGATGCGCTAAATAACGTTGTTAAGGTTGAAAATATGACCATTTTTATTCAATAGAACCTTTTGGTTATTGAAGATAGCAATTGTGTTAAGTCATATTCAGAAAGGCAGAAGAAAAAGAGATTACCTCATAGTTACATGTTTTGTTCCTTGAGCGACTTCTCAGAAGAGGACAATGTGAGTCATCTTATTGTGCAGTGTCCTTTTCTTCAAGCTATATGTGACCTATATATATATATATATATATATATATATATATATATATATATATATATATATATATATATATATATATATGTGTGTGTGTACATACACATATTATATATATATATATATATATATATATATATATATATACATATATATATATATACATATATATATATATATATACATATATATATATACATATATATATATATATATATATATATATATATATATATATATATATACATATATATATATATATATATATATATATATATATATATATATATATATATATATATATATATATATATATATATATATATATATTTCTATTGCCTGTAACCTTTGGGTTACAAAAGCATACACATTGAAAATACAAAGGAAACCAAAAAAAGTAACAATATACAAATAGAGTCCGATTATTACAGATGATAAATTGTTATACAGTTAACACTAATAAGGATAGAATTTTAATGAAATTAAAAAAACACTAATAAGGAGTTAAGTGAGATTGAAAATGCGAAAAGCTAACAAACAGATATATCTTTAGCCCGATGGCTAAGTTCATTATAGAACTTAGTGGTGCTAGCAAAAGACATCTATTTCTAGCCAAAACATCATGTGGCGCGACCTGGTTGTAGCGAAAAGAATTAAAGTTCATAAGTATCTAACAGATTACACGTCTTATCTCGGTCACTTTAGGCTGATGCTTCTATATATATATATATATATATATATATATATATATATATATATATATATATATATATATATATATATATATATATATATATATATATATATAAATAGGTTACTTAATGGTTGTGGGTGTGATATGGTTCAAGTTTTATCGCGAGTGGCTGTTTGATATCACGAACGAGTGAGCGGTAGCGAACGAGTGAGTGATATCATACAGCCACAAGCGATAAAACCATATCACACCCACAACCATTATGTAACCTGTTTATTACATGCTTATTTATACTCAGAGAAACAAACTAAGGAAGAAATTATGTAACCTGTTTATTACCCGTGGGTCGCGCGTGTATGAGCGCTCTGTCAAACATTGAAGAGCATCTGTAACAGCATATGTATGCGCAAATGACGTGACAGCAGTTTTGCTTGCTCATCCCCTCATCCTGAATCCTCAGCAGTAGGGAAGTTTGTGAAATTACGATGCATTGCAACTGTAATCACGCCTCTTCTGGGCGAAGCGGGGCTTCCAACAGAGCTGCCGCCATCTTGAATAGGTCTGTCAGACTCCAAAGAAAAAGTGCAAGTTTTAAGAATATTCTTTGTAAGGGTGATTCAATCATCTACATGAAGCTATCAGTGCTGTAGTAGAGCCTCAGACTTGAGGAGGTATACCTCCCACCCTTCAGGTTACAGGGATTAATTGATTGATTGATTTTATTTAGTTGAGAATAGGCTGGTAGAAACATATCGCTACCAGTCCTAGTCGGCAGACTCTAAAAAAAATAAAAAATAAAAAAAAAAGTTGCATTTTTCAACTTTTTTTTATTCCAAAATGGCTCATTTCCTACCTCCTGAGCACGTAAGATAAGTAAATAAATTGGAGTGGCCTTAATCTAACCTCTTCTAAAGAGGTTAAAGCCTTTGTATATTTGGAATGATTTAATTATTTCTAGTAATGGTTAGGTATATTGTCTGCACAATAGTCAATATATATAATAAACTATTAAGTTACCATTACTATTTTAAGTAAAATGCATTAGATTGCAGGATTAAAGTACTTTAGTGTAAATAAAGGGTAACAACCAGTTATGTAAAATATTCTGAAACTGCTTACCTAAATATTTATTTAGAGTTTATCTGTATGGACAGGAAACCACCAGATCTCGCTGCATGACTGGTGTTGCTATTTACAGGAGGGGAAAACTGATATATCCTGCTTGCAACCAAAAGACATGCTCGAGTCTCTTCAGCCCGGTTTTTAATGACCCAAGTGCAGCACTGATTTCTTTGCATGTGCTGAACAGCCAGCCACAACACTCATGCTGGGCACTGGGCCTAATGTGATTGTATGGCAATTATTATAATAATAATGATAATAATAATAATAATAACAATAATAATAATATAATATTTGTAACTAGTATAGAGTGCCCTTGGGCCCCTTCCCACATATAATGGTAAAGTGTTTGATAACAAACAGTCAGCACAACACAGCGGACAGATGTTAATGGTCCATATAGTTAATTAAATTCCTTTTGAAATACCAATATTTTCAGCTGTGTCTTGAAGTTCTGCACACTGTCTGGAGCCTTGATGCTGTCAGGGCCTATAGCTTCATCTTCCATGTATCTAGCTCTGGCTACAATGTGAACCATTCAAACTCACATGGATCCGACAACTTTGTCTGTTAAAGTAATTAGTAAAAGTATAGAAATATAGTTGAAATATCTCAATTTTTCAAATGTCCCGTTCGCACCCTGTGGAATACAGAAGTTCAGATTAAAATTGCGATATCTCCAAAGATACTTAAGTCAGAAAAAAAATAATCATAAATTCATGAACCGTAGAATGTTTTCTTTTTTAACAAAGTTGAAAGAATATCATAAATCCATTTTGAAAATTTGAGGTCTGCGGACCAATTACTGTGAAATAATAATAATAATGAAATAATCGGTAAAGAATTGGAAGTATATCATTTCTGAGGGTCCTCAATTAATGAAATAGTTCAACTTTTATTTTTCTGAATTGTTTATCCTTAAGATTTTAATGAAGAAATTTCAGCAAACGCAGCTAAACATAACAATCTCAATAATTCAAGGTCATTGTTGGGAATTCTTTGTTTTTTTCATAACCTCGCTCAGAACCTCAACCCCTTCTTAAGAGACCACCTCTTTTAAAGACCACTTTTGACTTTTCCCTTGAGCGGTCGCTTAATAGAGGTTTGACTGTATATATATATATGTATATATATATATATATATATATATATATATATATATATATATATATATATATATATATATATATATATATATATATATATATATTCTCTTCACATATGGCATTGTCTAGGTCTAAAATTTAAGGATTGGCAGTTTGGCACTAAATAAAATATAAATTGTTGAGGTTTTCTGTCAATTTCCAATGCATTTCCTCAATTTGATTACAGACAGACAGCCTCAGTCAGGATGTGGGTGCCCAAATTTGGAAATTGTAAAATATTGGGTTGACTTGTTGTGGCACAATACATTCATATAAAAACCATTGAAATACATTTACTGATCAACCAAAAGGCATGACACCCTGTATTCAATTAACCTGTTATTTTTGTTTTGTTTATAAAAAGAAAAGAAAATAAATCAAATGACAAATAACATATCAAAATATAGTTTTGGCTTCATCTACAGCTATTGAATAAGTAACCAATTGAATTAAATTGGCACTATGCATTTCTTATTTATTAACAAAATAAAACAAAAGGAATTAGTATTACTAGAACTATTTAGCTTGTGTTTAATAGTATCACTCCTGCTATCAATCAAAGTTTTCGTCCTTGTTTCATGGAATCATACTATAAACTGTCAACAAAAAAGGAAAAAAGTGGTCAGCCAAACATGGGTCAGACACACTTTAAACTGTCAATAAAATTCTTGAGAAAATGACCTAAGAAGCTCCACACATTGCTTCAAATCATGCACAGTTCACCAACTCCATTTGAAGTGACTTGAGGATGACTTACTTTGGTCCAGAAATTTCTTTTCATGTTTGGATGTCTTGTACCTTAGAGGATAAGAACTAGGAAAAAACTAGCAAGGAAATATTAGAATCCTGACATGTTCACATCTGAGATTTAAGCTCACACACACACACACACATGTGTCTTCACAACTATGTTATGGGCCTGATTTGTTTGAAGCAGCCAATTCGCTACCCCTCCCGCCACCTTTATGGAATTGAAAACGGTACTGGCAGTCTCCAGATGGTGATAAAAATTGCATGTACGAAAAGCTGATATTTCATTTGTTAAAAAATAATGAATTTAAAAATGACTGCTAAAACGAATTTACTAATGCGATTTGAAAAGAAATAGGGTGCATAGATTATGGCACAATGGAAATCTAAAATGAGTTGAGCCAAACTTTATATGACACCTCGACCTCGTTAAACTCCAAGTCCAAGGCTATAAATAAACACAAGGGACACACATAATCGATAATAGGGACATGGAGAGGGAGAAAAGGATTATCTGAACAGGACTTAAAGTGGTAGTACGAAGTTGCCATTCAAATTCAAAATTGTTTATTCAGTGCGTATGATCTGATTCTGAGAGAAGTAGACATGTATTTCTCTGGTATGATTCGATTTGTAATAAAAGATTTGCTGTTTTTTATTGAAATGTATTGTTATTTTACTTACTTAATCTCAAATACATAATACAGGCTCTCATAAAACCGTACATCATTTTCAGTATTCGTAATTTTACGTTTGTATCAGCATATTCTCACTTTCCCATGCTGTATCCGGCGCCATTTTGCATTTTCCTGCCGTCACTATGACAATAAAAAACTACGGGAAAATGATTCTCACGCGGTCAGTGTTGGCAGCATTGTTGGGCCCTGTTCATGTATATTTTCTGAAAGATTTGAGACTTGAGCCCTTTTCCAAGTTGAGCCTTGAGTCTTGAGCCTGAGTCCATGGACTCAGTTTGAGACTTGGGCCCAAACACGTTGGTACAACCCAAAAAGGGCTCAAGTCTCAAATCTGAAAAACGGCTCAAAGTTGAGCCTTGAGTCTGAGTCATGTTGGTGCAACCGGCCCCAGGCGTCTTGAAACAGGTCATGGCGTCATGGGCCGGCCAACAAAGGACTGACGTCATGAGAAGGACACTCAACACAGGGCCTGCCGTTCTTCAACAATAGACTAACAATAGGCCAACAATAAAAGTGTGATATGGTTTGATATGGGTTTTTTTCACTTGATATGGTTTTTTTTCACTTGATATGGTTTTTTTTCACTCCGGAACATGTTATATCAATTTTACCACATGGCCACAACAATGGGAATATAGGGCAAGCATGTGATAAATATATATATATATATATATATATATATATATATATATATATATATATATATATATATATATATATATATATATATATATATATATATATATATAATACGTCACATGATCATATGATTAGAAGATCATACTTTATGAAAGTACACATAAAAATCTACATTGCTGTAGATGATATGTGTTTGCAATACTACTCTGCCATGCTACAGTGATGACATTTAATTACTGCACTAAATGTCTGTGCAGCCCGAGCATAATACTCGACCGCACAGCCAATTGCCACCAAGTTTGTTGGGCATGGATGCATGGATGACCTCACAACTGAACGTAGCTTTGATATGCAAGCTGTGTGGGTCATTGATGTGCTTGTCATATTTGTTTGACATGGTATTTGTAAACCCGGGCACTGGCAGACGTCCAGTCGACTGGTGCCGGAATTACATGTCTCTACTGTATCTTACGGAAAGTTCAGTTAAGCAAAATATATTACGTGAAATATGTGACATGTTATCCATTGGTATTTGTAAAACCAGGCACTGGCAGACGTCCAGTCGACTTGTGCCGCAATAAAATGTCTGTACTGCAGTCTATTGAATGTCATTGATGTGCCTCTAAAGATTTTACCTTTTAGTTCGCAAAGGGGATACTGTGTTCACAGCCTATATATCCCTTTGGACTGCCCCTGCTAATGAATAATCCTAGGTAAAAACCCGTAGCACTGAGATATATGTCTATATGTAGTGTAGTCTACTTAAGGCTGTGATGCTGGTGACACACTCAAAATAAGACAACTCCTAGATTAGCACTCCTGTACCCATTCTAACAATAGTTATCTAATCCCTGAGGTCTTGGTGTTTCAAATATAAGTTTTCTTTAACTTACCTGCTTGAGCTGACCTCAATAAAAACACAGTTTCAATTTTACATTATTATACCTCACGTAAAGATTCTTGATTCTGATTGGTCAAGGGCCATGGATTAATCGTCATGATTACCTCACTACTTAGTAACAGGCTGTTGTCCTGCACAGCTCGTGAATTAACATGTTAATCACGGCAACATGCAGCCGTGATTAACATGTTAATCACCGCTACCGGTCAATGAATTCGATGCGCATGCGTGCATATTATACTCCAGCCACCGCCTACGTGAAATCCACTAGGCTGACCGCCTCAACTTTAAAATTGTGCCTAACAGGCACCAGGCAACGGATTTTCTATTAAATAAAGATAGAATTATACAAACAAATAAGGTATGGTACGAACGTGACTGTTTTTGGGGGGTGTTTCAAGTAATAGATATGAGCGCCCAGTTTTCTTGGCGCAGATGCTATTTTATAAATGCTCGGATCTCTAAGTTAGAGTCTAACTGTGATGAGGCCAATATACAGCATTTACTAAACAACGGCCGGTACCACAGTTAGAGATGCTCGAACTAATAAAGACAGTAAAAGTACAAACAAACAAATAAGGTTCAGTGTCTTGCTAATAAATAAGCACCTAGATAGGATTAAGAGGTGGTATCAATAAATGGAGTTTAAACGTTTTCTGATACAAATTTTATTTGAAAAAGGAAGCGAAAGATCGATTGGACTCATTTGTTCATGTTTTCAGAAAAATTTCTGAGTCAAACTGAAAATTTTCTCCTGTTGTACGTTTTGGGGCTTCTGTTGCACTCTGATGCGTCAATGCAACAGTTGGACATCCCTGTTATTATAATTTGTAAATTTTTCACAAAAGAGTATTTATCCAAAATTTCTTGTGTTTGTCATTTTTCCCCTTTTGTGTTGTGTATGTTGTTCGGTATAATAAAACAAATATGACATCCCTGTGTTGTTTATTCACGTTTGATTGCATTCGGGGAAAAACAGGAAAATAGAACCCACGGAAAAATTAGCCATTCTGCAGTATATGTATTAGTCCTTTTAGGCTCTGGAATTGGTACATTGAATGTTCTGCTCGGGATAGAAGGCTAGTCTTCCCTTGGCTTATCGCAAGAACAAATGACCAAAATATGACTGAATTTGGAATTTGGAATTTGGAATTTGGAATCTCGTTTTTCGTCACACTTATGCCAATTCTGGCCAATTCGTGACTAGCCAGTTGTGAGTAGAAGAGGAAATCGAAGTACCCGGCAAAACCGGCAAAACCACCGCCTAACCCAAAGTAACTGGCAACTTTCTCACATGCCTAGGTCGGTATTCAAACCCAAGTAGTAGTGAGAGACAGCGTGCCGTCAGTGGCAGCGCCTTAGACCATACGGCCATCAGAGCAAGTATGACTGATCTGCAAAAAGTGTATTGATAATACATGTTTAGTCAAACCTGCACGAGTGACCATCTCTATTAAGATACCACATTTTCATTTTCCCTGGTCTAACATTACAGTTTAAATGACCCTCAATTAAGAGACCACCTTTCTTATTTTGGTCTTCTCTTTGATGGACTCTTGTAACAGGTTTGGTCTCTCTCAAACTATAGATGGCAGCACTGTTTTCATGAGTTGCAGTTGATAACGCATGTGGTATAGACTACAACTCAAGTGTGTGCCCTTGAGGATTTATTCAGAGCTAAACCTGGAGTGAGATATCAACTAAGGGTTAGGTCAGTGAAAGAGACAGATATCACAGACTTGTAGCAAGTCTACTCTCTAATGTATCTTTAAATTTTTTACCTGTAACTCCAGCTTATATTTTGTAAATGACTTTTAGCCGTATGCAATAAATTGTTTAAATGTTTTGTGTATCTCTACTACTACAAGAGTGCTTACAATTAATTCCTGCACAAAATGTCTGGGATGACCAGGCATGATACACGACTGGACGCCCGATTGCCACCCAGTTAACCCAGTTTATTTCATGGGTGTGTGTACGACCAGGCACTAGCGGACGTCCGGACGACTGTTGCAGGTATTAAATGTGTGTACTGTATATCGCAGCCCTGTTAGTTTGATTAATAATAATAACCATTCTTGTATACTTATAATTATTTATTCTTTTTATTTTTCTGTGTCCACTTTCTTATCTTACACAATTACATATTATATGTTTTTTTCTGTACAAGTCAATAAGATTACATACATTACATACATATCCTATATTATTAAAGACACTCATTCAGTGAATGAAATGTGCGGACGGAAAGTCGGTATATGACAACTTCAATAATAACCTATTTTTGATTCATTTTATAAAAAATAATATTATCATTAATATTATTATTATAACGTATTGTCTGACTACCAATTATAATACAGCCTCAAGATAAAGATGTGTCAACATCACTTGTGAAAAGAAGCTAGTTGCAAATATAAATGTGGACAACCACATTATAATGTGTTACACGCCGTCCCCCCTATATACTAGTATATATATATATATATATATATATATATATATATATATATATATATATATATATATATATATATATATATATATATATATATATATATATATATATATATATATATATATATATATATATATATATATAAATATATATATATATATATATATATATATATATATACATACATATATATATATATATATATACATATATATATATATATATATATATATATATATATA
>OZ012701.1:21185962-21203462 GCA_963942565.1 Maea johnstoni | reverse complement strand
CAAAGTATCGTATCTCGAGGAACACTGTTTTGGTAGGGTTACAGGAAACAAACAACTTTTTGTTAGGCCTAAGGCGTTGATTTACTAATCCATTGTTTCTCCAATCGCTGCACAGTACGCACTCACATCGACAGAACAGTGATAATCCCTTTGTCTCAAATTTCAAAACAAAAAGAGACTTACATATTTGCAGCCAGTGATGCTAGGCGTGTCCCGGCTAGGTCAATTGGGGTGACGTTTCAAAGGAATGATAATCAGAGTTAGGATTACCTAGAGATGATTTGCTAATCCTAAGCTTCCCCATTCATTGAACAGTACTCACTCATATACACACGGTAAGGATAATCCCCTTGTTTTAAGCAACAGATCGGGCTGATACGAATGCAATTGCAATCACTGATGCCAAACTTAACCTGGCTAGCTTAATTAGATTGGAATAAGTGTAAAGTAAGTTGTGTGCAAAACGGTAGAACTGACACACAATACAATTGACTCAGATTTCTAGTAATTCTTGTTTCAATGTACGGGCATGCGCAGTGACAGACGTACCATTAGTATCCGATCATCAGGGCTTCGATGTTGCAATTCTGTTTATCGTCACTTTTTCGTTTCTACTAAAGTTTAAATGATGTTAACCAGTTGTAATTCGATGGCCAATGATAGGAATTAATTATTCAACCCATTACTGCTCACAGTGGCCAAACGCGCCTTGACAATTTTGAAGAAATCTCTCAAACAAAAGCATAATTGCGAAAGCACTCGAATAAAACGTTATTTAGAACACTACCAAGAACTCCCCTTGAAATATTGTCGAAGGTATCTTGAATCCAGACGATAGTTTTGAGTGAAACTCTTACTTAAGCAGTAATCGTTTAAAAAGTAGCGGACTCTGTTGTTTTACGACAATTTTGAACACGACTTATCAATATGAATTAGAATAGTATTAAAGAATCTTCTAAAGAATCTTCAAAGAGGACTGACCAAACCCAAAAGAACGAATTCGCGTAAATAATTCTACGTATAAACATTGCTCCGATATCGTCATAGTTCACGTAGCGCAAGACCAAGTGCATGCCCTACGTGCGTGTCAGATATATAGGTCAGGCACGTTCGTGTCAGATATATAGGTCAGGCACGTTCGTGTCAGATATATAGGTCAGGCACGTGCGTGGAAGGTGGATCATGATGAAAGTAAGTTATCTAGGTGATGGTACAAGTTGACCGACATACCCAATGACCCTTTAACTCTCACATGGGGATATGCTTGGTCAGGGTAACTCTAACATATTCATGTTTTCTATTACTTCATTGAAAATGTAAATCGCAAACTTGTATCAAAATTCCAATTTACATATATATTCTTACATACATAAAAACATACATACCTGCGCACACACATACATACGAACATATATACATACATACAAGCATACGTACAAACTTATTCACATACATACATACACACACATATACATGTGCTTTTTAGACAGTTCTGATCATGTTTATGGGCTCGAAATTGGATCCGTCTGTCGCACGACAAGTAAAATTATCGGGTCCGATTTTGGATAATCGGATATATATATATATATATATATATATATATATATATATATATATATATATATATATATATATATATATATATATATATATATATATATATATATAAATATATATATATATATATATATATATATATATATATATATATATATATATATATATACATATATATATATACATATATATATATACATATATATATATGTATATATATATATATATATATATATATATATATATATATATATATATATATATATATATATATATATATATATATATATATATATATATTACATGTTCAAGCAAGTTCTCGTACCTGCAATACTATGCATCACATATAATTGCGGTGAGACACAACCCAATTCTATTTGTACAGTATCCTGTAACTGTTGACATGTCGAAAAATAAATAAAAATCATTTGAAAATTAAAAAAGTGTTTTCTTTACCTGTTGGTATCGGACAGCATGTTGAAGCGTGCAATGTCGCGTTGTCCATGCAAACTTTCGGGAAAAGCGCAGACGAACTTTGAGAAAAAAGTAAAACGATCCCCCATATCGCTATTAAATGCGGAGCAGCTTTAGTTGAGAACATCGTCGCTGAGTTTCCAACTGAGGTCTGAGCTCTGTAGTTCACCTGCGCTTATATAATCTGGTCGAGAAATTGCAATTGTGTGGAATGA
This sequence comes from Maea johnstoni, assembly GCA_963942565.1. Classification (NCBI taxonomy): domain Eukaryota; kingdom Metazoa; phylum Annelida; class Polychaeta; order Spionida; family Magelonidae; genus Maea; species Maea johnstoni. The sequence continues at coordinate 21,201,216 of OZ012701.1, read as the reverse complement.
TGTCGATTTCGCTCAAGACCATGTGACGCGAATGTCGCTCACTATGACGTCAGTGGTCCCGTGTTTGTTTACTTTCGGTAAGTGAGAACGATCCGGCTCATCGGCAGTTCGCCGGTCACGTCTAACCAGCACACGGAGTCGTCGCTGCGGCAAATCGACGATGTTAAATCGATCATTTTTAAAAGCACGTGCGGGTTGCTGTGTGTTACTGGGATCAGCCGGCACGTGAATCTCTCATGCGTTAAGCGGCCTATTAACATCTGACAATCTCGGTGGTATATTGGCAACTGAAGCATCATTTGGAATACATTTGAATAAGATATATTATCCGGAGTGAAACCAAGAAATCTCGGTCAAAGACCATGTGAAAAATCCGTAGCAATTAAGATGGTTGTTCATATAAGTTAATACTAAACTTTAGTCTAGACCCCGAAGATACTTTTCAATACAAAAAATCCCCAAAGTCAACTTCATGTCATGAAAATTAAGTACACTTTATTTAAGACTGAATGAAACTTAAACGAACGAATCTCTACTGTTAATGAAAGTAAATGAATAAATACACTGATGGGCCCTTCAACTGCATGGAAATAGTACCGCCGGTCATATATATATCATATATATATATATATATATATATATATATATATATATATATATATATATATATATATATATATATATATATATATATATATATATATATATATATATATATATATATATATGTGTATATATATATATATATATATATATGCGGTCTAGAAAGATGTATATTATAGGACAAAAGCCTGTCGCTAAGGAGTGAGGATAACATGACGATTAATATATGGCCCTTGACCAACCAGAATGTTATCACTATGTGATAAGTGACTCCTAAAATACAAGGTCACTTATAGATTTTTATAATGGATTATATGGTATATTGTACCTTTGGTATGATGAATATTTATCTGATAATATTTATGAGTACATATATAATTGTACTTCGTCCATTAAAAGCAGGCTGGCCAGATCTTTAACAATTGTGTATTGCATGTAATGATTGTCATTATCTGGATTGGACAATAAGCTTTTTATCAACAACATTGTATTTGGTCAATTATAATCCTATGTGGCCTGCCGCTCCTTTAACAATTGTGTATTGCATGTAATGATTGTCATTATCTGGATCGGACAATAAACTATTTATCAACAATAATAGCTATGTTTGTAATTGCTGTCATTGCCGAATACTTGAAAAATTAATGAATGACCATCACCGTCCAGCTGGAGCGCACATGTGATTGCAACAAACAAACAGAGAATAAACAACCTATGTGCTATGAGTGGAGTACACAAATGCTGCTTAAACAACTGAGTTTTAGTCTGATTGAGTATTATCTGCTGGGCTGGACCCTTATATATTCGTACTGGTACCTTACGTCCACAGCTACGATACATTTTGATTAATTTATTACCCTTTTATAATCGTACTGGTACCTTCATACGAACACAGCAACGAGATATCTTATTTATCACCCTTTTATGTTGGTAACTGGTACCTCCATACGAACACACACGCTACGATTTATGTTACTCTACCCTTTTATATTCGTTACGGGTGCCTTACGTCCACAGCTACGAGACATTTTGAGTATTACCCTTTTATAATCGTACTGGTACCCTCCCACGATTACAGTTACGAGATATGTTATTTATCACCATGTTATATTCGTAACTGGTTCTTTCTTACGACCATAGCTACGAGAAATCTTATTTATTACCCGTTTATATTCGTACTGGTACCTTTTTACGATTACAGTTACGAGATATTTTATTTATCACCCTTTTACATTCGTAACTGGTACCTTTCCTCCGAAGCTACGAGACATTTGATTATTACCCTTTTACATTCATAACTGGTATCTCCATACGAACACACACGCTACGATTTATGTTACTCTACCCTTTTATATTCGTTACTGGTACATTACGTCCACAGCTACGAGACATTTTGATTATTACCGTTTTATATTCGAAACTGGTACCTTCTTACCACTAGGCGCAAGATCTCCTAGTGGTGAAATCACCAGAACCTCCCATCAGGATACAACCCATAGGTACGCTGATTATACAAGAAGATAATAATAATAATAATAATAATAATAATAAAGGTATTCGGTTTATAGTCTTGTATCCACCGAAGTGCTCACACGACCATCCTCCCCTAGCAGGCACTGTACATGCAGAAACCATTTCAATCCCCCGGGGGATCTTCCAGAGCAACTGGTAGCATATAGCGCACACACTCTAAGCACTGCCTTAGTTAAGCTAGGTACCCATTTTGGGTAGACTGAAGCAATATGGAATAAACTGTTTTGCCCAAGAACGACCAAAGTGCCCAGAGTGGCCGGGAATCGAACCAGCGACCCTCTGATTACTAGTCTGACACCTAACCAACTGAGCTACTTTGTCCCCATGATAATAATAATATAAATAGAAATAATCTTTATTTAAAGAGGTTAACTCAGTCCAATGGTAAGGATCTTCCCTGAGGACCTCTGGCATGTTTACAAGTAGCCCAAGGGCCCCAGGGTTACAAAGTTGAAGGATACATTGCTTTTAGGTACATGTATCGCGAATTGAAGGAAGGTAGAGATGGTGCACATCTAATTTCTTCAATTAAGCCATTCCAAACTTTGGACGCTGAGTATGAAAGGCATTTTTGGCCAATTGATTTATTACATTTTGGAAGAGCTAATAGTGAGGAGGTTGCATTTCGAGGTTTGTTCATATAATGGGGGTTTAACTCATTAAGGCTTTTGTATACAGTGACAGACTGTTGGTATTCTACGTATTTAGGAAAAGGGAGCCACTTAAGCTTTTTGAATAGATCAGAAGATGGAATGGACAAATCGTTGTGATTCGAATGTGCTCACTGTGTGGACCCCAACCCGCTATATACAGATGCCATGGCACACACAAAATCTGAAAACTGCAAAAATAGCAAAACATTCCACTAAGATTTATTGGTTAAATCACTTTATTTCGGCAATCAATGTATGCTTCAGTTAGGTGTCTGAAGTTCTGAAATAGTGCAGTCGATATATATATATATATATATATATATATATATATATATATATATATATATATATATATATATATATATATATATATATATATATATATATATATATATATATATATATAATATATGGTCAGTGGTACACTTAATAATTCAAATTTCTATAGTTTCAAATCGTATTGGATATTTGGGATTTTGGGTATATTTTCAAAGTTTCAAACTTCGAAACCGTATTAGAAATTTGAAACTTTGGTTAAAGTTTCAAAGTTTCAAACTTCCATACTTTCAAATATCCAAATTTTCAAACTTCCAAAACGTGTTGGAAGTTTCAAACTTTGGTCAACGTTTCAAAGTTTCAAAGTTCCATACTTTCAAATATCCAAACTTTCAAACTTCCAAAACGTGTTGGAAGTTTGAAATTTTGACATGGAACGTTTAATAATGTAAAATGTGAAACTTTCAAATATACGGTGATCGGGCTGCTAATAGAAGCTGCCTTAAGTTGCAAACACGACCCGCATTTCGTCATTGTTATTATTTATCATCAAGACGCTGTTCTCATTAAGGCTATCAAATACGCATTTCTTAATTTCCTATATCTTCAAATATTGCAATTATGGATATTAATAATGCTTAAACTGTCATTAACGCTAATGAACATGAATATTGGAGCGACCCACTTGTCTATTCTATTATTAGAAACGGCAGCTTCTAAAATGCGGAACCGGAATGTATGTAAATCTCGTGCCCATATAATGGACCATGAGTGAAGGAGGGAACAATGAAATTTTTTTTCAAGACCGTCTTTTTTGGGAGGGTAAATAGAAGTTGTTCCCGACTTACCCGACCACTCTAGTGGATTAATATCGATCAATATACATCATCTATCTACCTGTCTGTCTGTCTGTATCCCTGTCTATCTGTCTATCTATCTACTATCTATTAATCTTTCTATCTTTTAATGTGTAAGAGCCTTAGATTCTTCGTCTAATGTGAGAGCATCCAAACACAAACACACATACACACACACACACATAAATGTATGTATGTGTGGTGTGCGTAATTTGCGTATATGGATAGTTAGAAACAGAGAAATACGGAAGGACAGGTAGATAATAAGGTATACTTTATTGATTCCATCATAATGTAGTTTATGAAATAAATCATCTTTCTGTCTATATGTGAACCCGCACACACACGCATGCATGCACGTAGGCTATCGGCCAGGGACCCAAATTATGGATTTTAATTACCCCCCCATGTAGATGGAATTTTTTACTTTAGATGAATAGGGGAGTATATGGGGCCTACCAAAATGCCGTGCCCCCACTTTGGGACATGGTCAGATTTGCATTAGGCCTGGTCAAACTGACCACCCACAAATCAGGTAATCGGCCACCTGAAGCACACATATATTGAGGAATAATGGGATGGGGGGTAAAGAAATTGACCAGAAAAATGCTCAAGGTTCATTGAATACCACAAGTTTGGTGTCAAAATGTTGGTCTGGAGGAGACGTATCCTTTAAAATACTAAACACATAACAAACTCTATTCCATGATGTAATAGAGGTCATTCAAGGTCAAAATGGCTGCCAAATCAAGAATCTGGGATTTTCCCATAATCGATAGTTTCGGTTTATAAACTTCTCAGTTTTTTTGAAGGAATGTATTTCATTTCTGTAGCCACTTTTTCAGAGGGAATGCTTTTTAGTGGAGTTGTTCAACATTTTAGAAAGTTCAATAATTAGAATGTTAAGTCTAATTTCGAGATTTAAGGCACAAAGTAGGGTACCAGGCCCACCTAGTGACCCCAAAAAGTGCCAAAAATGGTAAAAAATTGAAAACCAAAATGCCTGTATCTAAGGTTATACACGCCGGAAGGGAGCAGATGATGCACCAAAATATCAGGTACAATTTTCTCTTCAATCTGGAAGATTATGGTAAAAAATCCTGAAACTAAGGGGTCATTGAAGGTCAAATAAAGGTCAAAAAGTCAATTTTTCTCTAAAAAATTCAAATTTTGATGAAGATATTTAGACAAAGTAGTTGTGTTTTGTTTGGGTTTTAATTACTCCCCCCATGTAGATGGAATTTTTTACTTTAGATGGATAGGGGAGTGCCTGGGGCTTACAAAAATGACGTGCCCCCACTTTGGGACATGGTCAGATTTGCGTAAGTCCTGGTCAAACTGACCACCCACAAATCAGGGAATTGGACGCATGAATCACATATGTATTGAGGAATAATGGGATGGGGGGTAAAGAAATTGACCATAAAAATGCTCACAGTTCATTGAATACCACAAGTTTGGTATCAAAATGATGGACTGGAGGAGACTCATCCTTTAAAATACTGAACACATAACAAACTCTATTCCATGATGTTATAGAGGTCATTCAAGGTCAAAATGGCTGCTAAATCAAGAATCCGGGATTTTCCCATAATCTATAGTTTCGGCTTATAAACTTCTCAGTTTTTTTGAAGGGATGTATTTCATTTCTGTAGCCACTTTTTCAGAAGGAATGCTTTTTAGTGGAGTTGTTCAACATTTTAGAAAGTTCATTGATTAGAATGTTAAGTCTAATTTTGAGATTTAAGGCACAAAGTAGGGTACCAGGCCCACCTAGTGACCCCAAAAAGTGCCAAAAATGGTAAAAAATTGAAAACCAAAATACCTGTATCTTAAGTTTTACAAGTTGGAAGGGAGCAGATGATGCACCAAAATATCAGGTTCAGCTTTCTCTTCAATCTGGAAGATGATGGTAAAATATCCTAAAATTAAGGGGTCATTGAAGGTCAAATAAAGGTCAAAATGTCAATTTTTCTCCAAAAAATTCAAATTTTGATGAAGATATTTTGATAATGTAGTTATGTTTTGTTTGGGTTTTAATTACTCCCCCCATGTAGATGGAATTTTATACCTCAAATGGATAGGGGAGTGCCTGGGGCTTACAAAAATGAGGTGCCCCCACTTTGGGACATGGTCAGATTTGCATTAGGCCCGGTCAAACTGACCACCCACAAATCAGGGAATCGGCCACCTAAAGCACACATGTATTGAGGAATGATGGTATGGGGGGTAAAGGAATTGACCATGAGATTGCTCACAGTTCACTAAATGCCACAACTTTGGTATCAGAATATTGGTCTGGAAGAGACTTATCTTTTAAAATACTGAACACATGACTAACTCTATTCCATGATGTAATAAAGGTCATTCAAGGTCAAAATGGCTGCCAAATCAAGAATCTGGTATTTTCCCATAATCACTAGTTTCCTTTTATGAACTTCTCAGTTTTTTTGAAGGGATGTATTTCTTTTATATGGCCACTTTTTCTGAGGGAATGCTTTCTAGTGGAGTTGTTAAACGTTTAAGAAAGTTCATTGATTATAATTTTAAATCTACTTTTGAGATTTAAGGTATAAAATGGTACAAATTTGAAAACCAAAATGACTGATTCTTTAGTTCCACAAGTCGTAATGAAGCAGATGATGCACCAACATATCAGGTTTAATTTTCTCTTTAATCTGGAAGATGATGGTAAAAAACAGTAAAATTAAGCGGTCATTGAAGGTCAAATAAAGGTCAAATAGAGGCCAAAATGTCAGATTTTCTCTTAATACTCAAATCTTGATGAGGGATTTTGATAAAGTAGTTTTGTTTTGTCATTATATAATGTCCAAAACAGGTTACCACAATAACTGAAAGATATATTACCTGAAATATGGTCCACCCTTTAATTTTGGACCATATATATACCATATATTAAGTCAATATGGAGGTGTGGAATATGGCATTTAGCAAATCCATGCTTATAATAAGTGTTTAAAGACGGCTGGTGAGGGAGTGCTAGTATGGCAACACTGTTTAGGTCATAGAAGTTGTGAAAACAAAACATCATAGGCATTGTTTGGTATCAAAATGTTTGCTGTAAGACAATCTTTATTTCATTTAATCAACCGAGGGTAGGGTATAGTGTTGTGATATTAGAGGTCATTCAAGGTCAAACTAACCCCAATTTCATGATTTAAGGTATATCGTCTTTGAATTGTCCATTTAGCAGCTTATCAAATATTTCTGGAATACATCTTTTATCCTGGAAATAGTTTTAGTTGAGAAATATCTTTATAAAGGATTCTCAGACATTTTGAGTCATTTCTGAATATTCAGGGACCAAAATGACAAACTGACTGATTATGGGTGGACCCAGATATTTAAGTGAAGCAGCAGAAAGTTGACATAGCAGAGTTGTATCTTATGGTATGTCAGCTTTAAAGCTTTTGAACTTGCCTATTGTGTTTGTCATGTAAGATGTTAACCCATTCATACCCGTATCAGCCAAAACTGCTACTAGTCAAGTAGATCTCCAGGTATGAAAGGGTTAAAGAGATTTGAGGAAAAAAGAAGGTAAGATATAGGTCAAAACATCCTTTTCTCTCTAGGAAATTCAAATTTAGATGAAGAGATTTTGATGGAAGGTGTGTTTTGTCATCACTTAATTTCCTGACCAAGTTACCACAATAATTGGCTAACAAAATACCTTAGATATGTTTACTAAACATTTTTTGAAGTGATGTATTTTTTCTAGCCACTTTTTCTGAAGGAATGTCTTTTATTGGAGTTGTTGAACATTTTAGAAAGCTCATTGACTTGAATTTCAAGTTTGATTTTAAGGTTTAAGGTACAAAAAAGGGTACCAAGTCCACCTGGCGACCCAAAAAAGTACCTTAAATGTTACAAATCTGAAAACCAAAATGACTATTTTAAGTTTCACTGGTTTGGAAGTGAGTAAATGATGCATCAAAATATCAGGTTTAATTTTCTGTTCAATCTGGAAGATGATGGAAAAATGATACGAATAATATAATTTAGAGTCAAAATGCCTTAAATCGTAAAAGAGGAGGTAGTTTGACCTTGAATGACCTCTAATATGACAACAGAACACCCTACTCTAGGTTGGTTGCATAAAATGGGATGATTGTCTTACAACAAGTACTTTGATACCAAACAATGCTTATATTGTTTGGTGCTCACACTTTTGATGACCTAAACAGTTGTCACATACTAGCACTTTCTCACAAACTCTCCTTATTAGAAACCTGAAATTGCCAAACGTCTTATTCCACACCTCCACATTGACTTAAAACTACCTAATTTTCATCAGTAAATGGTTCAAAATATATTCTCAGATCCTATCTTGGGGTAATTTATCTGTCATTTATTGTGATAACTTGAATTGGAAATTGTAAAATGTCATAACACAACTACTTCATCAAAACTCTCCTTATCAAAGTATGAATTTTCAAATAAAATTGACATTTTGACCTTAATTTGACCTTCAATGACCCGTTTATATTAGTATCACTTTTCCATCATTTTCCAGTTAGAAGAGAAATTTATACCTGATATTTTGGTGCATCATCTGCTCCCTTCCAACCTGCAAAACTTAAGATACAGTCATTTTGGTGTACAGATTTGTACCATTTTAGGCACTTGTTGGAGTCGCCAGGTGGACTAAGTACCCTATTTTGTACCTTAAAGCTTGAAATGGAACTTTTGGTCAATGAGCTTTCTAAAATGTTCAACAACGCCACTTAAAGACAATAGGCAAGTTTAAAACCCTGTTCTCCTCATTGAAAATGAAAGCTGACATACAATAAGATATACCTCTATTATGTCAACATTCTGTTGCTTCACTTAGATATTTGGGTGCACCCATATTCAGGCATGTGGCCATTTTGGTCCGTAAATATTCAAGATTGGCCCAGACCTTGTCTTGACGTGACTAAAAAAGTGTCTGAGGATCCTTTATAAAGATATTTCTCACCTAAAATTAATTCCAGGATAAGAAAATGTATTCCAAGAGAATTCAATAAGCTGCTAAATGGACAATTCAAAGACGAAATACCTTAAAGCATGAAATTGGGGTTAGTTTGACCTTGAATGACCTCTAATATTAGAGCAATATACTTTACCCTAGATTGGTTGAATTGAATAAAAAAGAAATGTCCTACAACAAGCATTTTGATACCAAACAATGCCTATGATGTTTGGTTTTCACAACTTCTATGACCTAAACAGTGGTGCCATACTAGCACTTCCTCACCAACCGTCTGTAAGCACTTATTATAAGCATGGAATTGCTATATGCCATAATCCACACCTCCATATTGACTTAAAACTACTTCATTTTTACCGATATATGGTCAAAAATATAAGAGTGGACCATACTTCAGGTAATATATCTGTCAGTTATTGTGGTAACATGGTTTGGACCTTATACTATGACAAATCGTAACTGCTTTATCAAAATCTCTTCATCAAAATTTGAATTTTTAGAGAAAATCTGACATTTTGACCTTTATTTGACCTTCAATGACCGCTTAATTTTAGTTTTTTTTACCATCAACTTCCAGATTGAAGAGAAAACTAAACCTGATACGTTGGTGCATCATATGCTTCAGTCCGACTTGTAGAAATAAAGAAACAGTCATTTTGGTTTTCAAATTTGTACCATTTTAGGCACTTTTTGGGATCTCTAGGTGGGCCTCTTACTCTATTTTTTACCTTAAATCTCAAAACTAGATTTAACATTCTAATCAATGAACTCTCTAAAATGTTTAACAACTCCACTAGAAAGCATTCCCTTAGAAAAAGTGGCCACATAAAAGAAATACATCCCTTCAAAAAAACTGCGAAGTTCATAAAAGGAAGCTAGAGATTATGGGAAAATCCCAGATTCTTGATTTGGCAGCCATTTTGACCTTGAATGACCTTTATTACATCATGGAATAGAGTTTGTCACGTGTTTAGTATTTTAAAAGATAAGTCTCTTCCAGACCAACATTCTGATACCGAAGTTGTGGCATTTAGTGAACCGTGAGCAATCTTATGGTCAATTCCTTTACCCCCCATACCATCATTCCTCAATACATGTGTGCTTTAGGTGGCCGATTCCCTGATTTGTGGGTGGTGAGTTTGATCAGGCCTAACGCAAATCTGACCATGTCCCAAAGTGGGGGCACATCATTTTTGTAAGCCCCAGACACTCCCCCTATCCATCTGAGGTATAAAATTCCATCTACATGGGGGAAGTAATTAAATCCCAAACAAAACACAACTACTTTATCAAAATATCTTCATCAAAATCTGAATTTTTTAGAGAAAAATTGACATTTTGACCTTTATTTGACCTTCAATGACCCCTTAATTTTAGGATTTTTTACCATCATCTTCCAGATTGAGGAGAAAATCGAACCTGATATTTTGGTGCATCATCTGCTCCCTTCCAACTGGTAAAACTTAAGATACAGGCATTTTGGTTTTCAATTTTTTACCATTTTCGGCATTTTGGGGGGTCACTAGGTGGGCCTGGTACCCTACTTATTGCCTTAAATCTCAAAATTAGACTTAACATTCTAATCAATGAACTTTCTAAAATGTTGAACAACTCCACTAAAAAGCATTCCTTCTGAAAAAGTGGCTACAGAAATGAAATACATCCCTTCAAAAAAAAACTGAGAAGTTTATAAACCAAAACTATAGATTATGGGAAAATCCCAGATTCTTGATTTGGCAGCCATTTTGACCTTGAATGACCTCTATTACATCATGAAATAGAGTTTGTTATGTGTTTAGTATTTTAAAGGATACGTCTCCTCCAGACCAACATTTTGATACCAAACTTGTGGTATTCAATGAACTGTGAGCATTTTTATGGTCAATTTCTTTACCCCCACCCCATTATTCCTCAATATATGTGTGCTTCAGGTGGCCGATTCCCTGATTTGTGGGTGGTCAGTTTGACCAGGCCTAACGCAAATCTGACCATGTCCCAAAGTGGGGGCACGGCATTTTGGTAGGCCCCATATACTCCCCTATCCACCTAAAGTAAACAATTCCATCTACATGGGGGGGTAATTAAACTCGCTAAATAAGGCTCTTTTAAGATTTGGCCGATAGCCTAACGCCCGCGCACAATCATTTACCACCCTCCCCCCACGCACATAAGATCCAACAATAAGTTCCCGCATACTTTAGGGGAAGGAAAATAACATTGTTTATCGGTAGGGTAAATAAAACTATATTTCTTTCAGACCACTCCAGAGGAAGGGTAAATAAAACACATACGCACGCACACACACACACACACACATACATACATACATATATGTGTATGTGTGTGTGTTTGGATGCTCTCACTTTAGATGAAGAACACAATTTTATTCATCTAAGGCTCTTACACATGAATAGATAAACAGATTGATTGATAGATAGTAGATAGATATATAGATAGACAAATACAGACAGACAGGTTAGATAGATGATATATTTTGCTAGATACCTATTCACTAGAGTGGTCGGGTAAGTCGGGAACAAATAAAGTTTTATTTATCCTGCCTATGGGTTACTCGGGAACAAATTAAGTTATATTTACCCTCCCCAAAAGACGGTCTTGAAATTAAAGTTCTTTATTTGCTCTTTTACACTTGGTCCATCATATCGACACGAGTTTTACATAAATTCCAGTTCCGCATTTTAGAAGCTGCCGTTCTAATAATAGATTAGACAATTGGGTCACTCCACCATTCTTGCTGCCTTTAGGCGAAAATTATCCTTTTTTCTTATAATTGGCAATTTCCTTTGAAAAGTAACATTTGATTTCATTCTGTATACAATGTATTTATATATATGAAAATAACACTGTCACAGAACTACTTTCGTACCGCTAAGAAAGGTTTGGAAATATGATTTATTAAGTGTGCCACTCTGCGGCTTTTCTAAACATGCAATAGTATAAATGTGTAAAGAGTTTTGGAAGTTTGAAAGTATGGAAATACGGCTGTAATCTCATATATTCAAACCCGTTTGAAAGTACGGAAGTTTGGATATATGGAAGTTTGAAAGTTTGAAAATACAGATATTTGAAAATTTGAATATTTGAAAGTTTGAATTATTAAGCGTACCACGGACCATATATATATATAAATATATATATATATATATATATATATATATATATATATATATATATATATATATATATAAATATATATATATATATATATATATATATATATGTGTGTGTGTGTATATATATATATATATATATATATATATATATATATATATATTATATATATATTATATATACATATATATATATATATATATATATATATATATATATATATATATATTTATTTATATATCTATATATTAATAGCGTGTTGCAAATTTTGTGACCGTATCTCCTCCGAAACGGTTGCAACCCTGATGCTGTGGCTTTGCATGCCGATTAGTTGGGGGCTGAAGTTTTGCGATAGCTAGGTTTGGAGTAAAAAATATCTCTCAAATTTGTTTTTTGTGAAGTTTTTTGTTTTGAATGAAGATCTAAACTAAACTTAGCATGAGGAGATTGTTGCACCATATTGGATGGTGTAACAATCATGACGTCATAGAACAATATGATTTGCTATTGTTGGAAGCATGTGCATGTGTGAAGCTCCCCTTGTTGCTCCCTCAACAATGCGAAACGACGGAAACAATAACTCATCTACTTATAGATTGTAATCACCTAAGAGTGATCTGGACAGGAGTGGAGAACTGCTTAACCATAACATCAATGAAAAAATCTCATTTGACAAAAAGGCCATCCTACTGGGCTGTCCAGATAACTCTATCTTGGTCAACTACATCTTTTTCATAGTAAAGCACGAAATTTATAAAATTAAATGGAACAACTCAAAGGTTACTCTTCAAAAAATCTTAGAAAAACTAAAATAGTATCTCAAAATTGATGAATATATCTCTACCATTTGAATTGGTAAAGAAAAAACACTAGGAAAATGGTCCTCTATATATAATACATAAGGAGATGAGTTATTAAAACTTGAAAAAACACTGTAGTATACAAGGTATATATCTATATCTATATTTTTATTGCTTCATATACTTGAGTAACTGTACATTGTCTTTGTTTGTGGTACAATAAATTATAAAAAAAACAATGGGAGCGTCACACATGCACATGCTTCCAACAATAGCAAATCATATTGTTATATGTTCTGATTGTTGCTGCATCCAGATCCTTTTAAGCAATGGACTTGCCAAAAGCATGTTTGTTAGTCTTGTGATATAATGGGAATTGATCACGGGAGGTAGGTGATTGTGGCAATACCAGTGCCCGGTCCAGCCTGCAGCCAGAAGGACAGGACACTCAATTCCTACAATAAACCATGGGCTACCACCTCAGCCACAACATATCTTATACACTGGATTTATACATTACTGGGCTCAAGACAACACAATTTATATATCTAGAAAGTCTGTAATATGTTCTTTTTAAATAAATTAAATCGTAATTTTAGGCCAGTAATCACGGAGAAATCATTGAATGAAAATGCCTTGAACAGACGTTTTGATTTCCCGAGATTCTAGGCCAAATATGTCCATTTTCATTTGATGATTTCTCACTTACTACTGGGCCTAAGACAACAAGTCTTATGTATTTAAAAAGGGGGTCATATATTATAGCCGAGCGCACACAACCCAATATATTAAAATTGTAATTGTGGTTCCCGAAGATTATAAAAAGCTCTTCCCTTGGCTGCTAATGTTAGCTGTTTTTATCTCATAAACTACGATCCTGTATATATATATATATATATATATATATTATATATATATATATATATATATGGTCCGTGGTACGCTTAATAATTCAAACTTTCAAATATTCAAATTTTCAAATATCTGTATTTTCAAACTTTCAAACTTCCATATATCCAAACTTCCGTACTTTCAAACGGGTTTGAATATATGAGATTACAGCCGTATTTCCATACTTTCAAACTCCCAAAACTCTTACACATTTATACTATTGCATGTTTAGAAAAGCTGCAGAGTGGCACACTTAATAAATCAAATTTCCAAACCTTCCTAGCGGTACGCAAGTAGTTCTGTTACAATGTTATGTTGATATATTATACATTGTATAATATCAATAATATCAAAACAATATCAAATGTTACTTTTCAAAGGAAATTGCCAATTATAAGAAAAAAGGATAATTTTCGCAAAGCAGCAAGAATGGTGGGATGACCCACTTGTCTAATCTATTATTAGATCGGCAGCTTCTAAAATGCGGAACTGGAATTATGTAAAACTTTAATTTCAAGACCTTCTTTTGGGGAGGATAGATAGAACTTTATTTGTTCCCGACTAACCCATAGGCAGGATAAAAAAACTTTATTTGTTCCCGACTTACCGACCACTCTAGTGAATAGGTATCTATCAATATATATCATCTATCTAACCTGTCTGTCTGTATTTCTGTCTATCTATATATTTATCTACTATCTAGCAATCAATCTTTCTATCTATTCATGTGTGAGAGCCTTATATAAATAAAATGTTGTTCTTCATCTAAAGTGAGAGCATCCAAACACACACACATAGACATATATGTATGTATGTATGTATGTGTGTGCGTGCGTATGTGTTTTATTTACCCTTCCTCTGGAGTGGTCTGGAAGAAATAAAGTTGTATTTACCATACCGGTAAAACAGTGTTATTTTCCTCCCCCTAGAGTATGCGAGAACCTATTAGTTAGATCTTATGTGCGTGGGGCGTGGGGGTTGGGGGTGGGGGGGGGGGGGGGGGGGGGTGGGGAGGGTAGTATATAAATGACTGTGCGCGGGGCGTGCATGCATGCGTGTGTGCGCGTTCATGAATTGGTTCATAAACTACGTTGTGATGGAATCAATGAAGTACATCATATTATCTGCCTGTCTTTCCGTATTTCTCTATCTACCTATCTATATACGCACACATACGCACACACACACACATACATACATACATTTATGTGTGTGTGTGTGTTTGGATGCTCTCACATTAGACGAAGAAAAGAATTTTATTTATCTAAGGCTCTCACACATAAAAAGATAGATAGATTGATAGATAGTAGATATATATATATATATATATATATATATATATATATATATATATATATATATATATATACAGATAGACAGTAATACATACAGACAGACAGAAAGGTAGATAGAAAATGTATATTGATCGATATTCATCCACTAGAATGGTCGGTTAAGTCGGGAACAAGTTATATTTACCCTCCCAAAAAGACGGTCTTGAAAATAAATTTCATTGTTC
>OZ012701.1:21141390-21181390 GCA_963942565.1 Maea johnstoni | reverse complement strand
ATTTCGTAGCATAGCGATGCACACTCGACTTCGCTGACGGCCAGCTGTCTCTTCGTGGTACCACCAGCTTCCTCGACAGCCTTATCGTCACCGCAGACTCCCTCAAATTGCAGAGATTGACAACTAGAGAGAAGAATCACCCCGAAAAATGGAAAGAAAATCATGCTTCTGTCCATAAATTATAGCACGTCAATCGTGTTAATGAATTGCGCCAAAAAATGTAATGTTAGTTATATGTACGTCAAGCGAGGTGTGAAAAGTACTTGGTGAGGTTGATTATTATAATACATGTGTGATAAAAAAAAGTGACACATATTCGAGCCAATCATAGCTCGAGATATAATAATATGTACTTGGTGAGGTTGCTAAGTGATTATTATAATACATGCATGATAAAAAAAAAAGTGACACATATTCGAGCCAATCATAACTCGATATGTATTAAACGTTATGCTGCTGGTGTCTACTTTGGTCAAAACAAAATGACGCAAAAATCCTGAGAATTTTTTTGAAACCTGGGCAAATGGGTACTCATCTGACAGTACTCAGCGAGAGCTTTCCAATTAATTCACGTCTATCGTCTAAATGAGTTGCGCCAAGAAAAGTAATGTTAGATATATACATCAATCGAGGTGTGATATGTACTTGGTGTCTGCTAAGGAATGATTATAATACATGCGTGATAAAAAAGTGACACATATTCGAGCCAATCATAGCTCGAAATATATTAACCGTTATGCTGCTGGCGGCTACTTTTGTCAATACAAAATGATGCAAAAATCCTGAGAATTTATTGAAACCTGGGCAAATACGGGTACTCATCTGAAAGTACTCAGCAAGAGCTTTCCAACTAATACACGTATATTGTGTTAATGAGTTGCGCCAAAAATATGTAATGTTAGATATGTACATCAGGCGAGGTGTGAAAAGTACTTGGTGAAGTTGATTATTATAATACATGCGTGATAAAAATAAAGTGACACATATTCGAGCCAATCATAGCTCGAGATATGATAATGTGTACTTGGTTAGGTTGCTTAGGTATTATTATAATATATGTGTGATAAAAAAGTGACACATATTCGAGCCAATCATAGCTCTAAATATAATAATATGTACTTGGTGAGGTTGCTTATGTATTATTATAATATATGCGTGATAAAAAATTGACACATATTCGAGCCAATCATAGCTCGAAATATATCAACCGTTATGCTGCTGGTGGCTACTCTAGTCAAAACAAAATGTTGCAAAAATCCTGCGAATTTATTGAAACCTGGGCATATTTGGGTACTCATCCGACAGTCCTCAGCAAGAGCTTTCCAATGAATACAAATATGACAGGGTTTCGATGGTTTTAAAAGATGTTTGCGTACTTGTGCTTATGACGAAAGACGAAGGTAACCATATGAGCAAGATGAAATGTCCATATATTGACGTCATTTATTATTCCGCACGTTGAAATACAGAGAACTAAGGTTCCGTTGATTGATCTTAGTGTTTAACAGCCCGGAAAGTTATGCCAAGGTACGGATTTCATATTAATCAATTATTAATTGCTTGAAAACATGTTGTCTGAAAGGAAAAGAGCATTGAGTACAAGTCAAACTTGCTATTTTTTTATATGAACTTTGGATAACCCAAGTTCGTTTATTTTATTTTCAAAAAAAACAAAACAAAAAAACATTATAACAAATATATGTAGTATCTCACAATTTCACCGTCGTTATCTACATCATTATACATTTTGATACCCGCCTCCTATTACCCACAATAAAACACAAGTGGAGGACTTTTATATATATAAAAAAAGAAAAAACAGCACACATGTTGCCTTGTGATACTGTTACATTAAATACAGTGTTACATTAAAGATGACTCATTCCTAACTAGCCACTGTTTTGTTCACTGATAGTATCTTTTGCTATAAAATACCCACTTTTAACGTTGTCCATGGGTGTATTCTTTTTTATATAGGGTCATCTTAAGATGTCTTCCTATGTTAACACCTACACCATTTTCATCATAGTCAGATCAACAGTAAATTCTAGACCATCATGGTGCACAGTAATTTTTTCTATAGCCTCACCAACTTCTTGCAATATTGAAGTGTTCTGTATGAAATGTCGGTAATGTGGCGCCCCCTAGCTTGAAAACAAAACGGTTGACCCCCAGTTTTAAATTGTTTTATGAAAATATATGGTCCTAAGAACAATTTCAACAAGTTTAAGAAAAATCTGAATGTGGAGATGTTTTCTTTAACTTTATCAACTTCCCACAATACGGAGGTATCATAGGTGAACATGCTAGAGTAGCGCCCCCTAAGATGACAACAAAACAATAGAACCACATCTTTGAATTGAGAATCAAAATGAATACATACTAAAGAATATTTTTCAGCATTATCATTTTTTTTATCGTTTTACTTCTCTGTTATTACTACATGAAAAAATGTGATTTTTGAACACTTTTCAAAATTGCCCTGAAGGGGGCGCCCTGTTTGGGAGAATGAAACACCTCATACCTTAAATTTACATGGTGGTCCAAGGAATCCCTGTACCAAGTTTCGTGTAAATACGTCATTTGTCGTGCATATCCTTAGGATGTGTTCCCATTTTAACACCTACGCCATTGTCATCATAATCAGATCAACACTAAATTCTAGACCATCATGGTGCAGAGTAAGAGACTATCAATTACAAAAGCTCTCATTGACTTGCACAAAGGCAGGAAAGGTTTTTGACCAGTTCCTCTAAATCAAATTTCTCTAAACCATGGTTGTTTCAAACAAGCATTTTGAATATCAATTATTAGCATATTTGCTTGGAATTTGAGATAGTTACAGATAAAGAACTTTCGACTGGAACGGTGTCACAGTTTTACCAATTTTGACTTCGTTCCAAAGTTATGGAATCTAAGATTTTCTCATTTCCAAAAGATATGGTCGTTAAAATCTCAACGAATTATAAATTTTAAAGATGCGATAACCTTACCTTTTTATATGTGAAATTCAAAGGACTATGGTCCTTAAAGGAGTGGGTAGGAGTTCCATTTGAAAACACTATGACAGCAATTTTCTTCAGTTTTTATTCCCCATAATTTTACCTGTTGGGAGGGTTGAATGAATGCTCAAACTATTGCTATTTAACCCATTTCAGTTCGTTCTCTCTCTCTCTCTCTCTCTCTCTCTCTCTCTCTCTCTCTCTCTCTCTCTCTCTCTCTCTCTCTCTCTCTCTCTATATATATATATATATATATATATATATATATATATATATATATATATATATTTATATATATATAAATATATATATATATATATATATATATATATATATATATATATATATATATATATATATATATATATATATATATGTATATATATATATATGTGAATGCTAATAACAGTGCTAAGTTAACGGTGCCAGTTTGATAGCCAGTTTACTAGTTGTTCAGTATGTAAAGGTATTCGGCCGAAGCACTCACACGACCTTCCTCCCCTAGCAGGCCTGTACACACGGAAACCATTTCAATCCCCCGAGGGATATTCCAGAGCAGTTGGCAGCATATAGCGCACACGCTCTAAGCACTGCCTTATTTATGCTAGGTACCCATTTTGCAGCTGGGTAGACTGAAGCAATATGGAATAAACTGTCTTGCCCAAGGACAGACCAAAGTGCCCCGGCCGGGAATCGAACCAGCGACCCTCACCTAACCAACTGAGCTACTTTGTCATACACACAGTATGTGGTTAGAGTTTAAGCTGGGTAGCGCTCTCCTTAATCAGAGGATGTATGCATCAATTTTCTGGGCATCCTCTCAGTCTCTCACATAGATGATGAATTCAAGGTTTAACTGACATTTTGGCTAGTAACTGAAGCGAGTCAGGCCACTGATTTGATAGATAGATAGCAGCAAGATAATTATTAGCTAAATTGGAAAAGAACACGATTTAGGAAAATGATTTCATAAGTAGAGAACATAGATGCATTAATGCATTCAGTATTTCGAATTTAAACTGGGTTTATTGCCTTATTTTTGTAATTTAATCTTATACATTCTTTGAGGATTATGTAATTACCTGCGGTTGAATTATAATACAATGACACATATGTATTTATAGATGCAATAAAAATCATCTCTATGAGAATTTAAAAAAAAATGGGTGTATTGCTCTTACCCTTACCAGAGAAGCTATTTGTCATTTTACAGGGGCTCTGCTCACACAGATGTTGCATTTATTACTTTCATTTGAAAACAAGACTCAACTGACATTTGGCAATAGTAGAGAAACTGATCAATGCAGATTAAGTCTCTGTTTGATTTGGTACAGTGGTAGCAGCAAGACAAGTGTTTGCTGAAACTCAGACAAAAGGTGATCATGTAATACTACTATATGAGCATCCACAATCAATTACTCCATGGCTTAGATGACCAAACACAAGATGATTCGAAACCAGCCGGTCAACCTGAACATGCTAGTCTCAACCAGTGTCAACTAATAGCCGCAAATAGCTATAAAATGGATGCTCTGTGCATCCCCAGCTGAAGATGGAGATCAGGTTTTTCTGTAATGTAATCGATACGATAGCCCTGATTGGTCCTTGTTCCCGCCTGACCTCACCCTGATGCCAGATCTGGTACTCCTGGCATGAGCCCAGATCTTCACTACAGGGCATTATAGTATTTGGTCTCTCGCTACATATCCATTCTTTTCTTCATCCAAGTCCTTGGTACCCCACCCCCTCTCTCTCTCTACGTGTGAATGTAGTGCTTTGTTAACTATATAAGTTTGATAGTCAGCTGACTTGTACCAAAGGGAACCCAACATTACTTCTAGTGTTTGTTTCTCCCTAATCAGAGGAGTTATGCATCATTTTGCTGGAGCTCTTCAAACAGAAATGATAAATTGATCACTTTAATTTTAAGACAAAAAGTTTAATTTAAATTAAAGACATTAAGCTCCTGTACTAAATGCTCACGCAGACTGAGCATAACATATGACCGCATGCCCGATTCGGTTCCGAGTACTGTAGAAAAGATTGTGTAGAGTAAATTTTGCGAATACACAGGAAATCGATTTTTGCGATTTTTAACTTTGTAAATAGGCCACAACATGAGTGCCAGCTATACACTTAAAGTGGCAGCACTAATCATTGCGAATTTTAATTTTGCGTCTTATGCCAAACGCTAAAAAAAACGCAAATATTAAACTAGCGTAATCTTTCCCGAATTTACAGTATCCCAGTTTATGGATGCGCCTGCAGGCTTTTGACATCACAACTGAATGTAGCTTGGATACATAGCTACGTCAATCATTGATTATATACTTGATATGTTCTTTTTGGTACATTTATCCATATATCAACAATCATTTGATAAGCATATTGCCTTTTTTTAAATATTGATGACATTTCATTTTGAAATTTTAAAATTCAAGGAAATTAAAGGTATTTTCGTACTAAAATAATTCATAGGCGTACTTTGATGGCTTCATAAACGCTGAATGCCATAGTTATCAGAAGATTTATTTAAGATTTTGAAATAACTGGAGGGCTATGGGTCAGAAAATTAAGGTTATGTCATTTTTATAACTTTTATTGCAACATAAACATGTACACAATGTGTACACTGGTATAGTAGGCAAATAGTAAATAAACTGTTTCGAATGTAGGTACTTTGTAACAAATTATTCGGTGGGTACAAGACTATAAACTGAATACTTTTATCTTTAGGATATAAAATAGCATTTTCTTCATTTACAGCGTGTAGGTGATTGTAACACCTAGTAAACTATATACATATATTTCTGGATGAAGAACTTTTTAGCTACCTCCCAATGCTACTTTGATTTATTTTTATTTAGATGTCAGAGATTTATTGAGAAAAATGCAAAATGTTATTTTTTCAATTAAATCACTTTCAGCCCGCAGTAGCGGGTCAGAACGCCAGTAGAACTTGGATGGATTACAAGTTCATACATGTACCTAGAAAAGGGTACTAACGTCCTAAGTGCTGGACCCACCTTAAATCATATCCGGGCACCCCTGTTGGTAGTATCAGAAGTGATGCGCACTATAGTTTTTTTTTTAATTTTTGAAATATTTTTGTCTTTATTCCATGCATAACAGACGATACATAAAACTTCAATCTTGGTAGCTTTGTAAACATGGTAAATAAAATATATCTGAGTATAGTTAGTGTCCATGGCTCATACAGATGCGCACTATAGTTGTTTTAGAAACCCTGGAGACACTCGATAAAAAAGTAGTTCTCTGTTTCTCCAATAGATGTCACTAATGTCCCAGTCACGTCAGAGTCCGACTATCGCATACGAATGCGAATACGAACTGCATTACTTTCTAACTGCCTTCTACGGTACAATGAAGAAATACAATAATATCATGATAAAAACTTATAACCATCAAAATTGTTGACAGAATTACAAAAAAATATACATACACACTTAGCAGTACACCCATAAAGATATGTGTGTCAATATCATACATTGAATGTATTTGTTTACTGTCATAACTAGGTATACAGACTGCTTAAATCAGCAGTGTCAATAACGTCATTTACATCTGGAAGATATTTGTATTCACTCGTATTCATATTCGTATTTACTAGAGTCCGACTATCGTAAAATTCCAAAATCGGTCCTTGTTCCCACGTGACCTCGCCCTGTTGCCAGATCTGGTACTCCTGGCATGAGTCCAGCTGTTCACTATAGGGCATATAGTATTTGGTCTCTCACTACATATCCATTCTTTTCTTCATCCAAGTCCATGGCAACCCCCCTATCTGTCTACGTGTGAATGCTCATACCAGTGCTTAGCCTAGATTTCTAGGCTGTCATGTGTATTTTTCTCTCATTTGTTTCTGTTACCTGGCACCAAATAGTCTAGGTGGCCATAGTGGCTAATTTAGTTTACATTTTTCTCACCAGGATTCAGAGATAGGAGGATCAGGTGGTGCCATCTATCTACCAAACCTGGTGCCACACCACAGTGCTTGGTCAACACAGAAGGGAATGTGAACTTTTCAGGGACTAGGAGCCTTGTCTTACCAGTGCTATGTTGACCATATCAGTTGTATAGCCAGTTGACTTGTACCAATGAAAGCTCAACATTACTTCTGGTGTTTCTCTCTCCCTAATTAGAGGAGTTATGCATCAATTTGCTGGAGCTCATCACACACGGATGATGAATTGATCACTTTAATCTTAAGACATACTGTATAACTGGTTAATGTGGCGTGGTCTTTAATTTGGCTTTTTTGGCGAATGCCTATCAACGCCAAATTAAAGATCGAACAAAAATATAATTTTAGTGTCTTTTATGGCCGCTGGGGGAGCTGCCGATGGCAGCATAGCGTGAATTTCACCCCTTGACGTTTGCGGCGGAAACATAAAAAAAATCAATGCAATAACTCCACAAAATCATTATAATATGATACCTTGGTAACTTATGAATAAGGTACCATGGTATCATATTATAATTCGCATACTTTGGGGAAACTCCTGCCAAGTTATGGAGGTATTGATCGATCCCAAAAGCAAAGTGGCGACGGTCATTGGTTCCTATATTTATATATAGATGGCGTTGTTCTGACTGTTGCAGACGCCAAAATAAATACAGAGAAAATATTCTTTTGAAAAAAACGCCAACTTAAGTACACACCAAATTAACCAGTTATACAGTACTGTAAAGTTCGAAATATAAACGTGGAAGTAATGTTGGCGCCTTTAACGAGTTGTATCGATTCGCTAATATTACGACCCGTTAACCTTTGCTGTTACCTAGTAAAAGGTTTAATTGAAATTAAAGACATTAAAATCCAGCACTAAATGCTCATCCAAACCGGGCCAAACATATGACCGCATGCCCGATTGGCTTCCAAGTATCCCAGGTTATGGATTCGCCTGCAGGCTCTTGCCACCACAACTGAATTTAGCTTGGATACATAGCTACGTTGATAATCAATATACGTAATTGCTTTTTCTTCATCCGTGAACGTTCACAGAACCAGTCGCTGACAGATGTCGTGTAGACTGGTGCAGGAATTGAATGTCTTCACTGTAGGATTGGTGGTATTTTCTGTTTTCATTTTGGTCATGTATTTTGAAAATTCAGTTTAAAAGAGTCATGTGCAAAAACATTAATGGTATACTGTATTTTCCCACAATGCAGCACTAAATATATAGATAGCGCTGTGCAAATTTGAGATATAACCTTATACAAACCTAAACCGGCTGTCAGGTGCATTTATCCATATATCAATGATTTGATAAGTATATTGTATAAGATATCAAAGATTCAAGGAAATTAAAGGTATTTTCGTACTCAAATAATTCATAGGCGTACCTTGATGGCTTCATAAAGGCTAAATGCCATAGTTATCCTACTTATTTGCAAAGATTTATTTAAGATTTTGCCATAGCTGGAGGTCTAGGGATGAGAAAATGAAGGCTATATCTTTTTTATAACCCCCTGTACCTGAAGGCACCCCCCCCCCCCTGGGATATAAGGCGTTTGGTGAGTAGCATAATCAAATTTACTATTATTTCATTCTCTTGATTACTGTAGAATAGGAAATTAATACAAGTAATTCTGCCGAACATTTCCGAGTGGGGTCCCTTCAGTAAAATGAAAGTCAGATGTATTATTCCTGTCATTAGAATATTAACCTTCAGTATTGGCTTTTTGGAATAGAAAGAATTCGGAAAAAAACCAATCACAAATTCGATTAATTTGTACCTCAGGTTAATTTCCTATCCTACAGTACCTGGAAACACCATTTTATCATCTATACAGGCTATTCTTTTTGTGGATTTTACTATTCATTCTTGAACTTCCGATCAAAGAAGTCCGATATTTTGGCATTCATAAATAAGATGTGTAGTATCAATTTCACCATTGAAAGGTAATTGTTCACTATCGGATAGACCACATTCCTTTTGCTTCATTTTTGCATTTAAAGCGATTTTGAAAAAATTAATAATATAAATTATGTCACAAACATTTATTTATAACCACTGTAGTCAAAACATTAAGCGTCCAAAACTCTTATGATAGGCAGGTATAGTCATAATGGTATATATATATATATATATATATATATATATATATATATATATATATATATATATATATATATATATATATATATATATATATATATATATATATATATATATATATATATATATATATATGTGTGTGTGTGTGTGTGTGTGTGTGTGTGTGTGTGTGTATAAACGAAGTCTGTTTTTGTAACAATTCCCTTTCAAAATTGACAGTGGTGGCAGGAAAATTGTTATAAATTATTTCAGTTCCTTCACTACTCAATAGGTGTCACCAGTGTAGAGTATCGTAATACCTTCACACTAAACGGATAGTCAACGCTTCATGCACAACCGTATCTATAACAGGGTGAAGGGTCGGGAATATACGCTATGTAAGAAAGTAAAATGACTAAAACATGATGCTGCACATGCACTTGATAGTGCATCAGTAAGAGAAAAATTCTAATGCACTGTAATTTGAACTGAGCAGAATTCTCATCAATCACACTATACGTTATACGTTTTTTATTTAATATTATTTGTTATTTGTATTTGAGTTCATTATTTCCATATGTTGTATGCGTATGAGTTTTGTAACAAGATGTTACAGCCAATAAACATACTACTACTACTACTACTCACGGGCAACCACCGTATCTAATGGCTAGTATAGCCTTTAAGTCTCGATGAATAAAACAAGTGGATGTGAAACCAGCCGATCAACCATAACAAGCTAGCTGTGGCGAATATCCCCAAAGTCGTGATATGCGCATGTTGGTGCGCAAGTTTTTTGTAATATAAACGAAACGAGAGCCCCCATTAGTCTTTGTCCAAGTGACCGTCAGACGTCACCCCTTAGGTCAGATTGGAGACCCCTGACATAGCCAGGCCTTCAGTATAGTGCATGTAGGAATTGGTCTCCCGCTACATATCCATTATTTTATTCGTCTTAGCTTTAAGATACTTTCATTTACCATTTACTTTTATTTTGATGTAAATTTGAATAAACACGTGAACTGCACCAATTTGCATATCAAATGCAATCCAGGTTTTAATCATTGATATGGAATCGTATATGCACACATAATTGTGTCACCTGATGACAACTGTTTGAACCATTTAACCGAAGTTGGCCACTTAAAAATGCATTGCTCCAGAACTGGTTGGAGGCGGGTTTATATTTAGTTTTGCGGTTCACCAAAAGATGGTGGAAAGGATTGATCACGAATCAAGCCACGAAGTTGTTAATAATAATCGAATAATAATAATAATAATCGAATAATAATAATAATAATAATAATAATAATAATAATAATAATAATAATAATAATAATAATACTGATGATGATGATAATTGATATTTGATATAGCGCCCTTTCCACCTATAATGTTCAAAAGCACTTTAAAAGAATAGTCAGTGGACAGATGTTACTGTCTAAAAGGTGGCATTTGTGAAGTTGTTAATAATAATAATAATAATAATAATAATAATAATAATAATAATGATAATTATAATGATTATAATAATGATAATAATGATAATAATAATAATAATAATAATAATAATAATAATAATAATAATAATGATAATGATACTTTTGATAAAATAATAATAGTAAAAATAATAATAATAATAATAATAATAATAATAATAATAATAATAATAATGATGATGATGATAATTGATATTTGATATAGCGCCCTTCCCACCTTTAATGTTCAAAAGCACTTTAAAATAATGTTATTGTGGATGAGCTGTTTTGCACATATAACAGCCACAGAGTTTTATTGAGAAAAATGCAAAATGTTATTTTTTCAATGAAATCACTTTCAGTCCGCAGTAGCGGGTCAGAACGCCAATAGAACTTGGATGGGTTACAAGTTCATACATGTACCTAGAAAAGGGTACTAACGTCCTAAGTGCTGGACCCACCTTAAATCATATCTGGGCACCCCTGTTGGTAGTATCAGAAGTGATGCGCACTATAGTTTTTTTTTTAATTTTTGAAATATTTTTGTCTTTATTCCATATTGCATAACAGACGATACATAAAACTTCAATCTTGGTAGCTTTGTAAACATGGTAAATAAAAAAATATCTGATTATAGTTAGTGTCCATGGCTCATACAGAGATGCGCACTATAGTTGTTATAGAAACCCCGGAGACACGCGATGAAAAGTAGTTCTCTGTTTCTCCAATAGATGTCACTAATGCCCAAGTCACACCACAGTCCGACTATCGCATACGAATACGACCTTAATTACTATCTAACAGCCTTCTGCGGTACAAAGAGGAAATACACTCACATCATTAGAAAAACTTATAACCATCAACAATGTTGTCAGAATTACAAAAATGTACATACACAGTACACCCATAAAGATATAGGTGTCAATATCATACCTGGAATGTTATTTGCTTACTGTCATAACTAGGTATACAGACAGCTTAAATCAGCAGTATCAATAATTTCATTTACATCTGGAAGATATTTGCCGGAGATACTAGTATTTGTATTCACTCGTATTCGTATTCGTATTCACCAGAGTCCGACTATCGTAAAATTCCAAAATCGGCAGGTCGGATCTGATAATTTTATTGATCGTGGTAAACGGATCCGATTCCGAGTCCAAAAACTGAATGGGAACCGACTAAAAAAAGTCTGTACTGATTTGTGCTCCTGTGCGCAAAATAGTATCGATTTAGAAAAGACACAAGCCAATGTCTTGGCTTGCAATTGTCACACGATATGGCTAAGGACTATTCCATTAAAAAATACATGGGGGTGGGGGGGGGGGGGGGGGGGGGGGTGGGAACGCCCGCAATTTCAGCCCCCCCCCCCACGATGATTTTTTTTCATGTAACCCCCCCCCCCCCCCCCCACCAATGATTTTCATTACTTTTTCAAAACCCCATACCCAATGTGTGTTTTTTTTAATAAAACCCCATACCCATGTTGTACTTTGCGACCTCTATTCTGGTACGTACCAGAATTGTTGAGATAATTTTTCAATTCTAGTACGTACCAGAATTGTTCCCTGCAAACAGTTCTAGAACGTACCAGAATTGTCAGAACAGTTCTGGTATTAGAAGTGTACCAGAATTGCTGATTCAGGCAATACTGGGACGTACCAGAATTGCCCGAGAACTTTTTACCTGCCAGCTAAATGGTGCCGTTGGTCACATATTTTGTCGTAATGTATCGAGTAGTTCCGGAAGAAATCAATTAGCGGCAAAGTTGAAAGTACTTGAAACTTACTGCGTCATTAAGCAAGCGATAGGAAAATAATTCACGGACAATTCTGGTACGTCCCAGAATTGTAGTAACAATTCTGGAAGAAAACGTGTACCAGAATTGTATAGTCAGACAATTCTGGTACGTGCAGGAATTGCACAATTCTGGTACGTTCTAGAATTGCTACATGTAATAAACAATTCTGGTACGTACCAGAATTGAGGTCGCAAAGTACAACATGACCACAAAAAATTGCCAGGTGCCCCCCACCCTCTGTTTCTCCCATGGAGAAATATAGTACTCTGTTTCTGCTATTGAGAAATATAGTACTCTGTTTCTCCTATAGAGAAACATAGTACTCTGTTTCTCCTATAGAGAAATATAGTACTCTGTTTCTCCTATGTAGAAATGTAGTACTCTGTTTCTCCTATAGAGAAATTTAGTACTCTGTTTCTCCTATAGATGTCACTCATTGACACCTGGCGCCTGGCGGAGCTTTTACGAACTAACAATGAAAACCCACCCGCCGGCGACTCTCCCTAGAATTTACTGCCAACTTGGAACCGTTTCTCACGCTCCGTATTCGCGCTGACCTAGATAGACAAGTGGGACCTTCGCGGAGCAAAAACCCGGGCAGCGCCGGACACAAGAACCATACCCTGTGACGAACACAGGTAAAGAAACGCCCGAAAAGTTGTACACAATCAACAATTTGAAGTTGAATCGCTGGATTACTTCGGTAACTCGATCGATCACTCAATCGAGTCAATTTGTCAGTGTTGGAATGATCGGTTATCGGTGACTACCTGCGCTGGATTGGAATCAAAGATGGAGGTGTGGACATACCTGGAATATTAATCACAGCCACAGGTGAGATATTTGATGTGCAGTCGTACGTGTGAAGTGAATTTGCGCATTTCGCAGTTTCGATTCGATAAATTACAGATTTTCGGTGTCAAATATAGACTCTAGAATTTTGGTATTGATCAAAGTGTTTGTGCATTTTCAAATGCAATTAGCTAAACGGAAGTCAATTGTCGAATTGATAATTGCCATTGGCATTACCTGAACTCGACCTCTGAGCTTTCCAAAGGAAGTTATCGTTGGTTATCGAATGAACTAGGTAATCAGATTTTGATATCACACACAAACAAACACACTCAGACACTCTACAAAATATTGGAAGGGGGTATATTTTCCTTCTTGTTGTTGATGAATTGTTTATTGTTCAATGCAGATTAATGCAATCAATACCAAAGATATAATTAAATGTAAAATGTAAATGTAATCTTTATTTTAAGTCAATTACAATTAGTCTCATGGTCTTAGCCAGCAGGGCGTTTGGGTGTCTTTTTGGACACCCAACCCCTTAAAAGGCACCTCTCAGGACACCCAATTTTTTTTGTGAGACATTTCTTAAAATGTCAACCAAAAACATATAATTGAATTTTGTCATCTCCATATAACTCCAATGACATTGTATAAAGATATCATGCCATATTTTGATAAATTTATACATGTTTATGGTTGAAATCTGAATATGTTCTGATTCCCTTAAAAATTTGGATTTTACAATTGCCAATTTTGGGCACCCAGTTTCTAAATCCTGGCTAAGATCCTGATTAGTCTTCTCTGTCAGTACACATAGTTCACATTACAGAGAAACTTGCACAACAACATGGGCGGAACACAACTTATGGGCGTTTTCCCAGCTGATTTGATGGGTAAACACAGATAGACACAAAACTAATTGGGGGCTTAGTAAATGGGTCTGTGTGCATTTTGAAATTTGTTATTCGTCACATTTATGCCATATTATGGCTATAATTTGTGACTAGCCAGTTGTAAGAAGTGGAGGAAAGCGGAGTACTTACTTGGCGAAAACCACTGCCTTACCCCAAGTCACTGGCAACTTTCTCACATGCCTTAGCCAGGATTTGAACCCAGCTGCAGGCAGTGGTGAGAGATGGCTAGCAGTCAGTAGCATCTCCTTAGACCACACGGCCATCAGTGCAGGCCTTGGGTCAGTATGCAATCATGTTAGATCTTAGATGAATAAAAATAACAAGTGGATATGAAACTAGCCAGTCAACCTGAACAAGCTGGCTGCGGCGAATAGTTCAAAAGGCGCGTTCTGCGCATATTGGCGCGCAAGTATCTTTGAAATGTAAACAATTGATACGAGAGCCCTCATTGATTTTGTCTCTTAGTGATGTGACACTTAGGCCAGGTTCGAGACCCCTGGCATAGCCAGGTCTCCTCTGTAGCGCCTATAGTAATTGATCTCTTGCTACATATCCATTCCTTTATTAATATAAGATTAGATGTTTAAGAGTCCTCAACTAAGTCCTATTGGCAATTCAAAATGGTGATTTTCTTGCTAAAATGTCACTTTTTAGAAATTTTGTTTAGATCTAGAAAACTTGTTTGTTTACTGTAACTCTTACCCTAACAAGTTCTAACTCAAAAAATTCCTGCCCTAAAGTTTTTTTTCGCCCTCTAAATCCCAATCAACAAAACATGCATTAAACACACGTTTTTGAACGAAAAGAATAATCCAGAAAAAATGTGTGTATTCTTTACCGACCTACCTTCCCTATTTTATTACGAACTGTTATGTAGGTACAGTGAACAAACAATCTTTTCTAGTAGGCCTTACAACAGTGTCTTAGCCAGGATTTAGAATCTGGGTGCCTAAAATTGGCAGAACTTTGTAAAATCTTTGGGCGTCCAAATTTTTAAGGGGGATCACAATATCCTCATATTTACACCATAATCATGTATAAATTCATCAAAATAAGGCATGAATTATAAGCTTAAGATTAAGATTTTTAGAAATTCCACACTAAAAAATTTGGGTGTCCTGAGGGGTTCTTTTAAAGGTTTGGGTGTCCAAATAGGTATACCCAGATGCCCTGCTGGCTAAGACCATGTCTTACAATCAATTTGGTAGGTCTACCTCAGACCCCCTTTGGCACAGAATGAACTCCCTTGTCCGTAGACGGATACATGAAAATCTGGGATGCACCCCTGTATAAAAAGTTTGAAGTGAAATATGAAAAGAATTGCTTCGCCTTGGGCTGGGTCTGGGGTTAGAGATCTCGAACAAATTAAATCACTTGAGTGCACCATTTCACACATCCTAGATTATTAGTAATTGAAGGGTATGCATTTTACTGGGCACACATTGTACATCTATAGGTATATGGCTGAGTGATATTCCAGGGTATGAGAATATATGTACAATTGCTGCACTAGCTGTGCTAATATTGAATCTCTTAACCCTTATAGGCATTTAATGCCCCAAAATACCTGAATATTTCAATTAGTGATCAATGTCTCTTTATCAAAGGTATTTTCAGAAGATATTCAGAACAAAACAAACTTCTTCAAAAAATCCTCAAATGTTTTTCAATTTTTGTTTGATAGCAAAGTTATTTTCAAAAGGAGTTATAGATATATCCAGACAACCCACTTCAAAGAGGTTTACTGGCTATAAATGGCTTTCAAGACATCCAAACCCTTATAAAACACCCCTCAGGACACCCACATTTCTTCTGTGATGAATTTCTTAAAATGTCAATTTCTAGCATATAATTGAATGTTTTCATCAGGTGCCATATAATTCCCATGGCATTGTATAAGGATATTATGCATTATTTTGATATTTTGAATTCAAACATGTTTATGGTTGAAATCTGAGTATATATATTGTGGTCCCCCTTGAAAAATTTGGACGCCCAAAGATTTTACAATTGCCAATTAAGTTTGGGCACCCAGCAGGTGGCACCCGGAGTCTAAATCCTGGCTAAGACCCTGGTTGTGGTATATGGGCAGGGTCTTAGCCAGCAGGGTGTCTGTGTGTCTTTTTGGCACCCTGGTCCACGAAAAATACCTATTTTGGGGGGAAAAGACACCCTATCTTTGGACAGAATTTTTTGAAAATATTAATTACAAGTAGATATTATAGGAAGTTTTATTCTTAAATGATATCTAGAACATTTGTTGAAGAAATAAAGCATATAATTACTTGATTTGTCAATGTATATGGTCAGTATGATGACTTATTTTTTTTCGGTGAGGGGGTTTGGACACCCTGTCTTCTTGAAACGCCATTTTGGACACCCTGTTATGAAAATCCTGGCTAAGACCCTGTATCATATGGCTGATACTACCTGATAGTATCCAGGGTATGAGAATATTTACCACTACTGCACTGTCATACCTGGCAACCCCAGACAAAAAAAAACCAGGAGATTTTCTCATGCGGCAGTGCCGCTACCATATACGTTAGTTTACCAACTTCCCACCAGGTGCTGCACCTGTATATATAATTTACCAACGTCCCACCAGGCTCCTACCTAATGTAGTGCCAATACTCTCACCTCTCTGCAGAGAACTTGCTTGGTTCAACCTGTGTAAATTCGTTGAACTGGCGTAACTCCTCAAGGCGCTTGGGAGTGGTAGTAGACGTCTACAAGTAGGTCTTCAACAGGAAGATGGAGGGCCTTCACCCCATTAACTACACACAGGTTGGTGATGTGGCATATATGCAACCAGGGCTCGACGGTCCCCAGAGTGACCAGGTAGGGTGGCGGGGCTACCTGAACCCAAAATCAGGTAGTCCCACCACCATTTTAGGTAGTCCCACCTCTTTTTTCGCTACCATTTTGTAGTGTTTTAGTGGGAAACAACCCCAGGATTCAGGTAGTCCAACGGGACTACCTGAATCCAACTTTGGGTAGCCTGACAGGGCTGTTTTTGGAATTTAGATCCCCCGGGAGATGGGACTATGCTATTTGTTGAGCGCTGGCAACCCAAGTCTATAAGAAGTGGTTGCTTTTCCCTCAGTCTGACCAGCACAGAGTTCCTATTTCCCACCATCACACTGGCATTGTCGCTACCATATCCAACCATATTTTCCCAAGGAATGCGCCTCTTTTCGAAACTCTCGGCAATGGTTGCAAACAACTTTTCAACAGTTCCTATGTTGCAGGTTGGCAAGTCAACAAATTTGGTGGCTACTTGCTTGATTTCCTCATCAAACACCCTGACCAGTATATAACAAAGTTCTTGTCTGCTCCCTCTTCACTCCCACCATCACACATCAGTGAAAATGGCTCAGTTTGGCACATCTCCTCTACGCCTTTGTCTAACTTAGGAGCAATCCCCTCTCTAATTATCATTGTTGTTTTAGTCCTGCCTGCCCCATATCTAGCTGCTATTTTAGAGTCAGGAAACATTCTTTCACTATAGTTTTTTGAACGCATCTGATGCCGAGAAAGAGATGTTATACTGGGCAATGAATTTGGTGAACAGATCACGCCTTTGCACTAACTTGGCACCAGTGATCATAAAAATGCCACTACATTTGGACTACTCTTCGTCGTCACACGTTCTGATGACACTACGTAGTGCTATTGTAGTGTGCACTTCATTGTGGCTACATTGGCACTACATGTTGACTACCTTTGGGTAAGGGGAGTCTCTTCATAAAAAAATTTGAAACTTCTTATCAAACCCAACTCATGGTTGTTATCTTAAGATGTTATGGTCCCCCTTAAAGATGGGACAACCAAATTGTTTATATCATGATCTTAAGTATCCAAATCCCTGGCTTAAGTGAGTAGAAATTCTAAATGGGTCAAACCGTCAAAGTAAACACATAGATCAGTTTTTGGCATATCTATATATTATTTTTAAGGGAAGGCTCATGATTGTGCCAAGCCTCACAAGCTGTAGGCATATTAACCCATTAACAATCAGAGCGGCCAAGTCAGGCCTGACAATTTTGGAAATATTTTTCTTACAAAGGCATTTTTTGGAAAGGAGGAATGTCAAAGAGAAATCAAACAACAACTCTCCTTCAAATATTTTGTGAACTTATGCTTTATTCCCAAGTTATTTTGAAAAATATG
Source organism: Maea johnstoni (assembly GCA_963942565.1). Classification (NCBI taxonomy): domain Eukaryota; kingdom Metazoa; phylum Annelida; class Polychaeta; order Spionida; family Magelonidae; genus Maea; species Maea johnstoni. The sequence goes on along the minus strand of OZ012701.1, from coordinate 21,163,165 downwards.
AAAGAAGCAGACGATACTTTCTAGGAAATCTCTGAGTCTGAGTGTGAATGGGTTAACCCTCTCATGCATATAGATCTAGATACTTGACGGTTGTCGTCTGCACCTTTCATACTTATGAAAATAAGTTTGGAATGAAGCATTAATTTTCAAATTATTTGAAGGAGAGTTGTAGATGAAGTTTATATGAACAACTCCCTTTCAAATATTTTGAAATCGTTGCTTTTGTCAAAGAGATATCATCAAAATGGTCACACATGGCAGTTTTGGCTGTGTCAAAATGAACCTCAGATGCCTTGCTGACTCGATTTCAAGTGATCAATCGAATTAGTGATTAATTGATCAGGCTCATGCTAATTTCGTTCATCGAAATTAACTCATTCACTTTCAGAGTTCCTCTAGGAAGTATCGTCTGCTACTCTTATACTTTTGAAAATAACTTAGTAATAAAGCAAAGTTTTGCAGAATATTTGAATGAGAGTTGTTGTGTGGCTTCTGATAAACATTTCTCCTTCAAATATGTTCCAAAAAATGCTTCTGTAAGCAAAATATTTCCAAAATCGTCAGGCCTCTTTTTGGCCGCTGTGAGTGTAAATGTGTTAAGAGTGTATTGTTGCTCACTTGGAGTTTTTGTCTTGGTGAGGGTCTTAGCAAGGATTTAGAAACTAGGTGCTCAAAATTGACAAAATTTATCAAATTATGGGGCTTCCTGGTAGTTTTCAAGGTAGAGCATAATATATACTCATAAATCATATTACATAAACATGTATTTGCTTATGAAATAAGGCATAGTATGATTTCTATATACATTTTTGTGGGAATTATATTGAGGTAAAACATTTCAATCATATCATTTTATGCTTGAAATAGAGATTTCAAGATATTTCTCATGAAATATCATGGGTGTCCTGAGGGATTATTTTTGAGGGTTTGGGTACACGTCCAAATGATGCCTAGACGCCCTGCTGGCTAATTCTATTGTTATAGAAGAATAATAGGTGTTGGCATTCTATACACTGCCCTCTAAATCATTTTATAGCACGGCAACATATTTTCCTTATTGTTGGTAGCCATGACAGCTGTCACCATGGCGATTACTCGAACAGGTAAAAGCTGCTATTATGTCAGATAGGGAACCACTGCATATGGCTGAATGACAATCTGACGAGGATCGGACCGCATTATAAGGTTATTTTCATGTAACATGTGTCGGCTGAATTTGCTAGGTTTCTGATGGAATCTAAAGTAGACCATACAGGCCTCAACGCTAAGGCCTAGATAAAAAGATTGTTTCCTGTAATGGCGCCATAGAACCAGTAAAACCTAGGATCTACTGGTCCGGCAAAATGTTTACTGATTCTGTCATTTTAACCCTGTTGCCTGAAACCCTGGCAAACTGGTACTCATCTGAGAGCACTCAGTGAGAGCTATCCAATGAATACCAACATGACAGGGTTTAGATGATCAGGTAAGAGCTGCTATTATGTGAGATAGGGAGCCACTGCATATGGCTGAATGACATTCTGACGAGGATCGGACCGCATTATAAGGATATTTTAATGTAACATGTGTCGGCCATAAAGGCTGAATGTTCTAGATAGTTGTCTGGTGGAATCTAAAGTAGACCATACAGGGCTCGACATTAACTCAAAATGTTACTAGAAGTCTAGAACCAGTAACAACTAGGATATACTGGTCCTACAATCTTTTTACTGTTTTGCAATTTTTTGTATTTACATAACAAGACAACGTTTATTCTTATTTAATTTACCTTCTTTTATTTCAAAAAACATTGGGGACATTCTTGAGGGGTAATTTGATAACAAGAATGTCAACAAATTATTTACTGGCCCTGTAGGACCAGTTGATTTTTTTTTACTGGCCCAAAAGCTGTTTTAGGGAATTTTTAGAGGCCCGGGTCCAGCGGTTCACTATTAGTGTCAAGCTCTGCCATAACAGATCGGGATATCGATATGATATCAAACATTGATATTGAATAGAAAAAAGTACCGCATCGTTTAAGATCTGTATATACCATGGTCTTAGCCAGCAGGGATATCATGCCTTATTTTGATAAATTTATACATGTTTATGGTTGAAATTTGAGTATATTGTTGCCCCCCTTAAAAATTTGGACGCCCCAAAATTTCACAATGGCCAATTTTGGCCACCCAGTTTCTAAATCCTGGCTAGGACCCTGGCTTATGGCAACCAACCCGGCCACCACCAGATCTTCCAAATCCTGGCTGAGACCAAGAGCTAAGGTATATTGCTTCTAATATGGAAGAGACGCTGTAACTATAACCTTGACATTTGTAAAATATGCCTGTGTATGAATCGACTCTTTCACAACCGAAGATGTCTTAAAACAGTTGTGTTACTTCAGAAAATGAATCAGGAAATAAGCATAATTTTGCAAATTCTTTAAATTAGAGTTGTAGGTGGAGTTCTGATGGACATCTCTCTCTGATATATTTTGCGAAAAATGCTTTTTGAGGAAAATATATTTCCAAATTAATCAGGTGTCAGGGTTCGACTTTCCCAGGGGCCCGGGGGCATATGCCCCTAGATTTTGCTGTGGGCCCCTAGTTTTTCCAGTCTAGGGGCCCAATATAGTATGGAAAACAACCAGAAATCCTGTTTTTGACCACCAATTTTTATTGAAAGACCTATTCGGGCCCCTAGCCTGAAATCTAAATGTCAGACCCTGGGTGTTTTGGGCCGCTACCGGCTTGGATGGGTTAAGATAATAATCAGAGGCTCTGACTAATAAATATTTTATTCTGGATTATGATTAACCAGTGAGCGCTGATAGGGCCGAGTCTCGTTAAGGCCGTTGCTATGGTGATTAGCGACTCAGGTAGGGTTCAAAGAGTTTGCACTATCATTTATCATCACTTTTCTCTGTCATTATTAACCCTTAGGCAAACTGTAACCTTGGCATGCAAGTGCAACGCCTACCTAATTTATGTTATACATTCTGTCTGCAGAAATAAGAACTGGTAGTATTGCTTTAAAGGTATTCGGTTTATAGTCTTAACTAGCAAGCACTGATAAGGCTGCAGTCTTGTAAGGGTGGTTGCTATGGTTATGAGTGACTCAAGTAGGGTACAAAAATTGTTTGCTCTCATGTATTATCACTTTTTGCAAAAAAGCTGAAAAATCACTGAAACCCTGGCAATTGGGTACTCATCTGAGATTACTCAGCAAGAGCTATTCAATGAATACCAACATGACAGGGTTTAGATGGTTTTCGAAAATATTTGCGTCCTTGTGCTTTGGACGAATGTAGACTCGGCATTGCAGTATTAATGAGGTTAATTAAACATTGATTGGTGTTTGTATTTGTAGTGATATTTAGGTCAAGAGGATGTTGAGCGTAAAGTGTTGTTATAAGGAATAGGATGTTCTAGGAACTATTCCGCTGAGCGGCGCTTCACGCCGGATGCGGACCAAAGTGGGTCAGCCGGTATAGCGTGCGCTCTGCCTGGCAGTCACATACATACATGGCAAAAGGAAGCCTTCAAACCACGCGTTTAAAAGTCGCTTATAAAAACGTTTTACACGCGATTCACTTTCCCCTCTATCTTGGAATAATATACATAAATTGCTTTTATTCATCTAAGACTACTGGACGGCGCATTTGACTGCTGGTTCTGAGAAATCAATAGAAACTCCTTAGGCATACTGTATTGGGTTATTCGACAAGGTGACAGTGACATCTAAACTTAAAGTCCATTTACAGATCATTGTCAGATCTCCTTTGAAAATCTCAAAAAGTGGGGCCGTATAGGTGGCATCCGAAGTGCCACCTTATACATTTGCATATTTCATGTCTAAAATTGAAAGTTCATTATACCGTTATGCTGCTGGTGGATAATTTATCCAATACAAGGTGATGTGAAAAATTACTGAAACCCTGGCACATTGGTACTCATCTGAGAGTACACACGAGAGCTATCCAATGAATACCAACATGGCAGGGTTCAGATGGTTTTCAAAACTCTGCATTTTTCTGAGAATGGACGAAAGAAGTCTCAGCATAGAAAGGGTTAAACTACATCACCATTATAATTTTCTCATACCTTGTTTAAGCTTTCATTGTTAGGTCCAATATCTAGAATAAAAAAAGGGGGGGGGAGTCACCAGTCATGCCGTCCATATAGGTGGCGCCAAAGTGGCAAACAAATTTCATTAAGGGATGAGAAATAATGTATAACCAAGTAAGGATAGTCTAACATTTTTGATATACATAAATATATAGTGGTGCCACAACTACTGACTCTATTAATGAAATCGTATGATCGATTATTAAACTGTCACTTTTGAAAGAGTCAGTACGGACATAGAGAGAGGCACACAGACACACACATATATGTATGTATGTATATATATATATATATATATATATATATATATATATATATATATATATATATATATATATATATATATATATTCATGCATATATACACGAATAATACATCAACAAGCTTGTGTCGCATAGGCTATAGTTTAGTTTTATGGATGCATGGGTGTGGGTGATTAGTTTAATGATATTGAACCTTACTATATGCAACGATATCTTATTGTGGATGTTCTGTGTTGCACATGTAAGGTTCAATGCCATCATTTAACTGTAGCAGGGATGGTTTTGCAAAAAAAACAATAAACGGAGCCCAATGTCAGGCAGCTTTGTCTTGAAAGTGTCATTAATCAATACCAATATGATATGCCTTCTCCCAGCAAATATTGTGGATGATTCGTAATAGAAAAAATATATACTATTTAGATTAAGAATATATTTGTTGCATTTGCGCTAATCCAAAATTTAAAATTACATCCATTCCGTAAATATTTCCGGCCTTTACAAAATCAATATGGTGGACATTTACAACTTATTCAACTCGATCGCTGGTTGGGAATCGAAAAAAAGTCTGATTAAGTCTAATTAACCAGCGCTGTCATTAATTAATGACAGCAATACATAGACCTAGACGTCGGTGACTGAAAAGAGGGGAAATACGTTTCCCAACCCTTTGTACGTGTCCGGTTTTGGTTCCGTGTTGGTTTTGGTCGGAAGCCTGCTGACCTTAGATAAATAAAAAAAAACAAGTGGATATGATACCAGCCGGTCAACCTCAACAGGCTAGCCTCAGCCAATAGTCTAAAAGTCGAGCTCTGAGCATGCTCAGATGATGCTGGCGCACAGGGTTCTCTGTAATGTAAATTATACGAGAGCCTTGATTGGTCCTTGTTTCCTCGTAACCCCACCCTGATGCCAGATCAGAAACCCCTGTCGTGTCCAACCCTTCACTATAGCGCATATAATAATTATTCTCTCGCTACATATCCATTCTTTTCTTCGTCTAAGCTGATAATATAGTTTATGGGAGACGACACTAAACCCTAGTCCCGCTATATAACACCAGAAATCAATACAAGGGTGCTAGCCCGGTTTCGGTACTGAACCAGGGTTATTTCAATAATAGTGAACCTTACCATATGCAACGACTGTGGATGTTCTGTGTTCCACATGTAAGGTTCAATGCCATCATCTAACTTGATGTTAGCAGGGACGGTTTGCCAAATTGGCATAAAACACATAAACGGAACCAATGCTAGGCTTCTTGGTCCATAAAGTGTCCTTAACTATCATAGTATATGTCTAGTTCCAGCAAATATGGTGGACATTTTGAAATAGAAACAGTACATACTATTTAGGTTAATAATATACTTGTTGCATTCGCGCTACTCCACATTTCTAATTAAATCCGTCCTGTAAATAATTCCGGCTTTCACAAAAACTTTATGATGGACATTTACAACCTGTCCCGATTGATAGCCGGCTGGAGTTGAAAAGAGTCTGATATAGTCCGAGAGGCTGATATAGTTAAGTTTACAAAGTTTTTGAAATAAACATACTGATGTCCTTAGATGTGTTAAATGTGGGTAAAGCGCTTAAGTATCACACAAATCAAGAACATAAGCATTTTCCTCAGTTTTGATTAATTTCTGGCTCCCGTTGCCATGGCCACCACTAAAACTACCAAAAAAAACACATGAATGAACTCCTACGGTTGAGAGCTTGATTCTGATACCCAAATTTGGAATGATGTCTAAAATAAATTATGCAAATTAACGTATAAAACGTGCCAGAGTCATCCAAGAATGCTGATTAAGAGGTAGTAACACTGAAAAATTAGCTTGGTATCTGTCATTTTCAGAATTAGTGCCCTGATATTGGGTAGAATTACCGGATACCTACTTTAAACAAAAAAATGCTTCAATAGGTAACTTTTTCTGGATTTTGCGCCTGACTGATATTTACTCGAAAGGATTTTTGCAATGAGCATGCTGCCACGCAAATGTTCTTATATACTGGTCGTCTTGTAATATATATATACATATATATACATATATATATATATATATATATATATATATATATATATATATATATATATATATATATATATATACACCTTGTGACGCATAGGCTATGCTAAGTTTTAGGGTTACGTCGGTGTGATGTGTCTACGGTCTAAGTGGTTTGCAATCGCCATTAAGACAGTGGAGCTCATTTATCTTCCTTTTTATGACAGCTCTGGAACGGGTCATTGTATTTACCGAAGCTGTCGGCACTGACTGAGTAAAGAAACCCATTTATCCCCACTGCCCGCCACCAGCAATGTTTCGCCACTTCTTATTGCTTTATAAATATTACAGCATGTTGCCATAGTATTATTTAGACATTTTTCCTACCCTCGTTCATTGCCCTCGCACGGTGTCATGGCAACTATATGTAAACAACTTTTAAAATGGCCTTGGTTCATCAATTAAATGCACTTTTCCCACGAATCAAAAAAATATATATATAGTATATTGCCACAGCAATGTATAGACATTATTTTCTGCCACACAGTGCAACTATGACAGGATTAAAGTGTTTTCTGGCCTCATTTTTTGCCCGCGTGCGCTGTCAAGGCAACCACATGTAAACAACATTTTAAAGAGGCCTTGTTTTCACAAATTACAGGCTTTTTGAGCAGAAAACAATATTTTCCATGCTCTAATAGTAGCCAATAAGACCTCGCCAGGCAGCTGAGTTAGAAACCCGAAGGCCTCGGGAGGTCGGGTGCATCTTACAGACTCTGGCCTGAGCCCCTCGGCTCTGAGATACATCAGACCACCCTTAGTCTTGGGTTTTCCAACACGACAGCCTGGCTGGTACTTTACCCCTATAATAGTTTACACGCGATCCAGACATGATGGGAATGTCGTTTGCACGTAAAATGCATCAATATACGCGCGTAAATGCGAAGATATATGGAAAGTAAAGAGACCATCATTGCCTACAGCTATTCCGATTGGAAAAATAATTAAACGCGCATCTGTAGTTTTGTAGATATTGTATAAAACATATGTCATCATACGCGAACAGTGTTTGAAGGCATTCGCTTGCCTTAGTATGTCACAGACACACTCTATAAATACCCGCACTCTTCAGCCAGTGGTCCGCATGCGAGTGGCGCCATCTATTAGCGGTGAGCGCGGGAAGAACATCCTATTCTCTGTGTGCTCAAGTATGTGTCTGAGTGTAACACATTTATGCCTGGAGATCTAGTGCTATATGGAACTAGCATTCTTTATGGACATTATGCTTTAGTTCAGCAAGTAAATACAGGTTTGTGGTTGTAATGTAAGCTAGTATATTGTGGTCGCTACACATTTTCCATTCTGATTCTAGCAGCTAATTGGTGAATTTCTTTGTTGTACTTACAGGACCACACCCAGTTTCTGGATTCCATAGAATTATGGTGAAAAAATTAAATTATATATTTGAAAATGACTTTTTGAGAAATTACTTTTTTGTTTGGGTGAGAATTTTTGAGAGTTTGGGTTCAAATTTTGAGGGTATGGGTGTGATTTTTGAGGGTATGGGAACTTCAGGTGTGTGTGAACTTGGAGGGTTTGGGTGGGAATTATGAGGGTTTGAGCGGGAATTTTGAAGGTATGGGTGTGATATTTAAGAGTTGGGTGTGATTTTTGAGGGTTTGGGTGTGATATTTGAGGGTTTGGGTGTGAAATTTGAGGGTTTGAGTGTGAAGTTTTAGGGTTTGTGTATGAATGTTTTAGGGTTTGTGTATGAATTTTTTAGAGTCTGTGTTCGAATTTTGAAGGTTTGGGTGTAAAGTTTGAGGGTTTGAGTGGGAATTTTGAAGGTATGGGTGTAAAGTTTGAGGGTTGGGGTTTGAATTTTCAAGGGTTTGGATTCAAATCCTGAGGGTTTGGGTGTGAATTATGAGGGTTTGAGTGGGAATTTTGAAGGTATGGGTGTGATATTTAAAGGTTTGGGTGTGATTTCTGAGAGGTTGGGTGTGAACTTTTAGCGTTTGGGTGTCCAAATGATGCCCAAACCTCCTGCTTGCCACAACCTAAAAGCTCCCTTCTGAGGCTCCGAGTTAGTGCATGATCTGACGGCTATATACCCAGGTTCACAGCTGTTTTTGCCCCCAGGGTAGAGCAACTTAAGAGCTTGGGACACAGCCGGGCTCGGTCAAGCAGAAGTTTTCATCCAGGCCAAAAAAGCCCAAAGACTAAGACTTTTGTCGTCTGTTTTAAAAAGTGATACAGGGCCCCATAGTCATGACAGTAGAATGGAAGTTGAGAGGTACATTTATTGAATTCATGACGGGATCTTTTGAATAAAAATATAGTTGAGAGCAACCTTGAAAAGTTATAGAGGGTATTTAAGGCAGAAATAAAATTGGGCATGAAAAATATACAGAAATAGTTAACATCAAACTAAAAGTAAAAAAAAATAAGAAAATTTGTATTGTCTCTATGTCAAGGTTAAACAAGATTATCATAGTTGTTATCAAATTGGCCAGGCAACCTGAACACCTGGTAGGACTATCTGATCTTGGTTCTGGGTTGGCCTGCTTTGGTATAAATGGCATAACTAAGATAGACTGGGTGTTTTTGGGTCTTTGAGGCTGAAATTTTGAAATTGGTGTTTTTGACAGACATCTTTGAAATCCAGGCTAAGACCCTAGTTGAGCCTGTTGACTGGATGACACTTGTCAAGGAGATATCCAGTCATAAAAGAGTTAATGCTATAGGAATTTTATACATAACTGCTCACTAACCTGGTGCTAAAATGATGCAAAAAACCTGCAAACTGACTTCAGAACATGGCAAATGGGTACTCATCTGAGAGTACTCAGCGAGAGCTTACCTATGAATACCGACATGAGGGGGTTTAGATGATTTTCAAAAATCATTGCGTCCTTGTGCTTTGGGCAAACGTAGCCTCAGCATTGGAAGGGTTAACGCTATAGGGATTTTCCACATAACAAAATGATGCAAAAAACTGGAAACTGCTAAAGCCCTTGGCAAATGGGTACTCATCTGAGAGTACTCAGCGAGAGCTTACCTATGAATACCGACATGAGGGGGTTTAGATGGTTTTAGAAAATCTTTGCATCCTTGTGTTTGGATGGAAGTAGCCTCAGCATTGGAAGGGTTAACGCTATAGGGATTTTAAACATAACAAAATCATGCAAAAACTCAGAAAATGGCTAAAACCTTGGCACATGGGTACTCATATGAGAGTACTCCGCTAGAGCTATCCAATGAATACCAACATAACAGGGTTTAGATGGTTTTAGAAAATCTTTGCATCCTTGTGTTTGGATGGAAGTAGCCTCAGCATTGGAAGGGTTAACGCTATAGGGATTTTAAACATAACAAAATCATGCAAAAACTCAGAAAATGGCTAAAACCTTGGCACATGGGTACTCATATGAGAGTACTCCGCGAGAGCTATCCAATGAATACCAACATAACAGGGTTTAGATGGTTTTAGAAAATCTTTGCAACCTGGTGTTTTGGATGGAAGTAGCCTCAGCATTGGAAGGGTTAACGCTAAAGGGATTTTAAACATAACAAAACTCAGAAAATGGCTAAAACCCTGGCACATGGGTACTCATATGAGAGTACTCCGCGAGAGCTATCCAATGAATACCAACATGGCAGGGTTTAGATGGCTATCAAAAATATTTGCATACTTGTGCTTTGGACGAACGTAGCCTCAGCATTGGAAGGGTTAACGCTATAGGGATTTTACACATAACTGACTCCAGTACTGCGCCTGTCTCTTTGATTGTAGCTCCTGACTTTGAGGCTATGTACTACTACTACCAGCTGGGTTAACCCATTCCTGACTGGACATCTAGATACTTGATGAATGTCGTCTGGACCTGTCACATTTTTGAAAATAACTTTGGAATGAAGCGTAAATTCAAAAACTATTTGAAGGAGAGTTGTAGATAGTGTTGTGATGAACAACTCTCCATCAATTTTGTTTTGTTGGAGAGATATCACCAAAATTGCCAGGCAATTTTGGGTGCTACAGATATGAGTGGGTTAAATGTATATGAATTAAAATTCTTATCGTGAAAAAACATGTCGTGGTGTGAAAAAAATCCTTGTTTTGCCTGTTCTCAACTTATTCGAAACAAATTTCCATGTACATCTTAAGATATCAGTGTTTTCTGGTGCTACTGGTATAAATGTGATAAATCATTCATGCCTGGAGATCACCTTGACAAGTGATGTTTGGACCTGTGATACTTTTGAAAGTAACTTCGAAATTTCATAAAAAATCCCCAAATATTTGAAGTGGGTGTGAAGGTTGAGTTTTGATCAACATTTCTCCTTCAAATATTTTCTCGAAAATTGTTAAAATGTTAAGTTCACAACAATATTACCTTAATAGTCAGGGTATTTTTGGGCACGACAGGCGCAAAGGGGTTAAACAAATATAAATGTATGAACAAGCCCGAATAAAGTTGACTCATCTAATATTAGATGTTCATCGCAATTCAAATATTAGGTTGGCTTTGATTCATTGTAAATATGAAGTAGGATTTGATTGTATTGTAAGTGACAGGCAGGAGGTATTTGAGGAATGCCGGGTATTTCACCTGTATGTATTTGTTAGTCATGTCAGTTACGTCCCGTGGTGAGTCAGCAAAGAGGGAAGGGTGTTTGAGATGTACCAAGTGGCTCTTGTGCTGGGTACTAGAGGTGGCGTTGTTGTTGTTGTTATATTTGTTGTTGTTGTTATTATTATTGTTGTTATTATTGTTATTATTATTATTATTATTATTGTTATTATTATTATTGTTATTATTATGCTTATTATAATTATTATTATTATTATTATCATTATTATTATTATAATTATTATTATTATTATTATTATCATTATTATTATTATAATTATTATTATTATAGGTATTATTATGCATATTATGCTTATTATTATTATTAGTAGTATAATTATTGTTATTATTATCATTTTTATTATTAGTAGTATTGTTATTGTTCTTCTTATAAATATATTATTATTATTTTTATTATAGTTATTTTAATTATCATTATTATCATTATTATTATTATTATTATTATTATTATTTTTATTATTATTACTATCAAAAGAAATATAGGGTAGGTAGGTTGGTAAAAAAATTATTTTTTGCATTATATTTTTGGTCAAAAATGTGTGTTTTATGCATGTCTTGCGTTGATTGGGAATTGGGAGGGCAGAAAAAACTTTAGTTTTTTCTTTGTTTAAAAACTTGTTAGGGTAGGGTTACAGGAAACAAACCTTTTTTAGGCCATATATATATATATATATATATATATATATATATATATATATATATATATATATATATATATATATATATGGCCATATATATATATATGGGCAAAGTCAAGTTGTTACGGAGTCACAGATTTGCTGTTCACTGCTAAATAACAGTTTTATTAAAAAGGCATTGATATAAAGTTATATATGGTTAGAAAGGGCTTGTGAAGTACTTTATTATGGTATAAAATTTATTTTTATAAAAAAAAATTTTGATGGTTAAAAAGTGAAAAAACATGCCCGTTACGGAGTCACAGAAAATTACCACCTGTTTTTCAAGGTTTTAATCAAATATCTTTTTCTTGCTGTTGCAATTAGATACTCTAAAGGAAAACTAAATCTGTAGAAGGATAAACTTGTTTTTAACAACATAAGACAAAAATTTAGTTATAATTGTTACCGAAACTGGTTTTATTGAGAAAAACATTACAGGAGGTTGCGTTACGGAGTCACAGTCACCAAACGTTACGGAGTCACATATTCATAATAATGCACAATACTCTATCAAATGTAGTTTAATTTGGTCCAATTACCATGAATTACTCTAAAAGAAAACTCAATCTGTAGATAGATAAACTTGTTTTAAACAACATAATACAATAGTTTAGTTATAATTGTTACCAAAATTGGTTTTACTAAGAAAAGCATCACCGAAAGTCCTGTTAAGTTGTTACGGAGTCACAGTCACCAAATGTTACGGAGTCACATATTCACATTAATGCACAATACTCTATCAAATGTAGTTTTATTTGGCAAATAAATATAAGAAATGAATGTAAAAGTGAATATTTCTTGCAAGAAGACCTTACAAAGTGTATTTAAATCAGACAAAATTTTATTTTGCACCTGCTTTTCACCATAGTGGGGTGCTGTTGGACTGCTTTGGAAAGATACAAGTATAGACAGGAAAGGTTTGTCTCTTAACAAGCTAACAGGATAGGGATGTTAGGTGTCTGGGACGCTTCCTTTTTCTGACAATACACATAGCAATCATGGCTACATTGTTACTTATTGCAAAAATGGTATGATTTCCCATATAGCAATAAACATATGAGTTGATCTCTCCTGTGGGACTGGATTACCTACAGCTGTTACTTCAACTGATCCAATTGTTTACAGTTAGCCACCCCTCTGCCCTTCCTTATTTAGTGGCTTCCTATTGTCTGGATTAGTGCATACCTTAGCATTGTTAATATTGATGAGGTTAATCTTAAAAAAGGCACTCAAGGTCACTTTCATTCAGAATTTCAAGAGGGAAACATGTCATTGTCCATCACTGAGAAAAGCAGAAAAACATGGAAAAGATCATAGCTAACCCTGGGCTCCATGAGAGAATGACAGTGAAGGATTGGATAAGAAAGCAGATCAAAAAGCAGAATGCACCAGAACTGACAGAGGAACAAATAGTAGGAAAGATAGAAAGAGAGGTAAAAAGAAAGCACAGAGAGAAGAAAAGAAGCTGTTGAAAAAGAAAATTTGTGTACTACAGAATAAACTGAAACTTCCTCTTACTGGACACATGCTCACTGTGAAAGGTGATATATTTAGAGTCTGGCCTACTATGCCTAAGAAGCAGCTTTGCTAGACAGCATAATCAAAAATCTACCTCCTACTAAAAGGAAAGTTGCTGTACATCACATTCAGGACCTTAACTAAACACCTCAGCCTTAGCAAATCCACCTACCTCACCATTATGTTATCAATACAGGTGGATAGGATGAGGCAGAATTGGATGGAATAACATAATTCTCTTCAGAACAAACCCTTTATTTTGTGAGAATACGGGGTTGAGTAGACTCAGAATAACATGGTTATGAAAATAAATATGCCATGTTTTTTCTTAAGGTCATAAAATAGTACTAAATTGTGTTCTTAAGAAATGAGTTTTACCCACCTTAAATGCCCCTTGACATACATGTGACTCCGTAACGTTACGGAGTCACACATTTCACTACCAATAAAAACCTCTAAAAAAAAATTTTTCCAAGAAACAACTTGTATTGGATTTAAAAGGGTCCCTTAAAGCTTTCTTTCACCAAGTTTGGTATTTTTATGTTAAGGTTAACACTTAGAAAATTTAAAAATACCTGTTTTTTGCGTTACGGAGTCACATGTTACGGAGTCACATATCACCTAATTTCAAATTTATGAAAAAGCACCTTTTTATTTCATAAAAGTGTGTGAATGTTTACAGGATGATTATAAGTCTTATTAATAACCCATAAATTGTATTGGTAGCCTTTAAATCAAATTAAATGACCAGCAGTACTAGATTGTGTTAAGTAGGGTTAGTGTTAGTTATAAACATTTTGTGTGATTACCAAAACGTCCTTGAATAAATCCTTAATTTCTCTTAATTTCAAAAAAAAAATTAAAATCTAAACACATATCCAGAAACTAGAGATCGTAAGTTTTCCAACCATATAAGACACCAAACAGTTTGATGAAGTTCATTTTTTGCCCTAGATGATAACTTTTGCTTGACTTTGCCCATATATATATATATATATATATATATATATATATATATACATATATATGTATATCTATCAGCCACACAAGTTGATGTTTTCCTGCGGCTTTGTTTTGATTGGCTGCTGGCTGTGCCGTGCTGTGCCAGGGAATGCGCACCCTGTGTGTATTAGCAAAGCGTGTTCCCTCGAGCGTGAACGGTGGGACTGTTCAGTTTATTCATAGACAGAGGAGAAGGAGGAGGAGGAGGGGGAGGTGGCTGTTCACTCCACTGATCTGGGCCTTAGAGTGACCTTATTAGCAACTTACTTATGAGTGGTTTGTTTGTATGGGGGAGGAGGGGAGAATGGAAATGGGTGGGAAAGTATAGAACTTTGGTCTGCAGTGGGGAGCGCAATTAAGAAAGGTATGCACACATTTGTGAACACACACATCCATACATACATACATACATACATACATTATATAATAGATACATACATGTGTGTGAGTTGAGCAGAATACTTTTTTTCTCAATAAATTTTAACCAAAAACTTGTTTATAGGTTCATAATCAGAAAGTTTTTGCCTCAAAGTGTTAATGGGCCTATGTTGTAATACACTTTGTAGTGTACCTGCCTGTGACTGTGTGTGAGGGAAGATTAACGACCAGCCGTCTCAGCTATCTGACAGCATGCCCCCAGCTCACAGCATACCACCCGTGTACGCATAGTCTTAGCCAGCAGGGCGTCTGGGTGTCTTTTGAGACACCCACACTGTCAAAAATCAGCCTTCAGGACACCAAAAAAAATGCTGTGAGGAATTTCTGAAAATATCATTTTCAAGGTCATAATTGATCATTTTTCACCTCAATATGATTCATTTGGCTGTGCATATGGACATTATGCTTTATTTCGTTAACTAAACAAAAATTATTATTGCCTAGCTGACTTTCTAAGTTCTGGCTAAGTCCCTGATACCACCCGTGTTCATATCGCCTCCATTTACTACAGGAATGTATATATATATATATATATATATATGTATATTTATATATATTTATATAATATATATATATATATATATATATATATATATATATATATATATATATATATATATATATATATATATATATATATATATATATATATATACATGTATATATATATATTTATATACATATATATTATATATATATGTATATATATATATATATTTATTTATATATATATATATATATATATATATATATATATATATATATATATATATATATATATATATTATATATATTATATATATATACACACATATATGCCTCCAGCTGACAGCATACCACCCGTGTACATATCATGTTCATTTCTTACAGGAATGCGAAGGAGGCCGTCTCGTCTCAGTCTCACCGCTGGCAGTGGACTTTGTCTGGGCGCCGCGTAAGAAGGTAACCTAGTTTCAGGTAAGATTAGGAAGGTACAGTGTGTTTGTTTTAGCTCCAACGGTCTTCATTGACACTTTCTATTCTAGATAGGTAAACAGTCTTATATACCTCTACCAAGTATCTGGATAGGAGTATAAATATTACAGATTCTGATTAGGAGTTCATACCTTCAAAATGTTCGCGATACAACGCGATAACAATATTTTTTTTAATGATACGATACCTTATGACATTATTTACAGGTTGGGAACGGTTCTCGATACAATACGAAGTATCGATTTTCAATAAGAAAAAGTACCATATCGTTTAAGATCGGTTATACCGATTTCTTAACAATATGAAATTGACATGACTGTTACACGCACATCTCCAAATAAAGGCAGTTGCTATTTATTAGCATTTTAATATCTGAAGTTGGCAGTGCAAAATCTGACAAAATTATGTCTCTTATTCCAATATTTTATTGTATGGCGAAGTTTTTAACCCTTCCAATGCTGAGGCTACTTTCGTTCAAATCAAAAGGATGCAAAGATTTTTGAAAAACATCTAAACCCTGTCATGTTGGTATTCATTTGAAAGCTCTCGGTGAGGACTCTCAGATTAGTACCCATTTGTCAGGATTTCAGTCACTTTTCAGGATTTTTGCATTGTTCTGTGATGTCCAAAGTAGACACCAGCAGCATAAGGGTTAAAGGTCACCGTCAGCTATCCCTATTCAAAATACCCTAGAATGGCAGAGTGCACTTTTGTTCTATACACGATTCAAGCTTTTACTTCATGCATGTAAAACATTTTATTGGTGGTGAACATGACACTTAGAAAGCAATTTAGCTCATGAATATATAGAAATACGAAACCTCTCATCTGCTGAAAAACTGTGCTTTTGTTTTCTGCTGGTACCTTATAGAGTACTTATCTAAATTTATTTCAGCTCACTCATTTTACTTAAAATCGGCTGATTTTTTAGAAGTTTAGATTTATTTGAAAATATTAAGTACTTTTAAAACAGTGCACGTTTACTATTTCGGGTCAATTAGTTCACTTCTAAAAATCAGCTGAATTTTTTAGAATTAAATCCGACGGTTTATACTGGTCATTAACCCTTTCACACACACAGTTCTATGAAAAATGTTGTCTGCTTCTTTCATACTTTTGGAAATAACTTGAAAATACAGCATAAGTTCACAAAATATTTGAAGGAGAGTTGTAGATTGGGTTCTGTTTAACACTTCTCCTTCAAATATTTTTCAAAAGATGCTTTCACAAAAAAGATATATCTAAAATTATCAGGCTGCTCTGAGCGTGAATGGATAAAACTGTGTTTGACTGGAAAATCGGTATATACTACAATAGGGTATCGCTGTACCCAGCTGTTTCAAGGTCAGAAATTATGCTCAAGGGCGAATGCATCCTCTCTCTGATATCTGGCATAAATTACCTGAGATGTATCTTGATAGTGTCTTTGGTTGACAGAGGCCTGAAGGCCTGCCCAGCTGTTAGCCTGAGGGTGGCAATTAGCTGTGAGATCATAGGCATGGTATCTAGATACCCTGTATAAGGGTATCTAGCAGGGTATTCACGGTATTGGTTTCATAGTCTTAGCCAGCAGGGTGTTTGGGTGTCCTTAGGAAGGAAGGAAGGAATTGGGTTTTACGTCGCTTTCAACAGCTTAGGTCATGTCACGACAAGATAGAAACCTGGAACCGGGAAGAAATTCCCTTCTCTTCACGAATAGTTCCAAGGGGTCTTTCAGTTGTAGAAGGACCATAGACAGTCCTCCTAAACGCAGCACATTTATATAGCGACCAGGCCAACCCGCTTGGGGATGGCGTCCTTTGGATACCCAAACCCTCAAAAATCACCCTTCAGGACACCCAAAATCATGTGGGCTAATTTAGTGAAATGTCACTTTCAAACATAGAATTTAATTTATTTCACACTTATTTAAAAACCCATGATGCTGTATAAGGATATCATGCCTCATTTCAATAAGTAAATACAGGTTTATAGTTGTAATCTAAGTATCTTGTGGTTTCCCTTTAAAAAAAGGGTGCTGAAAAATAGCAGAATTGGCAATTTAGGACAAGTTTGTAAATCCTGGCTAAGACCCATGATGTCCAAATAATGCACAGATTTCTTAGTAGTTGGGTTCATACGACTAGTCCTGAAAATAAATGTTTGTGTCATGTAACACTCCAAGGGTGGGTATATTTAGGTAAAATCTTATTTTTTCAAATAATGCATGTTTCATGGCAGCTGTAGTAGTGAAGCTGTGTTCTAATCCTGTATTTATGTTCGTTGGGAGGGTTGTACTCATACTGATCAATTATTAAAATAAGGGGTGAACTTAAATTTAACCTAATTTCAAATTGTTAAGATTAGGTTTGAACTTGAATTTAATTTGTCTTTTCTCCTCTTTCCAGGATACTTCACAAATTAATAGAAACGGAGTGAAAAAGATCGTCGTAGCCACCATGAAAGATTCTGGGATCGAACTCCTGAAAGCCTTGGAGGCCACCAACTTCAAGCGCTTTCAGTATGTCGTCCAAGAACACATCAAATCCAAGAAAAAGATGCAAAAAATCTGCGTCGAAGAATACCGGACAAATAAAAACTCAAAGCGGACATATTGTGCACTCTTAGCTGCGGCCAAGATCGCTGATCCAAGTTTTATACAACTTATGATTCAATTTGAGGTGAATATTAATTATATTCGCGAGGATCTATCTGGACGGGAACCGGAAATCGAGACCGCGTTGCACTTGTCGGTGTTGCGAGGATTGTATCATACGGTCAACGCTCTCCTTAACGCGCACGCAGATTTGAATATTCGTGATCTCATGGGGAGAACGCCATTATTTTTGGCGGTGAAAAATGCCGATTACCGTATCTCGAAAGTGCTGCTCGCAAAAGGTGCTGATCCAAACGTGCAGGATCGTAAAGGAAACGCGTCGTTACACATCGCGTCCAAATATGGTCATCTTGAGTTGGCGAAGTTGCTGTTGCAGTATAACGCCGATATGTACATGAAGGGAATGTTCGGAGCGATTCCGATCCACATCGCGTCGAATGAAGGACACGTAGATCTCATACGACTGTTCTGCTACCAGCAGGTCAGCCCGAATACGTCCATTGCGTGTTTTAGCGGAATGCGCGAAAAATCGCCCCTCCATGTTGCGTCGGAGTCAGGGCATGTGCAAACCGTCATCACCCTCGTGGAGGAATTCGAGGCGAACGTGAATATTCGCGATTCCGAAGGCGAGACGCCGTTACATTGCTCCGTTCTGAATGAATACGATATGTACGGAATGCGCTCGAAGGAAGATTACGGTGAAGTCGCGGAAGTGCTCGTAAAACGCGGTGCAGACATCAATGCGAAAAATGGACGTGGGGAAGCGCCGTTACATCTCGCCGCGAGAAACGGATATCAGAAAATTACGGAAATGCTTCTGCGTATGGGGGCGTCTGCAGCCGAGGAGGATAACGCCGGGAGGAAACCAATCGATCTCGTCGACGATGATGATTCCATCATGAAACAGCTCATCCTAGAGGGCGCCAGGATCAACCGAGAAAAGCACGACAATGAATTCAGCGATCGTGAACGCGATCGATCAAACAGTTTCGGTCGATTATCATCAAGGAATGAACGCCGGCCCTCTGGTGGTGGGCAGAGGAACTACTATGTTTCAAGTTCGGAAGATGAAGCCGGGAAGCATTCCGAGATGCGGAAATCTGGCCCTCTTGTTATCAAATCGCGTTTGGACTCGAAGAGAGATCGCTACGCCAGCTCCGATTCCGTCTTCGATGACGAAACCGATCGTCGTCAACGTCTGATCCGTCCGCAGCCGACGCGTGCGTCCAGCACCCCGGCGATTCCCAAAATCATCAATGCCCAAACGATGCAACCGCGCCCTCGACAATCTAGCAACTCCGAGCACAACATTCATAACCGTAGCTTCGATAGCAGCGGTGGCGGACATTTTTCTGATTTTGGCGGCCCGGTAAGTTCGGTACCGGCAAGGATGCAAGGGGGTGCGGATTCGGACGGTATGAGCAGTGTTGCGGATAGTGGGGGTATCATCTATAAACCCACGTCGGGGGGTGCGTACCAACTGAAGGAGCACCAATATCAGATCTCGCCGACGGTCGTGGATCCGATGAACACTGGGCGTTACGTTCTGACCAGTCAGATGTCGGGTACAACTACGCCCGCGGACAGCATCATACGGGCAAGCTCTGTATCAACACTCGAGTCATCGGAGAATTCGAAACAGTATGTTTTGGACCCCATGCACAAGGAACCGCCATATAAGGTCTCCAGTCTTGTCGGCACCGATCAACCCACCTATAAGATGTCCACAATAGGGGGTACGGTATCGTACCAACAACAGGGTGCTGTCCGGGAACCCCCAGCACCCCCGGTAGCACCGTACCCAACCAGCACCCTAACCAACCCTATCCGACCCGTACCCCAAACTCTCAACCCAAAAATCGTCGCGCCAAATCGTGATGAGGTTCAGTATACACCGTCCGGGGCGCAGGGTTTCCAGACGATACAACAGGAACTTCAGCAGAAAATGGCCACTAGGGGGCTCTCCGGTGAATCGGAGGCGAAATATAACAGCGAGGTCTACACGCTTCCGCCTCTCGCTGATGCACCCAATCCGCCACTAGGGGGCAATACCGGTAATGTACGTTTTGACTACAACTCGAACGCTGACACCCTCGAGTACTCAACCCGCTTTTCCCCGACCCAAAACCGCATTGTGTTCGTCCCCGCAAACCGATCTGGCGTTTCCGATGTTTCGTCCACTGATGAGTATACGATTTCTCCCTACACCCCCAGCAGTGATCGCTACTCCCTCGATTTGCTTGACGCTACCGCCGCCAGTGCCGACGTCTCGGAGACATCGTTGACTTCGACAGGTGGCGCCCCCGATATTGGTAAACAAACTGCTGTTTGATTTGTTATAATATCAGCACTGATTGAGCATTTCTTTTTCTGGTTACTGTAATAAATACATCTATTTATAAATATATATATATATATATATATATATATATATATATATATATACATATATATATATATATATATGTCGTGTACCAGAAGTCGATCCGTACCAATCGACGATTGGTACAGCTGAGCTGTACCAGAAGTCGATCGACTTCTGGTACAGTTAATGCTGTACCAGAAGCCGATCGACTTTTGGGACAGCATTAAGCTGTACCAGAAGTCGATCGACTTTTGGGACAGCATTAACTGTACCAAAAGTCGATCGACTTTTGGGACAGCCTTTAAGCCTGTACCAATCGACGATTGGTACAGGCTTATTTTCAGATCTGAGTCCTCGGTATTGATAATAAGTCTATTGTTTTTTAATATTACTCTGACTTTAATTCTATCAAAATGATTACATTCAGACTTATTTTGAGTGTATAACTGTATTGACTTCCCTATATTCAAAACTTAGATAGGGAGGGGACTGTTGTTTTAATTATAGAAGCAAAATATCTTAAGTCATAATACCTCTCTTGAACTACTCAATACACATTTTCACCAATTTCTAAAAATATATTCAGTGTTTTGTATTAAGATGAACATAGTGCAAATAATTATGGGATGATAATTAATGCATACTAGAGGTATAAACTAAAAACATTTATTCCACTATCAATAAATGCAATTAAATCAAAATCAAAGAATTAACCTAGGCTATTGGACATATTGCCTTAAAGCTTTTAAACAAAAATGTAAAGGTGAACACCTGAAATACTCAGATCATTAGCACAGGAAGATGGTCATCATTATTTCATAAGGGATGCTATCTCACCCCTGTCATTTTTTCCTTAATCAAAGACATAGAATCTAATAACTTGCAGAAGAATATTGGACTTATGTTTATTACAAAAAAGTCTGTCAAACTTCCCCCTACAGATTGAAAAATAATAGACAAAAAAGTAGAAAAAGAATTTAAGTAAAAAAGTCGAATTGGTGGCCTTCGATAGGCAAATTTGTTGAACTTAAATATATTAGACAAAAACAGAACAATGTTATATAGTGTGTTCACTATAAAAATCAGTTTGTGAAACATCCATGTTCAATACAGTCCACTGAATTGACTGCCACTTTCACAATCGACTTTTGGTACAGATCGAGTTTTAGTA
>OZ012701.1:21136253-21138690 GCA_963942565.1 Maea johnstoni | reverse complement strand
CAAATATTAGCAGATTTGCTTGGAATTTGAGATAGTTACAGATAAAGAACTTTCGACTGGAACGGTGTCACAGTTTTACCAATTTTGACTTCGTTCCAAAGTTATGGAATCTAAGATTTTTTTAATTTCCAAAAGATATGGTCGTTAAAATCTCAACGAATTATAAATCTTAAAAATGTGATAACCTTACCTTTTTATATGTGAAATTCAAAGGACTATGGTCCTTAAAAGAGTGGGTAGGAGTTCCATTTGAAAACACTATGACAGCAATTTTCTTCAGTTTTTATTCCCCATAATTTTACCTGTTGGGAGGGTTGAATGAATGCTCAAACTATTGCTATTTAACCCATTTCAGTTTTCTCTCTCTCTCTCTCTCTCTCTCTCTCTCTCTCTCTCTCTCATCTCTCTCTATATATATATATATATATATATATATACATATATATATATATATATATATATATATATATATATATATGTATATATATATATATATATATATATATATATATATATATATATATATATATATATATATATATATGTGAATGCTAATAACAGTGCTAAGTTAACGGTGCCAGTTTGATAGCCAGTTTACTAGTTGTTCAGTATGTAAAGGTATTCGGCCGAAGCACTCACACGACCTTCCTCCCCTAGCAGGCCTGTACACACGGAACCCATTTCAATCCCCCGAGGAATATTCCAGAGCAGTTGGCAGCATATAGCGCACACGCTCTAAGCACTGCCTTATTTATGCTAGGTACCCATTTTGCAGCTGGGTAGACTGAAGCAATATGGAATAAACTGTCTTGCCCAAGGACAGACCAAAGTGCCCCGGCCGGGAATCGAACCAGCGACCCTTACATAACCAACTGAGCTACTTTGTCATACACACAGTATGTGGTTAGAGTTCAGGCTGGGTAAGCTCTCTCCTTAATCAGAGGATGTATGCATCAATTTTCTGGGCATCCTCTCAGTCTCTCACATAAATGATGAATTCAAGGTTTAACTGACATTTTGGCTAGTAACTGATGCAAGTCAGGCCACTGATTTGATAGATAGATAGCAGCAAGATAATTATTAGCTTATTTGGAAAAGAACAAGGTTTAGGAAAATGATTTCATAAGTAGAGAACATAGATGCATTAATGCATTCAGTATTTCGAATTTAAACTGGGTTTATTGCCTTATTTTTGTATTTAATTGTATACATTCTTTGAGGATTATGTAATTACCTGCGGTTTGCATTATAATACAATGACACATATGTATTTATAGATGCAATAAAAATCATCTCTATGAGAATTTTAAAAAAAATGGGTTTATTGCTCTTACCCTTACCAGAGGAGCTATTTGTCATTTTACAGGGGCTCTGGCTCATACAGATGTTGCATCGATTACTTTCATTTGAAATCAAAAGACTCAACTGATATTTGGCAATAGTAGAGAAACTGATCAATGCAGATTAAAGGCCCGTTCCCACTAGGGTTTTTTTAGTGTAGCGACCGAACAGCGAGCGTTGCGAATTATAAATCGCTGCGTGGGTCGGTGTAGATTGACCCAATTAATGTTTGTAGCGACCAGATCGTTGAGCCCGTTCCCCACATCTGCGATCTAGTGTAGCGACTGCACAGCGACCGCAGCGATTTATAATTCGCTGCGGTCGCTGTGCAGTCGCTACACTAGATCGCAGATGTGGGAACGGGGCTTAACTGAACTTTCCATAGGTCGTTAGGGTAACGATAGATTACGAGTACGTACCGAGTGAGACGATAGCATAACGATGATTAAGATGGCACAGCGACCTCATCGATAGCACATCGACCTTACAACGACCACAACCACTTTACAGCGACTGCACCGCGGACCATTAGCGATTTTTTTGAACATGTTCAAAAAATCGCAACAGATGCTCGCCCACAGCGAACCGCTCCGGATGCGTACCGACCGCAACGAGGGCATAACGGCCCACACCGATCTACTTACCGACCGCGCAAAGACCGCAGCAACTCATAATTCGCAACGCTCGCTGTTCGGTCGCTACACAAAAAACCTTAGTGGGGAACGGGCCTTTAGTCTTTGTTTGATTTGGTACAGTGGTAGCAGCAAGACAAGTGTTTGCTGAAACTCAAACAAAAGGTGACCATGTAATACTACTATATGAGCATCCACAATCAATTACTCCATGGCTTAGATGACCAAATACAAGTGGATTCGAAACCAGCCGTCAACCTGAACATGCTAGCCTCAACCAGTGTCAACTACTAGCCGCTAATAGCTATAAAATGGATGCTCTGCGCATCCCCAGCTGAAGATGGAGATCAGGTTTTTCTGTAATGTAATCGATACGATAGCCCTGATTGGTCCTTGTTCCAACGTGACCTCGCCCTGATGCCAGATCTGGTACTCCTGGCATGAGCCCAGCTCTTCACTACAGG
>OZ012701.1:21103753-21133753 GCA_963942565.1 Maea johnstoni | reverse complement strand
AATAATAATTATAATACTAATGATAAAAAAATAATAATGATAATAATAATAATGATAATAATAGTAATTATTGATATTTGATATAGCGCCCTTTCCACCTATAATGTTCAAAAGAACTTTAAATGAATAGTCAGTGGGCAGATGATACTGTCTAAAAGGTGGCATTTGTGTCATATAAAGAACTAATTTCATGATATTGAACCTTACTATTTGCAGCGAAATGTTATTGTGGATGAGCTGTTTTGCACATATAACACCCATATATGATATCGGAAAATCGTTAAATTGGGTCCCTAGGCTTTAGGTACGGAACTATTATAAAACAAACATCTTTAAATGTTATTTCACGTATAACTCATTCCTTCCTTCGTTATGTACAGAAAAGCCGCAGTAGCGGGTCAGAACGCCAGTAGAACTTGGATGGATTACAAGTTCATATATGTACCTAAAAAAGGTTTACTATTGTCCCTAGTGCTGGACCCGCCTTAAATCGTATCCTGGCACCCCTGTTGGTAGTATCAGAAGTGATGCGCACTATAGTTTTTTTTTTTAATTTTTGAAATATTTTTGTCTTTATTCCATATTGCATAACAGACGATACATAAAACTTCAATCTTGGTAGCTTTGTAAACATGGTAAATAAAAAAATATCTGATTATAGTTAGTGTCCATGGCTCATACAGAGATGCGCACTATAGTTGTTATAGAAACCCCGGAGACACGCGATGAAAAGTGGTTCTCCGTTTCTCCAATAGATGTCACTAATGCCCAAGTCACACCACAGTCCGACTATCGCACTGCATACGAATACGAATACGACCTTAATTACTATCTAACAGCCTTCTGCGGTACAAAGAGGAAATACAATAACATCATTAGAAAAACTTCAAAACCATCAACAATGTTTTCAGAATTACAAAAATATACTTTCACAGTGCACCTAACAGGCTATAAAGATATGCATGCCAATATGTCAGTATCAATATTTTCATTTACATCCGTCTGTAAGATGTTTGTATTCCCTCGTATTCGTATTCACCAGAGTCCAAAATCAGCAGGTCGGATCAGATAATTTTACTGATCGTGGGATAGACGGATCCGACTCCTAGTAGTCCAAAAACGGTTTTGGAACCGTCTAAAAAAGTCTGTACTGATTGGCGCTCCTGTGCGCAAAATAGTACCGATTCTGAAAAGACACAAGCCAATGCATTGACTTGCAATTGTGTCGCACGATATTCGTACAACACATGTACGCCCGTCGGACCTAAATATTGGACGCAAGTCAAGCATTTAGATTTGTTGAACGAATGCCTTGCGACTATCTCACGATAATGACTTGCGATTAACTATAGCAATATAATTGACTCCGATGAGTCGTGCACTGCTGGTGTGACTTTGTCTATTTTCGAAATAGGAACTGTTCTGGTTTGAAAATAGACCAATTTGCAGTCACACCAGCCGAGCTGGACTTTCCGATTTTAAAGTTAGCACTATCGGAGCCGATTTTGAAGGCATTATATGCACCCCGAAGACACTCTACAAAAAATGTAGTTCTCTGTTGCTCCTATAGATGTCACTCATTGACACCTGGCGCCTGGTGGAGGTTTTACGAACTAACAATAAAAACCCGCCCGCCGGCGACTCTCCCTAGAATTTACTGCCAACTTGGAACTCTTTCTCACGCTCCGTATTCGCTCTGACCTAGATAGACAAGTGGGACCTTCGCGGAGCAAAAACCCGGGCAGCGCCGGACACAGGAACCGTAACCTGTGACGAACACAGGTAAAGAAACGCCCGAAAAGTTGTACACAAACAACAATTTGAAGTTGAATCGCTGGATTACTTCGGTGACTCAATCGATCACCCAATCGAGTCAATTTGTCAGTGTTGGAATGATCGGTTATCGGTGACTACCTGCGCCGGAGTGGAATCAAAGATGGAGGTGTGGAAATACCTGGAATATTAATCACAGGTGAGATATTTCATGTGCAGTCGTACGTGTGAAGTGAATTTGCGCATTTCTCAGTTTCGATTCGATGATTATAAGATTTTTGGTGTCAAATATAGACTCTAGAATTTTGGTATTGATCAAAGTATTTGTGCATTTTCAAATGCAATTAGCTTAACGGAAGTCAATTGTCGAATTGATAATTGCCATTGCCATTACCCGAACTCGACCTCTGAGCTTATCAAAGGAAGTTATCGTTGGTTATCGAATGAACTAGGTAATCAGCCCGGGGGGGGGGGGGGGGGGGGGGGGGGGGGGTCACTTGGGTATTTAGGGGGGTGCATACGTTCGTTATCAAAATTTAAAAATACCCCTAAAGCACTGATTTCTGGTCAAAAAAGCACCCTTATTTTAATAAAACGCTGATTTTTTCCACTAAATAAACACCCCTTCTTTTGTCAAAACACTGACTTTGGATGAACGGGAACACGTGTTTTAACTTAAGATTTTATAATCCTCTGCTTGTTTAGCGGCTGCAAGTGGCTGCAGCAAACTCGGAAGCCCAGTCACTTCGGGAGTCACTCGGCGTCAGAGCCGCGTATATTTCGTGGATTGTAAGGGGATTTTGACCCCCATACTTCGTACCTGAGTACAAAAAAGTACCCTTCTTTTACAAAATCGCGGACATGCGGAGGTCTTAAAAAAAGACCCCTTCTTCCGCGAAATACGTAACGCAGGTGCGCACCCCCTCTGTACCTGAGTGCCCCCGCCGGGGTAATCAGCTTTTGATATCACACACAAACAAACACACTCAGACACTCTACAAAATATTGGAAGGGGGTATATATTTTCCTTGTTGTTGTTTGATGATTTGTTTATTGTCCAATCCAGATTAATGCAGTCAATACCAAAGATATAATTAAATGTAAAATGTAAATGTAATCTTTATTTTAAGTCAGTATATCAATTACAATTAGTCTCATGGTCTTAGCCAGCAGGGCGTTTGGGTGTCTTTTTGGACACCCAAACCCTTAAAAGGCACCTCTCAGGACACCCACATTTTTTTGTGAGACATTTCTTAAAATGTCAACCAAAAACATATAATTGAATTTTGTCATCTCCATATAACTCCAATGACATTGTATAAAGATATCTTGCCATATTTTGATAACTTTATACATGTTTATGGTTGAAATCTGAATATGTTCTGATTCCCTTAAAAATTTGGATTTTACAATTGACAATTTTGGGCACCCAGTTTCTAAATCCTGGCTAAGATCCTGATTAGTCTTCTCTGTCTGAAGTACACATAGTTTACATTACAGAGAAACTTGCACAACAACATGGGCAGAATACAACTTATATAATGGGCTATTCCCCAGCTGATTTGATGGGTAAACACAGATAAACACATAACTAATTGGGGGCTCAGTATTGGATCGGTGTGAATTTTGAATTTTTTCTTCATATTTATGCCATATTATGGCTATAATTTGTGACTAGCCAGTTGTAAGAAGTGAAAGGAACTGGAGTAACCTTCGAAAACCACCGCCTATCCCCAAGTCACTGGCAAATTTCTAACATGCCGTAGCCTGGATTTGAACCCAGGCAGTGGTGAGAGATGGCAAGCAGTCAGTAGCAATGTGTAGACCATACGGCCATCAGGGAAGGCCCGGGGTCATTATGCAACCACTTTAGATCTTAGATTCATGAATAAAAAACAAGTGGATATGAAACCAGCCGGTCAACCTGAACAGGCTGGCTGAGGCGAATAGTTCAAAAGTCGCGTTCTGCGCATATTGGTGCGCAAGTATCTTTGTAGTGTAAACGATAAGAGAGCCCTCATTGATTTTCTCCCCTAGTGATGTGACCCATGGCATCGCCAGACCTTCACTATATATAGCACATACGTAATTTATCTCTTGCTACATATCCATTCCTTTATTCATCTATGATTAGATGTAAAGAGTCCTCAACAAAGTCCATTGGCAATTCAAAATGGTGATTTTCTTGAGCACTACAATGTCATTTTTTAGAAATTTTGTTTAGACCTAGAAAAGTTGTTTGTTTCCTGTAACCTTTACCCTAACAAGTTCTTACTCAAAAAATTCCTGCCCTAAAGTTTTTTTTCGCCCTCCAAATCCCAATCAATAAAACATGCATTAAACACGTTTTTGAACAAAAAGAATAATCCAGAAAAAATGTGTGTATTCTTTACCGACCTACCTTCCCTATTTTATTACAAACTGTTACAGTGAACAAACATTTTTTTCTAGGCCTTACAACATTGTCTTAGCCAGGATTTAGAATCTGGGTGCCTAAAATTGGCAGACCTTCATAAAATCTTTGGCCGTCCAAATTTTTAAGGGGGATCACAATATACTCATATTTACACCATAATCATGTATAAATTCATCAAAATAAAGCATGAATTATAAGCTTAAGATTAAGATTTTTAGAAATTCCACACTAAAAAATTTGGGTGTCCTGAGGGGTTCTTTTAAAGGTTTGGGTGTCCAAATAGGTATACCCAGATGCCCTGCTGGCTAAGACCATGTCTTACAATCAATTTGGTAGGTCTACCTCAGACCCCCTTTGGCACAGAATGAACTCCCTTGTCCCTAGACGGAGACATGAAAATCTGGGATGCACCCCTGTATAAAAAGTTTGAAGTGAAATATGAAAAGAATTGCTTCGCCTTGGGCTGGGTCTGGGGTTAGAGAGAACAAATTAAATCACTTGAGTGCACCATTTCACACATCCTAGATTATTAGTAATTGAAGGGTATGCATTTTACTGGGCACACATTGTACATCTATAGGTATATGGCTGAGTGATATTCCAGGGTATGAGAATATGTACAATTGCTGCACTGTGCTAATATTGAATCTCTTAACCCTTATAGGCATTTAATGCCCTAAAATACCTGAATATTTCAATTAGTGATCAATGTCTCTCTATCAAAGGTATTTTCAGAAGATATTCAGAACAAAACAAACTTCTTCAAAAAGTCCTCAAGTGTTTTTCATTTTTTGTTTAATACCAAAGTTATTTTCAAAAGGAGTTATAGATATATCCAGACAACCCACTTCAAAGAGGTTTACTGGCTATAAATGGCTTTCAAGACATCCAAACCCTTAAAAAAAACACCCCTCAGGACACCCACATTTCTTCTGTGATGAATTTCTTAAAATGTCAATTTCTAGCATATAATTGAATTTTTTCATCAGGTGCCATATAGTTCCTGTGGCATTGTATAAGGATATTATGCATTATTTTGATATTTTAAATTCAAACATGTTTATGGTTGAAATCTGAGTATATATATTGTGGTCCCCCTTGAAAATTTTGGACGCCCAAAGACTTTAGGGCAAAGTCAAGTTGTTACGGAGTCACAGATTTGCTGTTCACTGCTAAATAACAGTTTTATTAAAAAGGCATTGATATAAAGTTATATATGGTTAGAAAGGGCTTGTGAAGTACTTTATTACATGGTATAAAATTCATTTTCATAAAAAAATAATTTGATGGTTAAAAAGTGAAAAAACATGCCCGTTACGGAGTCACGGAAAATTACCACCTGTTTTTCAAGGTTTTAATCAAATATCTTTTTCTTGCTGTTGCAATTAGATACTCTAAAAGAAAACTCATTATGTAGATAGATAAACTTGTTTTTAACAACATAAGACAAAAATTTAGTTATAATTGTTACCAAAACTGGTTTTATTGAAAGAAACATTACTGAAGGTTGCGTTACGGAGTCACACTCACCAAACGTTACAGAGTCACATATTCATAATAATGCACAAAACTCTATCAAATGTTGTTTAATTTGGTCCAATTACCATGAATTACTCTAAAAGAAAACTCAATCTGTAGATAGATAAACTTGTTTTAAACAACATAATACAATAGTTTAGTTATAATTGTTACCAAAACTGGTTTTACTAAGAAAAACATCACAGAAAGTCCTGTTAAGTTGCTACGGAGTCACGGTCACCAAATGTTACAGAGTCACATATTCACATTAATGCACAATACTCTATCAAATGTAGTTTTATTTGGCAAATGAATATAAGAAATGAATGTAAAAGTGAATATTTCTTGCAAGAAGACCTAACAAAGTGCCCTTGTCAAAATTAATCCCGGCTCATTCCATTCTGAATGGAAATCCAATGATATCCAAGAATATCCACACTTAGTCCGAGCACTCAGTTGCCAGAGAAGTGTGGTATTCCATGGACAAACTAGTCCCCACAAATCCAAACCTGCCTGAAGTTCCAAAGTTGGGATTAGTCCAGCCAGGCTGGGACTTTTAAAAGGTGCAATTCAATTTTGTCCTTGCAGCTGAGATTTATTCAGACTTTATAACATAGCTAAGAATCCAAGGAGGTCGGACATAGCAAGACTTTTTCTGTAAAGGCCCTGAGGTACTTTCAATTCATTTAATCATAAGTCCAGGGAAATCCAAGAAGATGTCTCCTGCCTGTCAAGGTTAGTTGCAATGCTGAAACATTGTAATTTGAGAAAGGCTTTAGATATTAATATATACTAACAATAAACAAAGTATTCAACTCAGTCCTTATTTGCTCTGGGCTTACCCATTTTTGTAAAAGGGTAGTTTCGTACACTTTTGGAATGATTTTACTGAAATTTCTTATGCTCCTTAATATCTAAAATGTAGAATTGAGTAAAATAACTAATGTTCTATGAGACTGAAAAGTGTACACTGGATTTAGTTATAAATATACAAATGAATATGACACACTTTACAAGCTCCACCCCTATCAGACAAATGACTTTACAGATCCCCCATTTGAACTTTTAACTGAAATTGCCAGTACACTCTAGGACTGTGTGCATCACTAAGCAAGAGGATAAAAAAGAGGATAATTACCACATAAGTCATTTACATTCCCAAGTATCTTGAGGTCAGTATATGTTACATAGATTTGTATTCCAACACACATGTAATTTAGCTTATACTGATCTAAAGAAATTTAGAATATATTCACTCTTATTCAATTGATTTAAATGTATGAGATTTAATTATTTTCAATGTGAGTCAATCTGAGTGATTTGATCCCTCTGACAAATTCTATCTGCCCTCTTTTTGTCAGATTATATTCACTCTTGAAACATGCTTCACAAACAGCCCTCCTTTAAAATGCCTATTTCTCTATAAGTGTAGATTTCAGAGGGGGTAAAGGGCAGATACCTCTCCACATTAATTGATTGTTTGTTATCACTTCAGTTCTTAATTGAAATAATATGTATCAAGAGGCATTTAAGTGTACATCAAACAGATATGACTGCTTATTTTCTATGTTATTTTGACCAGTACATGTGAATAGGATTGCCTGAAAAAGGTGCAGCTATTTGGGAAAGTCTATGATAGTTGGATGAACCTAGACATTGACACCTAAACCATTTATTTGGGACTTTTACGGACCAGACATCTCAGGTAATCCATGAATCTTGGAAACAAAGTTTAAGGATTTGGGGAATAGTAAAGTCTGTGCTTTTCCTTGCTCTCGTGGAACCCCAGTGTCCATGCTAGTCCAATAAAGTCCTGTCCGTGCTATTCCCAAAAAGTCCTGTCCGAATACCGTGTGACCTAGTCCCAGAGAATCCCAGTCAGAATCCCATTAAATCCCAGG
Organism: Maea johnstoni; assembly: GCA_963942565.1. NCBI lineage: Eukaryota > Metazoa > Annelida > Polychaeta > Spionida > Magelonidae > Maea > Maea johnstoni. The sequence continues at coordinate 21,126,145 of OZ012701.1, read as the reverse complement.
TCAATTGTCCAGCCTAATCCTTGAACAATCCTAGGATATCCACAGCAAATTTTGACATGGGACAAATTTTAATACATGTATTAAAATCAGACAAAATTTTATTTTGCACCTGCTTTTCACCATAGTGAGGTGCTGTTGGACTGCTTTGTAAAGGTATTTAAGTATAGACAGGAAAGGTTTGTCTCTTAACAAGCTAACAGGATAGGGATGTATGGGATGTTAGGTGTCTGGGACGCTTCCTTTTTCTGACATTACACATAGCAATTGTGGCTACATTGTTACTAATTGCATAAATGGTACAATTTCCCATGTAGCAATAAACATATGAGTTGATCTGTCCTGTGGGACTGGATTACCTACAGCTGTTACTTCAACTGATCCAATTGTTTACAGTTAGCCACCCGGCCCACCCCTCTGCCCTTCCTTATTTAGTGGCTTCCTATTGTCTGGATTAGTGCATACCTTTGCATTGTGAATATTGATGAGGTTAATCTTAAAAAGGCACTCAAGGCCACATTCATTCAGAATTTCAAGAGGGAAACATGTCATTGTCCATCACTGAGAAAAGTAGAAAAACAGGGAAAAGATCAGAGCTAACCCTGGGCTCCATGAGAGTGGCAGTGAAGGATCGGAAAAGAAAACAGATCAAAAAGCAGAATGCACCAGAACTGACAAAGGAACAAATAGTAGGAAAGATAGAAAGAGAGGTAAAAAGAAAGCACAGAGAGAAGAAAAGAAGCTGTTGGAAAAGAAAAGTTGTGTACTACAGAATAAACTAAAACTTCCTCTTACTCCACATGCTCACTGGGAAAGGTGATATATTTAGTCTGGCCTACTATGCCTAAGAAGCAGCTTTGCTAGACAGCATGATCAAAAAACTAACTCCTACTAAAAGGAAAGTTGCTGTACATCACATTCAGGACCTTAACTAAACACCTCAGCCTTAGCAAATCCACCTACCTCACCATTATGTTATAAATACAGGTGGATAGGATGAGGCAGAATTGGATGGAATCACATAATTCTCTTCAGAACAAACTCTTTATTTTGTGAGATTATGGGTTTGCGTAGACTCAGAATAACATGGTTATGAAAATAATTATGCCATGTATTTTCTTAAGGTCATAAAATAGTACTAAATTGTGTTCTTAAGAAATGAGTTTTACCCACCTTAAATGTCCCTTGACATACATGTGGCTCCGTAACGTTACAGAGTCACACTCTTCACTCCCAATAAAAACCTCTAAAAAAATAATTTTCCAAGAAACAACTTGTATTGGATTTAAAAGGGTCCCTTAAAGCTTTCTTTCACCAAGTTTGGTATTTTTATGTTAAGGTTAACACTTAGAAAATTTAAAAATACCTGTTTTTTGCGTTACGGAGTCACATGTTACGGAGTCACATATCACCTAATTTCAAATTTATGAAAAAACACCTTTTTATTTCATAAAGGTGTGTGAATGTTTAAAGGATGATTATAAGTCTTATTAATAACCCATAAATTGCATAGGTAGCCTTTAAATCAAATTAAATGACCAGCAGTACTAGATTGTGTTAAGTAGGGTTAGTGTTAGTTATAAACATTTTGTGTGATTACCAAAACGAATAAATCCTTAATTTCTCTTTTATTTCAAAAAAAAAAATTAAAATCTAAATACATATCCAGAAACTAGGGATTATAAGCTTTCCAACCATATAAGACACCAAACAGTTTGATGAAGTTCATTTTTTGCCCTAGATGATAACTCTTGCTTGACTTTGCCCTTTACAATTGCCAAGTTTGGGCACCCAGCAGGTGGCACCCAGAGTCTAAATCCTGGCTAAGACCCTGGTTGTGGTATATGGCTGATAGTATCCAGGGTATGAGAATATTTACCACTACTGCACTGTCATACCTGTCAACCCCAGACAAAAAAAAAACAGGAGATTTTCTCATGCGGCAGTGCCGCTACCGTATACGTTAGTTTACCAACTTCCCACCAGGTGTCGCACCTGTATATATAATTTACCAACGTCCCACCAGGTGGCTCCTACCTAATGTAGTGCCAATACTCCCACCTCTCTGCAGAGAACTTGCTTGGTTCAACCTGTGTAAATTCGTTGAACTGGCGTAACTCCTCAAGGCGCTTGGAAGTGGTGGTAGACGTCTACAAGTAGATCTTCAACAGGAAGATGGAGGGCCTTCACCCCATTCACTACACACAGGTTCATGGTCTTAGCCAGCAGGGCGTCTGGGTGCCTTTTTGGACACCCAAACCCTTAAAAATGACCCCTCAGGACACCCAAATATTTTTGAGTGGAATTTCTAAAAATCTCAATCTCAAGCTTATAATTGAATTTTTTCATCTCCTTATAATTCCCATGACATTGTTTAATGGTATCATGCCTTATTTTGATAACTTTATACATGTTTCTGGTTTAGATTTGAGTATATATTGTAATCCCCTTAAAATTTTGGACGCCCAAAAATTTTACAACTGCCAATTTTAGGCACCCAGTTTCTAAATCCTGGCTAAGACACTGCACAGGTTGGTGATGTGGCATATATGTAACCCAAGTCTATAAGAAGTGGTTGCTTTTCCCTCAGTCTGACCAGCACAGAGTTCCTATTTCCCACCATCACACTGGCATTGTCGCTACCATATCCAACCATATTTTCCCAAGGAATGCGCCTCTTTTCGAAACTCTCGGCAATGGTTGCAAACAACTCATCAGCAGTTCCTATGTTGCAGGTTGGCAAGTCAACAAATTTGGTGGCTACTTGCTTGATTTCCTCATCAAACACCCTGACCAGTATATAACAAAGTTCTTGTCTGCTCCCTCTTCACTCCCACCATCACACATCAGTGAAAATGGCTCACTTTGGCACATCTCCTCTACGCCTTTGTCTAACTTAGGAGCAATCCCCTCTCTAATTATCATCGTCGTTTTAGTCCTGCCTGCCCCATATTTAGCTGCTATTTTAGAGTCAGGAAACATTCTTTTTCACTAGTTTGTTGAACGCATCTGATGCCGAGAAAGAGATGTTATACTGGGCAATGAATTTGGTGAACAGGTCGCACCTTTGCACTAACTTGGCACCAGTGATCATAAAAATGGCACTACATTTGGAGTTACTCTTCGTCGTCACACGTTCTGATGACACTACGCAGTGCTATTGTAGTGTGCACTACATTGTGGCTATACATTGGCACTACATGTTGATTACCTTTGGGTAAAGGGAGTCTCTTCATAAAAAATTGAAACTTCTTATCAAACCCAACTCATGGTTGTTATCTTAAGATGTTATGGTCCCCCTTAAAGATGGGACAACCAAATTGTTTATCATGATCTTAAGTATCCAAAACCCTGGCTTAGGCGAGTGGAAATTCTAAATGGGTCAAACCGTCAAAGTAAACACATGGATCAGTTTTTGGCATATCTTTATATTATTTTTAAGGGAAGGCTCATGATTGTGCCAAGCCTCACAAGCTGTAGGCATATTAACCCATTAACAATCAGAGCGGCCAAGACAGGCCTGACAATTTTGGAAATATTTTTCTAACAAAGGTATATTTTGGAAAATAATTGAAGGAGGAATGTCAAAAAGAAATCAAACAACAACTCTCCTTCAAATATTTTGTGAACTTATGCTTTATTCCCAAGTTATTTTGAAAAATATGAAAGAAGCAGACGATACTTTCTAGGAAATCTCTGAGTCTGAGTGTTAATGGGTTAACCCTCTCATGCATGTAGATCTAGATACTTGACGGTTGTCGTCTGCACTTTTCATACTTATGAAAATAAGTTTGGAATGAAGCATTAATTTTCAAATTATTTGAAGGAGAGTTGTAGATGAAGTTTATATGAACAACTCCCTTTCAAATATTTTGAAATTGTTGCTTTTGTTAAAGAGATATCATCAAAATGGTCACACACCGCAGTTTTGGCTGTGTCAAAATGAACCTCAGCTGCCTTGCTGACTCGATTTCAAGTGATCAATCGAATTAGTGATTAATTGATCAGGCTCATGAATGCTAATTTCGTTCATCGAAATTAACTCATTCACTCTCAGAGTTCCTCTAGAAAGTATCGTCTGCTACTGTAATACTTTTGAAAATAATTTGGCAATAAAGCAAAGTTTTGCAGAATATTTGAATGAGAGTTGTTGTGTGGCTTCTGATAAACATTTCTCCTTCAAATATGTTCCAAAAAATGCTTCTGTAAGCAAAATATTTCCAAAATCGTCAGGCCTCTTTTGGCCGCTGTGAGTGTAAATGTGTTAAGAGTGTATTGTTGCTCACTTGGAGTTTTTGTCTTGGTGAGGGTCTTAGCAAGGATTTAGAAACTAGGTGATCAAAATTGACAAAAATTATCAAATTATGGGGCTTCCTAGTAGTTTTCAAGGTAGAGCATAATATACTCATAAATTATATTACATAAACATGTATTTGCTTATGAAATAAGGCATAATATGATTTCTATATACATTTTTGTGGGAATTATATTGAGGTAAAACATTTCAATCATATCATTTTATGCTTGAAATAGAGATTTCAAGATATTTCTCATGAAATATTATGGGTGTCAGGGGTCAGGCTAAGGCAAGAAACTGAGGAAGACCGCCGGGCTATAGGTTCCCAAAACTTCATAGCCCGATAGAAAATTTCATAGTCCCATAAAAAAACAAAAACAAAAACGAGCTGCCTCGGTTATCCTAAATTACACACACACACACACACACACACACACACACACACACACACACACATATATATATATATATATATATATATATATATATATATATATATATATATATATATATATATATATACATATACATATACACACACACTGCTTATAGTATGGTTATTCCTCTGACCTAAAATGTCAATCTTTTCTTATAGCCAGCCGGGCTACAAAGGCAAATATTCTTATAGCCCGAATCAATTTTCTGTAGCCTCGGGCTATCGGGCTAGTGTGTAACTGGACCCCTGGGTGTCCTGAGGGATTATTTTTGAGGGTTTGGGTACATGCCAAATGATGCCTAGACGCCCTGCTGGCTAATTCTATTGTTATAGAGGAATAATAGGTGTTGGCATTCAATACACTGCTGACTGCCCTCTAAATCATTTTATAGCACAGGCAACAGATTTTCCTTATTGTTGGTAGCCATGACAGCTGTTACCATGGAGATTACTCGAACAGGTAAAAGCTGCTATTATGTCAGATAGGGAACCACTGCATATGGCTGAATGACATTCTGACGAGGATCGGACCGCATTATAAGGTTATTTTCATGTAACATGTGTGGGCTGAATTTGCTAGGGTTCTGATGGAATCTATAAAGTATACCATACAGGCCTCAACGCTAAGGCCTAGAAAAAAAGATTGTTTGTTTCCTGTAACGGTTTGAAAAAGACTAGGGTAGGTAGGTCAGTAAAAAAAATCATTTTTTCATTATTTTTTTGGTCAAAAATGTGTGTTTTATGTACATGTTTTACATTGATTGGGAGTTGGGAGAGCGGAAAGAACTTTAGGGTAGGGATTTTTTTGAATACAAACTTGTTAGGGTAGGGTTACAGGAAACAAACAACTTTTTTTAGGCCTAACTCAAAATGTTACTGGCGCCATAGAACCAGTAAAACCTAGGATCTACTGGTCCGGCAAAATGTTTACTGTTTCTGTCATTTTAACCCTGTTGCCTGAAACCCTGGCAAACTGGTACTCATCTGAGAGTACTCAGCGAGGGCTATCCAATGAATACCAACATGACAGGGTTTAGATGATCAGGTAAGAGCTGCTATTATGTGAGATAGGGAGCCACTGCATATGGCTGAATGACATTCTGACGAGGATCGGACCGGCCATTATAAGGTTATTTTAATGTACCAATAGGCAATACTGATTTTAAAACATAGTCTTTAAGCCAGCAGGGCCTCTGGGTGTCTTATGGCCACCCAAACCCTAAAATATCACCCCTCAGGATACCCAAATATTAAATGTCAATTATAAGCATGTAATTGATGTCACCTTGAGCAATATAATTCCCATAACTTTGTATAAGAATATTATACCTTACAGGGTCTGTCACTCAGATTTCAGGCTAGGGGCCCGAAAAAGGTCTTTTTATTAAAATAAAAGCAAGATTTCTGGATACTTTAAAATAAGAAATTTCGGGCCCCTAGTTGGAATTAAGAATCTATGGGCCCACAGCAAAATCTAGGGGCATATACCCCTGGGAAAGTCGAACCCTGCCTTATTGCATTTAGGTAAATATGGTAGAGCTGCACTCACAGAGGGAGATCAACTCATGAGCTCAACACCATTTTGACTCATGAGCTCATGAGCTCATGGACGTGTGTTTCTTTGAATAGATATTCATTATTCAGCGCCACCAATTTAAAAAGTAGTACTTACTGATGGAGAATTGCTAACATTTAAACGGTCATTTCATTTTACAATATGCCTGCATAGAAGAATACATATCTATATTTACATATTGTTTTCTGTATAGCAGTACAAAGGTCAGTATAATGCTCAACACTGCCTGTATAGATTGGGGATTGTAAACAAAACATTACAGCGATAAGCAGTAATTAATAAGAAAGTTTGCGTCTGATGTTCTGTGTTACATTTGTGTTTAAAACATAGACGAGTTCGCGAGTTGACGACTTCAGCTAGAGCTCGGCTCGCCTGCCGTAATGCTCGAGCCACTCGAGTTTGTGAGTGGTGAGTGCAGCTCTAGTCTATGGGTGTAATCTGAGTATATATTGTGGTCTCCCTTGAAAGATATCAAGCCCAAGAATTATACAAATTGGCAATTTTGGGCATCCCAGTTTCTAAATCCTGGCTTGGGTGTATAAAACAGTTGTTTGTTTCCTTTAATAACCGCCCTAACAAGTTTTTACTCAAAAAATCCCTACCTAATTGTTTTTACCGCCCTTTCAACTCCCAATCAACACAAAACATGCATGAAACACACACTTTTGGAGAATAAAATCCTGTTTTATACCCACCTACCCCATTTTTTTTTCGGAACAATGCAGTAAAACTTATTTTTTCAGGCATAAGGAATATTGCTTCTAATATGAACAAGCACACTGCAGCGGTAACCTTGACATTTATAAAGTAAGCGTGTGTATGAATTAACTCTTTCACGCCCTAAGATGTCTTCAAAGAGAGTCTCCTGGAATATGTTACTTCAGAAAATGAATCCAGAATTAAGCATAATTTTTGCAAAATATTTGAAGTAGAGTTGTAGGTAGAGAAATATTGCTTCTAGTATGAATGAGACACTGCACATAGCTATAACCTTGACATTTAGTAAGTAGCCTTCATGCCAGAAGATGTCTTAGAAAAGTTGTGTGACTTTAGAAAATAACTCGGGAATAAAGCATAATTTTCCAAAATCATTATATTAGAGTTGTAGGTGGAGTTCTGATGGACATCTCTCTCTGATATATTTTCCGAAAAATGCTTTTTGAGGAAAATGTATCTCCAAATTAATCAGGTGTTTTGGGCCGCTACCGGCATGGATGGGTTAAGATAATAATCAGACGCTCGGACTGATGAATATTTTATTCTGGATTATGATTAACCAGTGAGCGCTGATAGGGCCGAGTCTCGTTAAGGCCGTTGCTATGGTGATTAGCGACTCAGGTAGGGTTCAAAGAGTTTGCACTATCATTTATCATCACTTTTCTCTGTCATTATTAACCCTTAGGCAAACCGTAACCTTGGCATGCAAGTGCAACGCCTACCTAATTTATGTTACATTCAGTCTGCAGAAATAAGAACTGGTAGTATTGCTTTAACTAGCAAGCACTGATAAGGCTGCAGTCTTGTAAGGGTGGTTGCTATGGTTATGAGTGACTCAAGTAGGGTACAAAAATTGTTTGCTCTCATGTATTATCACTTTTTGCAAAAAAACTGAAAAATCACTGAAACCCTGGCAATTGGGTACTCATCTGAGATTACTCAGCGAGAGCTATCCAATGAATACCAACATGACAGGGTTTAGATGGTTTTCGAAAATATTTGCGTCCTTGTGCTTTGGACGAATGTAGACTCGGCATTGCAGTATTAATGAGGTTAATTAAACATTGATTGGTGTTTGTATTTGTAGTGATATTTAGGTCAAGAGGCTGTTGAGCCTAAAGTGTTGTTCTAAGGAATTCTCTGTGTGCTCAAGTATGTGTCTGAGTGTAACACATTTATGCCTGGAGATCTAGTGAGCACTATATGGAACTAGCATTCTTTATGGACATTATGCTTTAGTTCAGCAAGTAAATACAGGTTTGTGGTTGTAATGTAAGCTAGTATATTGTGGTCGCTACACATTTTCCATTCTGATTCTAGCAGCTAATTGGTGAATTTCTTTGTTGTACTTACAGGACCACACCCAGTTTCTGGATTCCATAGAATTATGGTGAAAAAATTAAATCATATATTTGAAAATGACTTTTTGAGAAATTACTTTTTTGTTTGGGTGAGAATTTTTGAGAGTTTGGGTTCAAATTTTGAGGGTATGGGTGTGATTTTTGAGGGTATGGGAACTTCAGGTGTGTGTGAACTTGGAGGGTTTGGGTGGGAATTATGAGGGTTTGAGCGGGAATTTTGAAGGTATGGGTGTGATATTTAAGAGTTGGGTGTGATTTTTGAGGGTTTGGGTGTGATATTTGAGGGTTTGGGTGTGAAATTTGAGGGTTTGAGTGTGAAGTTTTAGGGTTTGTGTATGAATGTTTTAGGGTTTGTGTATGAATTTTTTAGAGTCTGTGTTCGAATTTTGAAGGTTTGGGTGTAAAGTTTGAGGGTTTGAGTGGGAATTTTGAAGGTATGGGTGTAAAGTTTGAGGGTTGGGGTTTGAATTTTCAAGGGTTTGGATTCAAATCTTGAGGGTTTGGGTGTGAATTATGAGGGTTTGAGTGGGAATTTTGAAGGTATGGGTGTGATATTTAAAGGTTTGGGTGTGATTTCTGAGAGGTTGGGTGTGAATTTTTAGCGTTTGGGTGTCCAAATGATGCCCAAACCTCCTGCTTGCCACAACCTAAAAGCTCCCTTCTGAGGCTCCGAGTTAGTGCATGATCTGACGGCTATATACCCAGGTTCACAGCTGTTTTTGCCCCCAGGGTAGAGCAACTTAAGAGCTTGGGACACAGCCGGGCTCGGTCAAGCAGAAGTTTTCATCCAGGCCGAAAAAGCCCAAAGACTAAGACTTTTGTCGTCTGTTTTAAAAAGTGATACAGGGCCCCATAGTCATGACAGTAGAATGGAAGTTAAGAGGTACATTTATTGAATTCATGACAGGATCTTTTGAATAAAAATATAGTTGAGAGCAACCTTGAAAAGTTATAGAGGGTAAAGGCAGAAATAAAATTTGGCATGAAAAATATACAGAAATAGTTAACATCAAACTAAAAGTTTAAAAAAATAAGAAAATTTGTATTGTCTCTATGTCAAGGTAATAAGATTATCATAGTTGTTATCAAATTGGCCAGGCAACCTGAACGCCAGGTAGGACTATCTGATCTTGGTTCTGGGTTGGCCTGCTTTGGTATAAATGGCATAACTAAGATAGATTGGGTGTTTTTGGGTCTTTGAGGCTGAAATTTTGAAATTGGTGTTTTTGACAGACATCTTTGAAATCCAGGCTAAGACCCTAGTTGAGCCTGTTGACTGGATGACACTTGTCAAGGAGATATCCAGTCATAAAAGAGTTAATGCTATAGGGATTTTATACATAACTGCTCACTAACCTGGTGCCAAAATGATGCAAAAAACCTGCAAACTGACTTCAGAACATGGCAAATGGGTACTCATCTGAGAGTACTCAGCGAGAGCTTACCAATGAATACCGACATGAGAGGGGCATGGTCTTAGCCAATATTTGGAAACAGGGTGTCCAAATAGAGGTTTCATAGACTTTTGCGTGTCCGAAGTGTGGTACAAAAAACATACTACTAATAAAATAAACCCTATATATTTACAGATTTTGCTTTTTTAGGCCAGTAACTGCTTTGTATGTCTTATAAAAGTGACACTAAAACTTCTAAATCTTCTATCTTCTAAGAAAAGTCATCATCAGCAAATTCTGACAAGATATTTTGGGTGTCCAAACTGTCAAAAAACAGTGTTCTGGGTGTCCAAATGACACGTTGGACGCATAGGCGGCTAAGCCCCTGGAGAGGGGTTAGATGATTTTCAAAAATCTTTGCGTACTTGTGCTTTGGACGAACGTAGCCTCAGCATTGGAAGGGTTAACACTATAGGGATTTTCCACATAACAAAATGATGCAAAAAACTGGAAACTGCTAAAGCCCTTGGCAATTAGGGACTCATCTGAGAGTACTCCGCGAGAGCTATCCAATGAATACCAACATAACAGGGTTTAGATGGTTTTAGAAAATCTTTGCATCCTGGTGTTTTGGATGGAAGTAGCCTCAGCATTGGAAGGGTTAACGCTATAGGGATTTTAAACATAACAAAACCATGCAAAAACTCAGAAAATGGCTAAAACCCTGGCACATGGGTACTCATCTGAGAGTACTCAGCAAGAGCTATCCAATGAATACCAACATGAGAGGGTTTAGATGATTTTCAAAAATCTTTGCGTACTTGTGCTTTGGACGAATGTAGCCTCAGCATTGGAAGGGTTAACGCTATAGGGATTTTCCACATAACAAAATGATGCAAACAACTGGAAACTGCTAAAGCCATTGGCACATAGGTACTTATCTGAGAGTACTCAGCGAGAGCTATCCAATGAATACCAACATGACAGGGTCTAGATGGTTTTCAAAAATCTTTGCATCCTTGTGATTTGGACGAAAGTATAGCCTCAGCTTTGGAAGGGTTAACGCTATAGGGATTTTAAACATAACAAAATCATGCAAAAACTCAGAAAATGGCTAAAACCCTGGCACATGGGTACTCATCTGAGAGTACTCCGCAAGAGCTATCCAATGAATACCAACATGACAGGGTTTAGATGGTTTTCAAAAATCTTTGCATCCTTGTGCTTTGGACGAATGTAGCCTCAGCATTGGAAGGGTTAACGCTATAGGGATTTTACACATAACTGACTCCAGTACTGCGCCTGTCTCTTTGATTGTAGCTCCTGACTTTGATGCTATGTTCTATACTACCAGCTGGGTTAACCCTTTCCTGCCTGTACATCTAGATACTTGATGAATGTCGTCTGGACCTGTCATATTTTTGAAAATAACTTTGGAATAAGCGTAAATTCAAAAACTATTTGAAGGAGAGTTGTAGATAGTGTTGTGATGAACAACTCTCCATCAATTTTGTTTTGATGGAGAGATATCACCAAAATTGCCAGGCGATTTTGGGTGCTACAGATATGACTGGGTTAAATGTATATGAATTAAAAATCTTATCGTGAAAAAACATGTCGTGGTGTGAAAAAAATCCTTGTTTTGCCTGTTCTCAACTTATTCAAAACAAATTTCCATGTACATCTTAAGATATCAGTGTTTTCTGGCGCTACTGGTATAAATGTGATAAATCATTCATGCCTCAAGATCTCCTTGACAAGTGACGTCTGGACCTGTTATACTTTTGAAAATAACTTCGGAATTTCATAAAAAATCCCTTAATATTTGAAGAGGGTGTGAGGGTTGGATTCTGCTCAACATTTCTCCTTCAAATATTTTCTCGAAAATTGTTAAAATGTTACGGACAGAAAGATATTACCTGAATAGTCAGAGCGTTTTTGGGCACGACAGGCACGAAGGGGTTAAACAAATAAAAATGTATGAACAAGCCAGAATAAAGTTGACTCATCTAATATTAGATGTTCATCGCAATTCAAATATTAGGTTGGCTTTGCTTCATTGTAAATATGAAGTAGGATTTGATTGCATTGTAAGTGACAGGCAGGAGGTATTTGAGGAATGCCGGGTATTTCACCTGTATGTATTTGTTAGTCATGTCAGTTACGTCCCGTGGTGAGTCAGCAAAGAGGGAAGGGTGTTTGAGATGTACCAAGTGGCTCTTGTGCCGGGTACTAGAGGTGATGTTGTTGTTGTTGTTATTATGGTTGTTGTTGTTATTATTATTATTATTATTATTATTATTATTATTATTATTATTATTATTATTATTATTATTGTTATTAATATTGTTATTATTATTATTGTTATTATTATGCTTATTATAATTATTATAATTATTATTATTATTATTATCATTATTATTATTATAATTATTATTATTATTATCATTATTATTATTATCATTATTATTATTATAGGTATTATTATGCATATTATGCTTATCATTATTATTATTAGTAGTATAATTATTGTTATTATTATCATTTTTATATTATTAGTAGTATTGTTATTGTTCTTCTTATAAATATATTATTATTATTTTTATTATAGTTATTTTAATTATCATTATTATCATTATTATTATTATTATTATTATTATTATTGTTATTATTACTATCAAAAAAAATATAGGGTAGGTAGGTTGGTAAAAAAATTTTTTTTTGCATTATATTTTTGGTCAAAAATGTGTGTTTTATGCATGTGTTGCGTTGATTGGGAATTGGGAGGGCAGAAAAAACTTTAGTTTTTTTTTGTTTAAAAACTTGTTAGGGTAGGGTTACAGGAAACAAACCTTTTTTAGGCCATATATATATATATATATATATATATATATATATATGTATATATATATATATATATATATATATATATATATATATATATATATATATATATAAATATGGCCATATATATATATATATATATATATATATATATATACATATATATGTATATCTATCAGCCACACAAGTTGATGTTTTCCTGCGGCTTTGTTTTGATTGGCTGCTGGCTGTGCCGTGCTGTGCCAGGGAATGCGCACCCTGTGTGTATTAGCAAAGCGTGTTCCCTCGAGCGTGAACGGTGGGACTGTTCAGTTTATTCATAGACAGAGGAGAAGGAGGAGGAGGAGGGGGAGGTGCCTGTTCACTCCACTGATCTGGGCCTTAGAGTGACCTTATTAGCAACTTACTTATGAGTGGTTTGTTTGTATGGGGGAGGAGGGAGAATGGAAATGGGTGGGACAGTATAGAACTTTGGTCTGCAGTGAGGGGTGCAATTAAGAAAGGTATGCACATATTTGTGAACACTCTCTCTCTCTCTCTCTCTCTCTCTCTCTCTCTCTCTCTCTCTCTCTCTCTCTCTCTCTCTCTCTCTCTCTCTCTCTCTCTCTCTCTCTCTATATATATATTTAGATTGATAGATATCATACATACATAAATAGATACATGTGTGTGAGTTGAGCAGAATACTTTTTTCCTCAATAAATTTTAACCAAAAACTTGTTTATAGGTTTATAATCAGAAAGTTTTTGCCTCAAAGTGTTAATGGGCCTATGTTGTAATACACTTTGTAGTGTACCTGCCTGTGACTGTGTGTGAGGGAAGATTTACGACCAGCCGTCTCAGCTATCTGACAGCATGCCCCCAGCTCACAGCATACCACCCGTGTACGCATAGTCTTAGCCAGCAGGACGTCTGGGTGTCTTTCGAGACACCCACACTGTCAAAAATCAGCCTTCAGGACACCAAAAAAAATGCTGTGAGGAATTTCTGAAAATGTCATTTTCAAGGTCATAATTGATAAATTTTCATTTCAATATAATTCATTTGGGGTTGTATATGGACATTATGCTTTATTTCATTAAGTTAACACATGTTTATTGTTGTAATCTGAGTATATTGATGTCTCCCTTGAAAAATTGGATGCCCCAAAAAGTCCTGGCTAAGTCCCTGATGCCACCCGTGTTCATATCGCTTCCATTTATTACAGGAATGTATATATATATATATATGTATGTGTGTAAATGTAATCTTTAATTTAAGTGGGTATATCAATTACATGAAACATTAGCTACTATAGGCTCTTGGCGGGCGGCGACTGCAAATATATATATATATATATGTATATATATATATATATATATATATATATATATATATATATGTATATATATATATATATATATATATATATATATATATATATATATATATATATATATATATATATATATATATATATATATATATATATATATATATATATACATATATATATATATATATTTCTGCCCTGCCAGCATGCCCTCAGCTGACAACACACCACTCATGTACATATCATGTTCATTTCTTACAGGAATGCGGAGGAGGCCGTCTCGTCTCAGTCTCACCGCTGGCAGTGGACTTTGTCTGGGCGCCACGTAAGAAGGTAACCTAGTTTCAGGTAAGATTAGGAAGGTACAGTGTGTTTGTTTTAGCTCCAACGGTCTTCATTGACACTTTCTATTCTAGATAGGTAAACAGTCTTATATACCTCTACCAAGTATCTGGATAGGAGTATGTTACAGATTCTGATTAGGAGTTCATACCTTCAAAATGTTAGCGATACAACGCGATAACTATTTTTTTAATGATACGATACCTTATTACATTATTTGCAGGTTGGGAACGGTTCTCGATACAATACGAAGTATCGATTTTCAATCAGAAAAAGTACCATATCGTTTAAGATCTGTTATACCCATATCTTAACGATATGAAATTGACATTTAACTGTTACACGCATATATCCAAATAAAGGCAGTTGCTATTTATTAGCATTTTAATATCTGAAGTTGGCAGTGCAAAATCTGACAAAATTGTGTCTTTTAAGAGGCAGGAATTATCATTATAATATTGTATTGTTAGGAAATTCCAATATTTTATGGTATGGCGAACTTTTTAACCCTTCCAATGCTGAGGCTACTTTCGTTCAAATCACAAAGATGCAAAGATTTTTGAAAAACATCTAAACCCTGTCATGTTGGTATTCATTTGAAAGCTCTCGGTGAGGACTCTCGGATTAGTACCCATTTGTCAGGATTTCAGTCACTTTTCAGGATTTTTGCTTCGTTCCGTGTTGTCCAAAGTAGCCACCAGCAGCATAAGGGTTAAAGGTGGCTATCCCTATTCAAAATACCCTAGAATGGCAGAGTGCACTTTTGTTCTATACACGATTCAAGCTTTTACTTCATGCATGTAAAACATTTTATTAGTGGTGAAAACGACACTTAGAAAGCAATTTAGCTCATGAATGTATAGAAATACAAAACCTGTATAAATTCCTGAAAAACGTACTGTTCTTTTGTTTTCTGCTGGTACCTTGAGTATACTTAGCTAGTTTCATCTCGGCTCACTCGTTTCACTTAAACCTTATGCTGCTCGTGTGGCTAATTTGGCCAATACATAATGATACCAAACACCTGGAAATGACTGATCCCCTGGCTCATGGGTACTCATCTGAGTCAGAGAGTACTCCGCAATCTTGAGCTTTCCAATGAATACCAACATGACAGGGTTTAGATGGTTTTCAAAAATCTTTACGTTCTTGTGATTTAGATGAAGGTAGCCTTAACATTGGAAGGGTTGAAATCAGGCGTGTGTTTCTTCACCCTTTCTACTCTAGTTTTAAAAAACAGTCTCATTATACATAAAAGTCCTAGCCAGTAGGGCATCCGGGTGTCTTTTGGACACCCAAGTCCCTCAAAAAGCACCCCTCAGGACACCCAAATTATTCTGTGAGTAATCTCTTTTAATGTCAATATCAAGGCTTGTTACCTTAACTTTTACCAGCCCAGAAATATTTTTGCTAGCCCTGAAAATTGAGGACATGAAATGTGCAAGAATGTGCCAACAATCTTTGTTTCCATGTTAGTAACAAACCTTTTGAAACAGTGACCTACCCCTAGCCTCTGATGAAATGAAAAGGAATGCAGAGCCATAGGACTTCTTTTAATTCTCACCGATATTTTAATTTCATCTGCCCCTTCGTGCTACTCACAAGTAGAATTTTCTAGCCCTGACTTTCAATAACTAGCCCTGGGCTATCGGGCTAGCCTGAATGTCAAGCCCTGCTTTATTTCAAAAGATTGAAATACTTTAAAAAAACGTTGCTTACTATTTCAGGTTAATCAATTCACTTAAACTAACAGTGCATACCATTTCTTTAAAAAAAACATGTTTGATTCGGTACATGCAGACTGAAAAAACAGTATATCCAACAAAAGGGTATTGCTGTACCCAGCTGTTTCAAGGTCAGAAATAATGCTCCAGGGTGAATGCATCCTCTCTCTGATATCTGGCATAAATTACCTGAGATTTATCTTGATAGTGTCTTCAGTTGACAGCGCCCCCTGCAGGCCTGCCCAGCTGTTAGCCTGAGGGTGGCAATTAGCTGTGAGATCATAGACATGGTACCTATAGGCAGGGTGTTAGCCAGCAGGGTATTTGTGGTATTGGTGTCCAAGTAGGCAAAGAAAAAAATATTGTTTGTTTCCTGTAACGGTCAGAAAAAAATATAGGGTAGGTAGGTCGGTAAAAAATATTTTTTTTGCATTATTTTTTTGGTCAAAAATGTGTGTTTTATGCATGTTTTACAATGATTGGGAGTTGGGAGGGCAGAAAAAACTTTAGGTTAGGGATTTTTTTGAATAAAAACTTGTTAGGGTAGGGTTACAGAAAACAAACAACTTTTTTTAGGCCTCATAGACATGGTATCTATAGCAGGGTGTTCGCCAGCAGGGTATTCGTGGTATTGGTCTCCAAATAATCCTTATGCTGCTGGTGACTAATTTGGCCAATACAAAATTATGCATAAGAACTGGAAAAATAACTGAATCCCTGGCACATGGGTACCCATCTGAGAGTACTCAGTGAGGGCTAACCAATGAATACCAACATGGAAGCGTTTAGATGCTTTTCAAAAATCTTTGCGTCCTTATGCTTAGGACGAAGGTAGTCTTAGCATTTGAAGGGATGATACTCAGATTTCTTTGTAGGATCATAGGACTAGTCCTAAAATGTAGTGATGTCATTGATATGAAATTTTATCGATTCGATTAATTGATATATTTTTTGATTCGCTTCGATTCGTTTCGATACACCGTAACGTGCTCGTAGGGCACAATTATTTATGTCATTGATATCCCTCTTTTTTCGATGTGATTAATTGCTATACTCTTTCTGATTTATCAATTCAATTTGATTGATTCGATACCCTGTGTATTGGCCATATGCCTGAGTAAAGTACACCATATCTTCCAATTTCTCTTACAAAAGCCATGAAAATACTTCAATATTTAGTCAGCGTTTCACTTTGCATTAGTTTAACATAAATAATTATACGCCATTATTGGGGTGCAGAATATCGATTATTTCAATTCGATACCCAACCATTCGATTCAATTTAATTGACAAAGTGAAAATGTTGATTTATCGATTTGTTGACTATCGATGACATCCCTACTAAAATGTTAGTTTCCTGTAATGGTTCAAGGGTACTAAGGTATATTTAGGTAAAATCTTATTTTTTGGATTACATATTTTTTCAAACAATGCATGTTTCACGGAAGCTGTAGTTGTAAAGCAGTTCTAATCCTGTTGATTAGGAGTTGGCAGGGCGTAAAAAAAATTGATAAGGTTGCGTTACAGGAAACACACAATTATCTTTAGGCCCTATATCATATCGATGTACTCATACTGATGAATTATTAAAATTAGGCTTGAAATTAAATTTAATTTCTGTCTTTATTTCCTCTTTCCAGAAAACCTGGGGGTGCAGGTATTTCGCAGATTAATTGAATCGGAGTAAAAAAAATCATCACCTAATTTCAAATTGTTAAAATTAGGCTTGAACTTAAATTTAATTTGTCTTTTCTCCTCTTTCCAGGATACTTCACAAATTAATTGAAACGGAGTGAAAAAATCATCACTGCCACCATGAAGGATTCTGGGATCGAACTCCTGAAAGCCTTGGAGGCGACCAACTTCAAGCGCTTTCAGTATGTCGTCCAAGAACACATCAAATCCAAGAAAAAGATGCAAAAAATCTGCGTCGAAGAGTACCGAACAAATAAAAACTCAAAGCGGACATATTGTGCACTCTTAGCTGCGGCCAAGATCGCTGATCCAAGTTTTATACAACTTATGATTCAATTTGAGGTGAATATTAATTATATTCGCGAGGATTTATCAGGTCGGGAACCGGAAATCGAGACCGCGTTGCACTTGTCGGTGTTGCGAGGATTGTATCATACGGTCAACGCCCTCCTTAACGCGCACGCAGATTTGAATATTCGCGATCTCATGGGAAGAACGCCATTATTTTTGGCCGTGAAAAATGCCGATTATCGCATCTCGAAAGTGTTGCTTGCGAAAGGTGCGGACCCAAACGTGCAGGATCGTAAAGGAAACGCATCATTGCACATCGCGTCCAAATATGGTCATCTTGAGTTGGCGAAGTTGTTGTTGCAGTATAATGCAGATATGTACATGAAAGGAATGTTCGGAGCGATTCCGATCCACATCGCATCGAATGAAGGACACGTAGATCTCATACGACTGTTCTGCTACCAGCAGGTCAGCCCGAATACGTCCATTGCGTGTTTTAGCGGAATGCGCGAAAAATCGCCCCTCCATGTTGCGTCGGAGTCAGGGCATGTGCAAACCGTCATCACTCTCGTGGAGGAATTCGAGGCGAACGTGAATATTCGCGATTCCGAAGGCGAGACGCCGTTACATTGCTCCGTTCTGAACGAATACGATATGTACGGAATGCGCTCGAAGGAAGATTATGGTGAAGTCGCGGAGGTGCTCGTAAAACGCGGTGCGGACATCAACGCGAAAAACGGACGCGGAGAGGCGCCGTTGCATCTCGCAGCGAGAAACGGATATCAGAAAATTACGGAAATGCTTCTGCGTATGGGGGCGTCTGCAGCCGAGGAGGATAACGCCGGGAGGAAACCAATCGATCTCGTCGACGATGATGATTCCATCATGAAACAGCTCATCCTAGAGGGCGCCAGGATCAACCGAGAAAAGCACGACAATGAATTCAGCGATCGCGAACGTGAACGCGATCGATCAAACAGTTTCGGTCGATTATCATCAAGGAATGAACGCCGGCCCTCTGGTGGTGGGCAGAGAAACTACTACGTTTCAAGTTCTGAAGATGAAGCTGGCAGACATTCCGAGATGCGGAAATCTGGCCCTCTTGTTATCAAATCGCGTTTGGACTCGAAGAGAGATCGCTACGCCAGCTCCGATTCGGTCTTCGATGACGAAACCGATCGTCGTCAACGTCTGATCCGTCCGCAGCCGACGCGTGCGTCCAGCACCCCGGCGATTCCCAAAATCATCAATGCCCAAACGATGCAACCGCGCCCTCGACAATCTAGCAACTCGGAACACAACATTCATAACCGTAGCTTCGATAGCAGTGGTGGCGGACATTTTTCTGATTTTGGCGGCCCGGTAAGTTCGGTACCAGCGAGGATCCAAGCGGGTGCGGATTCGGACGGTATGAGCAGTGTTGCGGATAGTGGGGGTATCATCTATAAACCCACGTCGGGGGGTGCGTACCAACTGAAGGAGCACCAATATCAGATCTCGCCGACGGTCGTGGATCCGATGAACACGGGGCGTTATGTTCTGACCAGTCAGATGTCGGGGGCGACTACGCCCGCGGACAGCATCATACGGGCAAGCTCTGTATCAACACTCGAGTCATCGGAGAATTCGAAACAGTACGTCTTGGACCCCATGCACAAGGAACCGCCATATAAGGTCTCCAGTCTGGTCGGCACCGATCAACCCACCTATAAGACTTCCACAATAGGGGGTACGGTATCGTACCAACAACAGGGTGCTGTCCGGGAACCCCCAGCACCCCCGGTAGCACCGTACCCTACCAGCACCCTAACCAACCCTATCCGACCCGTACCCCAAACTCTCAACCCCAAAATAGTCGCGCCAAATCGTGATGAGGTTCAGTATACACCGTCCGGGGCGCAGGGTTTCCAGACGATACAACAGGAACTTCAGCAGAAAATGGCCACTAGGGGGCTCTCCGGTGAATCGGAGGCGAAATATAACAGCGAGGTCTACACGCTTCCGCCTCTCGCTGATGCACCCAATCCGCCACTAGGGGGCAATACCGGTAATGTACGTTTTGACTACAACTCGAACGCTGACACCCTCGAGTACTCTACCCGCTTTTCCCCGACCCAAAACCGCATTGTGTTCGTCCCCGCAAACCGATCTGGCGTTTCCGATGTTTCGTCCACTGATGAGTATACGATTTCTCCCTACACCCCCAGCAGTGATCGCTACTCCCTCGATTTGCTTGACGCTACTGCCGCCAGTGCCGACGTCTCGGAGACATCGTTGACTTCGACAGGTGGCGCCCCCGATATTGGTAAACAAACTGCTGTTTGATTTGTTATAATATCAGCACTGATTGAGCATTTCTTTTTCTGGTTACTGTAATAAATACATATATTTATAAATATATATATATATATATATATATATATATATATATATATATATATATATATATATATATATATATATATATATATATATATATATATATATATATATATATACATACATATATACATATATACATATATATATATATGTATATATATATATATATATATATATATATATATATATATATATATATATATATATATACATACATATATACATATATATATATATATATATATATATATATATATATATATATATATATATATATATATATATATATATATATGTATATATATATATATATATATATATATATATATATATATATATATATATATATATATATATATATATATATATATATATATATATACTTTCCTTACATACATAATCTGATTTCAATTTCATAGAAATATCTGAGCAAGGGAATATTGTAAAACATCCCCTGATGCCATATCTAAAAAGATATTATCAAAGGTGCTAATTTTCTAGTTGATCTCAGAAATATTTCTCTGCCATAGTTTGCTGATGTGAATGACCAAAGGTTTTGTGTTTTCACAGATCTGTAGTTCTGATACCAGAAAAAGAAATGCTCCTAGTAACTTGCTCACACTATCGATTTGATTGATTGATTTTTGTGAAATTATAAATCAATCAATGAGAAGAATGATCTAAGAAAATCAAAAATATTTTCACCATAATTTTTGCTGTCTTCCTTATATATGTATACCCGCTGCTTAGTGTGGTCCTTTAGTGTATTAAGATCTGAGTATTGTTTTATAAATGTAGTTTATTTTATTTTCGTTTTACCCAAATGATAATTATTGAAAAACTGAGATTAAGTATCTCCAATATTAGAGTGAGATATCTTATTTCTAAAAGCTTGATAATACGAATATCACCCATTTATGTCTAATGCCTGTTTAATTAGATTAAGCGCATTTACATGTGTCGCATGTGTATGGTTTGACTGATATAGAAATATCATGATAACAATGCCATTATTGCTGTGAAAAATATTTGCCTGAAAGTTGTTGTTTCCATTCAAGGGTAGTTACTCCCCTGATGGCCATTTAGCTCACAGGGTTGCATAACCGGTGCAAGTATATACATGTATATATATATATATATATATATATATATATATATATATATATATATATATATATATATATATATATATATATATATATATAATATAGATATAGATATATGCATATGTATATATATATATATATATATATATATATATATATATATATATATATATATATATATATATATATATATATATATATATATATATATATATATATATATATATACATATATATATATACATATATTTATGTATATATGAATCTAGATATTTAGTGAGTTATGTTTGAAGATTTTATATGAGTTTCACAGAAAGAAATTGAGAGTCTTGTATGGGTGTCTTCCTGTATATTGAATGAACTGCACAGCCTTAAAAGGTAAATGTACATAAAGCAGTTTACAATGTAGTAAAAATTTATAGCCAGGGACTTAGCCAGGACCCATCCATCCTGTATTTTGGACAAGCAGTTTCCTGAAAACCCACCTTTTTGGACAGGCAAAAATGTCTATGAATAATTTTAAATGTGCAGTATTTTTTTATTATTATTACATGTATTATTATTATTATTTTTTTTTTTTTGGGGGGGGTCATTTTCAAATACTTTCTTTAACTTATATATCCCATCCTCTAGGACATGGCTGAAATTTTGGAATCGCTCTTTTGGACAGGCGTTTTTAAAATCCTGGCCAAGATCCTGAGCTAAATGATGATATTCTGTGCTCGAAATATTTCAGCGCTGATCTAGGTGGCAGCACAGGTCCTGGCCGCTGAATCTTGCAAAGTTCTCCCAAGGTAAAGTCTTAGATGTACAGTCCACCGCCCCTTTCTCACTCGTGTCACGGTCTGATAGGTACTATATATATATAGCTGTATATATATATATATATATATATATATATATATATATATATATATA
>OZ012701.1:21066253-21098753 GCA_963942565.1 Maea johnstoni | reverse complement strand
TAATTAAAAAGAAAAATTCAGTTTTAATAATTTGACTGATTTACTCCAGGACCTATGATACTCATGAAGATAAATTTGCTATTAACCCATTAATGCTTAAGACTTGAATTTGTTGACTGGATCTATGAGACTTTTGACAATAATAATCATTGATATTTGATATAGCGCCCTTTCCATTTATTATGTTCAAAAGCGCTTTATAATAACTTAAGAATTAAAAATTGTTTTACAAATTATTTGAAGGAGAGTTGTTAGTAATAATCTGATTAACATTTCTCCTTTAAATATATTTCTAACTATCCTCTTTCCTGCAATATTTCACCTAAAAAGCCCTGACTGCTAGGGTTGGGAATCGGTTTGCAATTTCATGATCGATAATCAGTTGCAGCCAACCATTCGATTATCGATCATAATCAGTTCTTCGCACTTACGCTGTTATTGGGTACTAGAGGTCTAGAGCCTAATAATAAGTGATAGTCTATGACAGTTACTTGCTATTAGCACCTACCCCAACTTCGCTTTGGAGTGTTTTTGGATCTTAGTTTCATAGCAAGAAAGCTGACAACTTGTCAGTCATTTAGTTCTATATTTTGCCACTAGGTGTCACCTTTTCCGATTATTATCAATTGCCAGTTTCGTAATCCATTAATCAGAATGAGAGAGATAAACGATTGATTATCGATTATAATCGATGATCGTTCCAACACTACTGACTACTCTTGGCCACTGTGAGCATTAACCCTTCCAGTGCAAAGGCTACTTTCGTCCTAAGCACAGGGACGCAAAGATTTTTCAAAGCCATCTAAACCCTGTCATGTTGGTATTCATTGGATAGCCCAAGCTGAGTACTCTAAGATGAGTAACAATGTGTCAGGGTTTCAGTCATTTTTCAGGTCTTTAGCATCATTTTGTATTGGCCAAATTAGCCACCGGCAGCATAAGAGTTAATGGGTTGAGAGAGATGGCAAAACATATTTGAGGAAGAGTTAGGGGTTGTGTTCTGGTCAACATGTAAGGCCTAAAAAAAGTTTTTTTGTTTCCTGTAACCCTACCCTAACAATTATTATTATTTTAAAATCCCTACCCTATGTTTTTTTCCGCCCTTCTTATCAACGTAAAACATGCATAAAACACACATTTTTGACCAAAAAAATATTGAAAAACTTTTTTCTTTACCATTTTACCAACCTACCTACCCTATTTTTTTCTGACCGTTACAGGAAACAAACAATTTCTTTTTTTAGGCCTAATATGTAAAATACTAATTGATAACAATTGTTAGCAAATAAGCCCCAAGGTTTATGGGTGCTTCAGGCTTGGATAGGTTAATTGTATCATGCACTTTGTCAATTAGTAATCAGTTGTGCATAGTATTCATAAATGGTTATCTCTTTGCAATTAAATGCTTATGAATGCTGTATTGGGCACACAGTTTGACACCAGGGGCTTAGCCGCAATGCGTCCAGCGTGTCATTTGGACACGTAGAACACTGTTTTTTGACAGTTTGGACACCCAAAATTTGCTAAAGGTGACTTGTCTTAGAAGATAGAAGATGTAGAAGCTGTAGTGTCACTTTTATAAGACACACAAAGCAGTTTCCGGCCTAAAAAAGCAAAATCTGTAAAGGTATAGGGTCTATCTTATTAGTAGTATATATTTTGTACCACACTTTGGACACGCAAAAGTCTATGAAACCTCTATTTGGACACCCTGTTTCCAAATATCGGCTAAGACCCTGTTTGACACCCAATCTTGTCGAGGGCCCTGGCAGGCAGGGGCTTATAGCCAGCAGGGTATCTGGTTGTCTTTTGGACTCCCTGGATCATGAAAAATACCTGATTTTAACTAAAACGTCACCCTAGATTTTGGTATGTTTTTTTATTTTATAAATAGTAATTCCAAGTAAAATTTCAAAAAAAGTTTAACTTCAGAGTAATAACAAAGACAGTTCTTGAAGAATTAAGCATATAATTACTTAATTTGTGAATGTACATAATCAGTATAATGATTTTTACTTTTTCAATCAGGGATTTTGGACACCCTATTTTCTTGAAATCCCGATTTGTTATGAAAATTCTGGCTAAGTCCCTGCTGGCAGGGTCCGGAGGATACGTCCCAATAGCCATCTGCAGGCATTAACCCTTGTGCTGCTGGTGGCTAATTTTGCCAATGCAAAGTGATGCTTAAAAGCTGAAAAATGCCTGAAACCCTGGCACATGGGTACTCATCTGAGAGAACTCAGCAACAGGGTCTTTGCCAGGATTTCAAAAATGCCTTTCCAAAACAGCAATTTCAAAATTTCTGCCCATCCAAATTTAGCTATTAATCTACTTTATGTCCTTATACCAACTACATTTTATAGCCTGTTGTGTCAAAAAGGGCAATTTACACTTCATATTTTCATAGAAAATTTTTGCCTGTCCAAATAGGAGGGTTTTTTAGGAAACTGTAACCTATCACACTAAGTCTCTGCTTAGCAAGAGCTATCCATTGAATACCAACATGACAGGGTTTATATGGTTATTAAAAATCTTTGCGTTCATGAGCTTTGGATGAAGTTAGCCTCCACATTGGAAAGGTTAACCATTAGGTATCTAGGGAACCATGTATATTTTTCATTCGAAGAAGGCTGCACGTATTTCAAGGTGTAATATTTTTAAAATATTTGAAGAGGAATGTTTAACCCATACTGTGTAACAACAACTTTCAGTCAGATATCTTGTAGGGCATTATTTCGTATATATATGTATATATATATATATATATATATATATATATATATATATATATATATATATATATATATATATATATATGTGTGTGTGTGTGTGTGTGTGTGTGTGTGATAATCCATATTTTGCTGATTTCTAAGATTGAAAAGCTGATTTTGATCTGTGAGTTATTAGTAATTTTGCATATAGAAAAATTAAGTCTTATTTCTGTACTTTCAGCCCCCGTCAAGATTCCGGCCAGTAGTCCGAAGAAAGTAAAGGCATTGAAGTCACCAGTGAAAAAATCAGCACAGAAACAATCGCCATCATCAAAGGAAAGCGCCGCACAGACATTCACTTTCGGCGATGAAAAAATCGCCCTCGAAACCAGCAACAAGGCAATACAATATGAATTATCGGATCTCGAGAAATTACAGTTGGACGCGCACACTGATCCTATCTCCACAAATAGGAGAGTGCTGTCGCTTAGCGATGAGATCCCTATTCGGGAACGCGAAGGGCTGGAAAGAAATGAGCAAAAACTTATGTACAAAGAAATTGAATTGCAAACCGAAAAATCAAGTAGTGACTTAAATTTAGAAACTTTTGAAAAGGAACCTGTGCGATACGATGGAAAGTTGCGATACAGAATTGCTGAGTCAGCAAATAAAGAAGTTGACACAGTTTCAGAGGGAACGCAAGCAGATGCCCCGAAATTCACAAAAAGGAACATTGATAGCTCTAGCCAATTAGATCAAAGAATATCAGATGAATCAACCAATAAGAGATCATCGGGAACTCAAGTCGATTTTGAAATCGATTCCCTCGAATCGGAACCTGTTCGAATAAGAGGTCAACAAAAGGATGATGACTCGAAAGAAAAGAGGTCATCAGGTACACAAGCAGACTTTGATTTTGAAATTCTCGATCGTGAGCCAAAACGACGAACTGCGCAACCGTATACTTCGACAAGTTCACAGGGAGACCAGGATGTTGAAATTCTCGATCGGGAACCGAGACGAAGAACCGCTCAACCACAGAGGTCATCGGGTACACAGGCGGACTTTGACGTTGAAATTCTCGATAATGAACCAAGAGGAAGAATCGCCCAACCGCAGAGGGAGGTATCTACAAGTACTGACCAATCAGCCGAGAGAAGAGCAGATTTTACGATCCAGACGCTCGATAAGGAACCAGTGAGGCATTCTGGGAAGATTGAAACAAAATCGGCAGAATCAATAACAAAAATCCGCCCAACTCCTGCTGCGCGGGAAGCGAACTCAAAAGGTAAAATTCCACCATCGAACATTGTGAAATCGTCCCGAAAAGAAGTTACGGTGGAAGAGTTTCATATCCCAAAGGTCAAATTGAAGCCGACGCCTGCAGCAAGAAGAGTGAAGGCGGACCGAGAAGAAGCGGAAAAATTAGCCAATCAAATGCCAGAGTCAGCAATATCAGCCAATCAAATGCAAGTGTCAGCAAAACCATCCAATCAAAAACCAGGTGTCACACCAGAAGCGGCCACCACCACCACCACCAACAGTAGCTCTTCAGAGGAAGAAGGGGAGAAAGATGTTCAGAATCTCATCAGTATGTGGGATTCAAAAGGAACCGGCAAAACGGCCGCGAAAAAAACACGCCCCGTTGTTCGACTTCAGGCCACCAGAGACACCGACGAGGAACCAGTCAAGGAGGTGCCGGAGCGACCATTTCCTGAAGCAGTGCATGCTGGGAAACCAGATGACGTAACGGACGATCAAGTTGCTGCTTCGATACCAACTCAATATTACGTTACAAGAACCGCCACAAGTACGACAACGACGTTTTCAGACTCTTCAGAGCAGACCTTTCACGACAACGATCAATTGACGATCGAAAAAATACCAGGAAAGGAGGAAGAAAAATCTGAATCTTCTGTGCGGGAGGAGGAAAAATCATCGGAGGATGTCATGGCGGAAATCCTTGAGCCAACACCTGGTGAAGTTATCCAGACAGCCGAGCTCGTTACGTTAAGAGAAAAACAACCGAGACCTCCTGCTCGATCATCTCAGCCAATCAGAAGCTCTGCTGATCAGCCAATCAAAGGCTCTCCTGATTACAGCTCATTCGCTGACTACTTTGCCGAAGAGAGCAATTATCGAAGCAGCATTGTCGAAGTTGATGATGATGAGGAAGAGATGGAGAAGAGAGACAAAGAGGTTGAAGAGGAAGAGGGACAGAGCACCAGTGATTCTAGCGACGAGAATATCGACGAAATCAACGAAGACATCATGCATGTTTCATCGGACGACAGCAACGATATACCTCGCGAAATCAATCCTTTGATTAAAAAAATGGCGAGGATCGAACCAGACGAACGGGAAACTACATCCGAAGATGATGATGATGACAACGATGATGATGATGATGATAGTGATGACAGTACCGATTCCAGCGACTCGGGGTCATACGTACCGGATATGTCGACTGCGGGACGGAGAAAAGCTGAGGAGGAACGGCAACGATATGAGCAGGAGTTGCTACGGCAACAGCAGCTGCGGCAGCAACTGAGTGCTGGTCGCTACCGACCATCGCGACGACCGCTGAGCATAATTCACGAAGACGAGGAAGAGGAGGAGGATGAGGAGGAAAATCAACGGAAATCGAAGAAATCTCCTCGGAGGTCTCCCAGTAAATACGGAGCCGAAGCAACGATTCTCGAAAGCGATTCCGCCAAAGATGACGATTCCGACTCTGATAGCGACTCCTCGGATGATGAGGATAAAATCAGGAGCAGTAATTTATCGCAGATGAAAAGGATGTCGTACGGGAGCGGCGATATCTACACCGAAGTCCACAACGATGGAATGGATACCGATATTCCGTTCATCGATGACGATGATGAACTTGGCGATCGATCGGGGGAGGCATTTTCACCGACGGCTGAGCTGGATTTCGTTTACGACACGAGTCCACGAAAAGAGAGGGCGCCACTTATACTGACACCAACTCCGCCCCCTACTCCACCATCGCCACAGAAACTCACCGCAGAGAAGCCACTCGATTCAGCAACCCCACCTGGTGGCAGAAATGTGCAATCAGAGGTATCATCTCCTTGTGGGCAGGTCACTATTGAGGAAACATCGCTAAGTTACGAAAGTCCGCCTTCGCCTTCTAAGCTTGCTGCAACGCCATCTGGTGAGAGAAATGTGCAAACAGGAATATCGCATGATCGTGAGCAGGTCACTTTTGAGGATGCATCACTAAGTTATAAAAGTCCGCTCTCGCCTTCTAAGCTTGATGCAACACCACCTGGTGGCAGATATCAACACAAGGGGCCACTGCCAGCGCCACCTTCTTCTCAAGTAGTGAACCAAACTGAAACAACGATTCCGACGAAAAAATCAAAAGAAACTGACTTCGATATCGAAACGTTTGCCGAAGAGCCTAGGCGACGAAAAGTTCACTCGCCAAGAGATTTGCGTGCTGATAAATCTACCAATCAAATCATCCGAGACCCAGGAAGCCCAAGGGAAGCGTCCAGTCCGAAGTCGCCAAGCAGATTTGACGCCCAAACTCCGAGTTCTTCCTCAGAGAGTCCCCAGTCTCCGAGATTCTTACCTGCAGAAAAACCAATAGAAGAATCCAGGATCAAAGACCCAAAGACAGAATTGAGATCAAAGGAAGTCATAACAATAGAGTCCAAGACAATAGACAATAGAGAAGTAGACAATAGGGTGAAAGACAAAAAGGGAGATCTTGACATCGAAGTGTTGGATTTCGAGCCGAGGAGGAGAGTAGGACGATCGCGTCGAGAAGATTCATTGGATGATTCTACTGATGGAAAACCTAGCATCGTGTCGAAGCTAGATGCCACGCCCCCTGGTGGCAGATATCAACACAAAGGGCCTCTTCCGGCGCCACCTACGAAAGTCATGCAAGACTCACCTGTTGAAACTCCAAGTAAAAAATCGGAACCCGAGAAAATAGTTGTCGTAAGTTCCGCTGAAATGATGAAGATCATCAGTGAAAAACTTGCAGCGGAACAAAAATCTCCACCAATCAAAATGAGCATGGATATTGAGGAATTCGAGTTTGAGCCGAGACGACGAATCGGAAGATCGAATAGCACAGAAAGCTCCCCTGGTAGCGATCAATCGTCGGTATCACCAAGTCCTGTAACTCCGTCGAAGCTGGATGCAACTCCACCTGGTGGCCGTTATCAGCATAAGGGGGCACTACCAATGCCACCATCAGAGAAGAAGAGCGAGGTTGATACACAAGCCAAGGTAGAAGTGTCAAAGGGAACCGAAGAGCATCATTCATCAATGAAAATTCAAACGGGTAGGGAGATGCTTCCGCCCCAATCCATGACAAAAACGCCATCTACCGGCAGAGAAATGCAACCGCCCCCATCCGTGGCAAAAGCGCTATCTACTGAGAAAGAGAAGAAACTTGTGGCGGATACGACCCCACCCAGTCAGATAAAGAATGTAAAGCCCACAGTTGAACACGTAGACGTTGAACAATCCTCCATATTTGGGCAGGAAATGGATGCAAAAGTCAAGAGAACTGAGACAAATTTGGACCAATCACAAGAGACGCGGGATCTCGGAACGCAGCCTTCATCAGAACAAATACGAAATGAAAAGCGAAAAGCAAGATCTGGAGCCTTGCCAGATAGTCCCGACAGGCAAAGAGAGATATCAAAGCGACCAAGACCAAAGTCGCGAGGGACGACGGAAGAAGACAAGGACGTTCCTGGTTCTCCTCGTAAACACAAAGTGGCGTCACCGCTAGATCCAACGACACCTTGCAAACTCCTCAAGCAAGAGACACCTATTGAGGGAACAGGCGAAGCAATTCAAGATGGCGTCTTCAGCTTCAAGGGTCCGCTACCTGAAGTTCCGCAATCGCCAAAATCACCGAAAACGCCAAAGACACCAGGGGGTGTGAAAATTCGTCCTGCGTACCAAAAAAGTCTCGTTGAAGAAGATGCTCCCAGTTCAGAATCATCAGCACCCCAGACCCCCCTGAAATCTCCAAAGCGAGCAGAATTCGGAGAAGATGACAACATGGAAGGGCAGCAGTCATCGGCTAAATTTGTCCTCCCGATTCTACCTGTGTCGCCCCCTGGACCTGGCCCCACAAGTCCGGCATCCTCCTCCCAGCTGGCCTCGGTCCTCAGCCAGAAAAGCAAGAAGAAAGATGCGGAAAGTTCGGGACTCGAGCAGAAGCCCCTTACAGGCGGCGACTACCAGTTCACCTTCGCGAAGCCCATAGACATGGGCCTCATCGAGCAGATGCTGCAGAACCAATCAAAGCGCGAGAAGATGAACAATGAAGAGCAGAAAATTGACGATGATGAGCATCCTGCTCCGAATCTCGAGGACGAAGAAGCGAAAGAGTCGAAAAAGACCAAAGAGCCAAAGTCATCAAAAAAGAAGAAGTCCAGAAAAGGACGATTCTCCTTCAAGGGAAAACTGCCCGATGCTCCATCCTCGCCCGTAAAGGCTGTCCAAGATGATGACGCCCCAAGCTCCCCCGATAAAGTAGTCCCAACTAAGAAGGAGATCATTCCAAGCTCCCCCGAAAAAGTAGTCCCGACCCAGAAGGAGATTGCAGATTTCATCAGTGACAAGAAAGCGGCCAATGCTCTCGCTGCTGCTCTGAAAGCCGATCAAGGGAAGAAAAGATTGTCCTCAACAACAGATGGCGCTCCCGACAAGAAAATCGACCAATCGGCAGCCAAGAAGGAGCTTTCCGATTTCAGCAGCGACAAGATGGCTGCCGATGCTCTGGCGGCCGCGCTGAAAGTTCATCAAGAGAAGGTAAAAGCGAAAGGGGATAAAATTATTGAGTACATAGAGATTGAGGAAGACATCTACGAAACGACCATAGTTACGACACCGATATCTTCACCACCGATGTCTCCAGTACACATGATAGAACAAGTGGCGCCACCTGTAATTCCGATACTGCCTCCAGTTAAGAAGGATCTACGGCTAAAGATGTCGCCGAGGAATACACCATCGCTTCCGTCACCGAAGGCCGAGGGTCCGATTACTCCCAAGACGCCCAGCTCACCCTTCTCTTCTTTCGGGATATCGGAGAATGAGGTGAAGTCGCCCACATCGCCAGTGTCCCCGAAAATTGTCTTTTACGATGGTCCGTCAAGTCCATCACCAATTCCGCCGATTATGATGGAGACAGGACAGGATGACGAGGAGGATGATGATTTTGATGATGATAGTTTTAGCGATAGCTCCAGCGTCGATACTGTACTGGACGGCAAGGAGCATAAGAAACCATCAGCAAAGATCCTGAACGACGTATCTGCGCCCTCTGGTGACAGTACCGAAATCGCAGCGGAGGAATACGAAACCGAGCAGATCTACCAAAACATTACCGAGTACCGATCACAACTGGCAGAGATTGAGGCACAAGAAGAGACACCTAGTGAGAAACAGAGGAACTCCTCTTCTACGAGCAGCGGAAAAGAAAAGGAGCTCTACCATTCCAGCGACGAAGACTTTGATTCGTTCGAAGATGAAGATCTCGAGGATTCTCCGAAACATAGCGGGGATGAATACGAGCATCTTTGCTTTCATCTGAAAGGCGGCATCGGCTTCAAGGTGATTGGTGGAAACAAAACTGGAATCTTCATCGAAAGTCTGAAGACCGACAGTCCCGCATCGGGTGAAGGTCTAAAGGAAGGTGACCAGATCATGAAGATTAACGGAAAAGACATGCGCGGAAAAACGCGAGAAGACGCCATGCTGTCGCTGCTGAGTATTCGTGACAAGATGGAGCTAGCCGTCCAATCAAACAAGGCGATGTACGATATCGTCAAAAAGAGCGGGGGTGCTGGCGATTTCTTCTTCATCCGAACGCATTTTTCCTACAATATGGGAAAAGGCGAAGAATTTAATTTCAAGATCGGTGACATCTTTCTCGTGACGGACACGCTACCCAATGACGTTGTGGGAACGTGGAAGGCCGTTAGCATGAGCGATGGTTCCGATAACAGCGGTCCCGGTTTGCTTCCTAGTGAGCATCGCGCAGAACAGATGGCGCTGTCGCAGCTCAAAGGTCCACCACAGCGGCGACGGGAGCGGAGCCGAAGCCCGTTCCGCAAGAAAGGAGGCAAAGAAGCAGAAAATGAAGGCAAGCAACCAGTGAATCCTAGACTACCCTATGAGAGAGTCGTCCTATCGGCTCCAAAGTTTCCGCGACCAATCATCATTCAGGGTCCATTTGCAGAGATTGCGAAAGAAAAACTTGTCGAGGATTTGGATGAAAAGTTTGAATCTCCCCCATTGCCGAAACAGAAATCTGCGGCCGCAACGGAACAAGAGGAGACAGAAATCGTCAAGGATTTAGCTGTGCTAGATGTGATCGAAATGGACTCAGTCCGTGCAATCATGAAACGTGGAAAACATTGCGTCTTGGTAAACGTCGCTCGAAAAGTCATCGATTATCTCATGACTACCAAGACGAATCCGATCGTGATCGTTCTCAAACCTGAAAGCAAAACCGTAGTGCGAGAACTGCGATCAAAATGGCTGCAGAAAGGTCGCCGAGAAAGCGTCAGTAAGCTCTACGAGGAAGGAATCCAGGCGGATAAAGAATTTATCGGTTTCGCAAACATCACGCTCGATCTTGCGAACATCGATAACTGGTTCATCGACCTCCAGAAGACGATTGATGTGAACCAGAAGAAGCAAATATGGCTGCCGGAGTTGACCAATGACGGAACATCTTCGAGCGCGAAATCACTCGACTGGGATTATTACGATGAGGATCCAACGTACCAACTGGAGACGTACTATAAGAGTAACTCTACACTCACCACAGTGTCATCGATGACTTTAACGGACTCTTCCCAATATGGCAGTGATGTCACTCTTGAGGCCCCGCCCTCTCAGAGATCGTCCAATAGGGGCTCAGAAGATACCCTCAAGGATGATGTCTTCGTTGACTTGGAGTCGCATCAAACGGAATTCGATTCCAAAGCGAAAGAATGGAAAAGTGCGAACGACGTGGATGCCGTGCACACTGAAGAACTGAAGGGTGCGCTCACCGTTGGCGATATTCCGTCCGCAGATTATAAATTGACCTTTGACATCTCGCCGATGGAAAAACAGCCAATCAATATCTTCGATGACCATGAGGAGCGCTGTGAGAGGGAGTTGTCAACGACGCCCAAGAAACGCCCAACGAAAACGATCGACCCGCAGTATCATATCGATACTGTGATTCTTGCCAACGCCCCCTACCAGCCACCGGAGGAACCAGGTTCGCCCACGATTCTCACGCCGTCTGATATAGAAAAGATCTCTAAGTTCGAAGTCAAGAAACCTCCCGTCAGCAGACGCCTTCTGGGATCCATCGGGAAAGGAAAATCTAAACGTGAGAAGAGAAAATCAGAAAGTGATGCGTATCTCGACAACGTGAGTGCAGATACGACGATGACGGAAGAATCAGTGGGGAGTGACTCATCATCAACAACAACGACACCGACAAAACCGGAAAAAACAGAAAAGACGGGCTTCTTCAAGCGTCGAAGTCGGAGCCGAGAAAACGTTCAGGATCGCCCAAGATCGAAGAGAAGCTTCAGTCTGGAAGCCCTCAACCGGGCGTTATCAGAGCGTTCCCAGCCACGCCCGATACTGGACCGCAGCGTCAGCACAAGCGATGTCCTCGGGAGTAGCCGAAAAGACTCCGAGGGCGCATTCAGGCGACGATCGCAGACTTCACTAGGGGGCAGTGAAAAGAACTTGGACAAAGACCACCGAGGATCGGGAATATTCTCCTCTCTTCGACGGCGCAAAAAGAAGAAAGAGGAGCGAGCGCAAAAATCGAAAAGTATGATCGTCGTGAGCTCGAACGAATCTCCCGTCGTCCCGAAACCAGTTCTTGAAAAGAGTTTGAGCGTCGCCCAAGTCAGTGGAGTCGACAATGAGGAAAATAGAACTCTGGAAAGATCGGATAAAAAAAGGGGTTCCGGAATATTTGGGTCGCTGAGGCGAAAGAAGAGAACCAAGAGCTCTGATTCGCTGAAAAGTTCCGGAGCAGATTCACCGGTAAAATCGAGCGAAAGCAAAGACAGCTTGGATAAATCTCAAGGAGACTCAGAGAAGAGTCCCTTCCAGCGTAAGGAAAAGGGTCGCGGTTCGGGCATATTCGGTTCCCTAAGACGCAAGAAGAGTCAAAGCAAAGAAAAGATCGAGAAAACCGAGACCTCCCCATCGCGAAAATCATCGCAATCGGAAACATCAGTGGCTCCCCCTGTCCAAACATCAGCGGAGGCACTGGCGGCCGATAATAAACCAATGGTAAAATCTTCCAAGCCGAAAAAATCTTCATTGAAGAAACAGGTGGCGCCACCTGCTGAGCAGCCTGAGAAGCAACCAAAGGAGGAAGAAATAGATGTCGTTAAAGCCAAGTCGAGATTTAAGAGTCTTTCAGCCTTTTGGTCGAGGAAAGGCGATACACCTAGAGATATTGATTCCGTTCTCAGCGAAAAACCCAAACCTCTAAGGAAGGGTGGACCCCCTGTTGTGCCTGCAAAAAACCTCGAGAGTCCAACCGTAGGTCCGAAAGAAAAACCTGCGACAAGATCGAAACCCAAACCCAAGCCGAAACCCAAACCCAAACCAGGCAAGAAACCCTCAGTTGCCGCACAGAAACCACAGGTCCAGGAAGTTCCACAACCACACGAAACCGAATCTGAACTTTCCGCTGAACATGTTCAGCATGAGCGTGTTGAATCTACACCAGTGGCATCTACAGTAATGGCATCTACACCAGTGACATCTACACAACAGAAATCTACACATATGGCATCTACACAACAGGAGTCTCTACCAATGTCATCTACACCAGTCACATCTACAGAACTAAAATCTACACCAGTGACATCTACACAACAGAGATCTACACTAAATTCATCTACACAAGTTGCATCTGCACCAGTTTCATCTACACTAATGCCATCTACACCACAGAAATCTACGCCAGTGTCATCTACACTAGTGACATCTACACCAGTGAAAACTGCACCAGCACCATCTACACCGAGCAAGGACGATCAGTCGCTATCGGAGGACCAGAGCCGAACTCCGTCTCCGACAAAGGAGAAGAGCCGAAAGATCACCGTGCGCTTGCTGAAGTCGAAAAAGAAGAAGCGCAAGAAGAAGCAATTCAGCGATAGTAGCGAAAGTGGAAGTGGTAGCGGAAGCGGTAGTGACTACAGTCTGGATATGCAAATCGAGGAGGCGAATAAGTTCGGGATTAAGGTGAATAGTACGGAAAGGATGAATATGCTTCTGGAACAGGAAGATTGGAAACAGCAACAGCAGCAGTTATCTAGGTCAAGTTCGCAAGCCAGCACCCCAACCCCAACCCCAACCGAGTTTGGTACCCCGGTACATACGAACCCGGCGCAAGGGTTTTCGCCACCACCACTAAGAAGCAGCTCACCAGTTATGCATCCGGGTACTACGCCCCCGATGCAGCGAACCCCGATTCGGCATTCGCCGTTGACTCATACCGTGAGTTCGCCGGCAAGGTCTGCTTTCGCTCCTCCTGCTCAGAGAGTTCTACAGCGTCAGTACTCGGATCCACAGGCACCCAGCCAATCAGATCAAGGATATGCGCCACCTGGTGATTCGCAAGAGAACCAGCAAGAGTATGTGCTGGGGCAGCAGCCGATTGTTCCCTCGATGGTTACGGAAACGGATTCAGCACAGGGACGCCATCAGAGACAGCATTCGCACCCGATACAGGATTACGATCCTCTTGTGTATATCGAGCCCAAGCAGGAGCCCGATCGGACACATTACGTACAACATCAACCCTACCAGTCCAATCAGGACGAGAGTTCCAGCGAAGAGGAGAGCTTCTCCGATTCGAGTGATGATGACTCGCACTCAAGCCCGATTCCTCGGAGGTCAAGGTCGATTTCGCCGCAAGGTCGTCAGCGAGTTATTCCGCCACATCAGGTCCAGGTTCACCAGCAGCCAATCAGTGCTTTGCAGGGTCAGCACCAGGGGGCACCACCTCCACGGTCTCGTAACGACAGCAAAAGTCCACCGATTACAAGATATGACGCAAACTTGCTCGATTCGGAAGTTATCGAGATTCCAGATGATGAGGCACCGCCCATGCCAGGAGCCAATCGGATGAAGACGGCTTTCGGCGAGGATTCCGAAAAAAAGCGAGGGGGAGGATTTTTCGCATCTTTCGGAAAAGGGAAGAAGGCAAAGAAACCTGGCAGCTTGCCAATTCAGGGCCAGCAGGATGCAGAGAATCCTAAGAAGGTCAAGGAATCGAAAGGTGGCGGTCTCTTCGGTTCGCTCGGACGACGCAAGAAAGATGATACAGATCAACAGGCTGGTTTTTCACCCAATCAGAAGTCAGCACCGCCCACCACCACTGCGGCCAAATCCGGAACAAGGATCATGGGCCGACGACAAATGCGGGCACTCGGGATGAACCCTATGGATCCAAAAGAGCCGAAACAGCAATCGCAACCCCAACCCCACCGAGGGGCGCAGGGTACAGATGCGGGTACGCCCACCGGAGCTCAACCACAATCGCAAACGAGAGAACAATCGCAGAGATCCGTTGGGAGTAATTCATCCGGTACACAACTGAAACCACGTGGTAGACAACAGCGGGTACTAGCGAGTACGCCCGTAGATGCCCAGCCTGGGGGTCAACTAGGTAATGTCAACATAAGCGAAACTGCCTGGGGCTTCCCTACCATGCCTGTGGGCACAGAGCAGAGATATCACGGTGAGACGCATCGTAGTTCACCCATTACTCCTAGAGGTGGCGCCACAGGTTCCGTCACGCACCACGCTGATATATTCGGCAGTCCAAGATCGTCACGCTCACCCACAAGGGCGACAAGTATCGATGTGTTTAGAAGCGGTTCCCCGCAGTCACCTACAAGATCACACAAGGTGGCGCCACCAGTATACCGATCCCCGTCACCGCAATCGCCAACGAGAACGGCTGTGTTGACACACTCGCCGCAGATATCCCTCGCCCGAGCCCCGGGATACAATCCGTCATCGGGGCGACATCGAACTCCCTCTGGTGGCAGTATTGAAGACTATGTCTCGTCGCAGCATGGCAGGAGGAGAGGCAGCTTCCATGATGAACCTGGTACCATGCAGCAACCTGATGATATGATCTGTACGGAATACACAGTCGTTCCCGTAAGTATAGGGGTTTGTCGGTGGTTTTCGCGAGGTACACCAGTTTCTCCTTCATTTACAAGTGGCTAGTCACACTATATGGCAGAAAAAGTTACAAAAAAATCAAAATTTCAAATTCCAAATTCCTGTTCGTTTAAAAAAAATCAAGATTTCAAGTTCCGAATTCCAAATTCCTGTTTGTATAATATAAGTTCACACATGGTTCATGCAGGGTCTGCAATAACATAACTACTTCCAACTCCTGGTCTTCGCCAACAGGGCGTCTGGGCGTCATTTAGACACACGAACCCTCAAAATTCACCCTTCAGGGCACCTAAAATATTTTGTGAGGAATTTCTTAAAATGTCAATTTCAAGAATATCAATGAGGTTTTTTTTACCTCAATATAATTCTCATGGCATTGTATATGGATATTATACATAAATACATCTTTATGTTTGTATTCTAAGTAAATTGTGGTTTCCCTTGAAAAATAGGATGGCCAAAATGTGACAATGTCAATTTTGGACACCCAGTTTCTAAATCCTGGCTAAGCCCCTGGATGACAGCATATATGTCAACAAACAACTCAATTTTATGATATAGTGCCCTTTCCATCTACAATGCCTCAAAAAGCGCTTTATAAAGAAGTCTTTTAGAATTGGTGCAATGTGATCATCATGGTACCAACACTCAATCCAATACCAAGTATTAATATCGAATGAGAAAAACTGCCGTATTGTTTAAGGTCTGTTATACCGATAATGCTTAATGATATAAAATTGACTTAAATGTTACGCGGACATATCCAAATGAAGGCAGTTAGCTCTTTATTAGCAAATTATTTTAAGTTGACAGTGCAAAATCTAGGAAAATTAAGTCTCTGGGAGGCAGGAAGTATCGTTGAGAATATCGTTAAGATATTGTAGGACCATTAAGGAAATATCAATATCATATTGTATCATGAAATTTTTTAAGTTGCAAATCCCTATTGCTTCCTCTATGATGTTCAAATATTGTTGTTTATTTTACGATAACTTATTGTTTTCCTTTTTTAGGGCAAGCCGACCATGCTTTAGGTGGCTGATCATGCACCCACATGATGTTCCCGGTACCGGATATTCATTCTTGAGAATTTTCTTCACGCATCAACTGGGAGGAGCTACAGAAGGATTGAAGCTCGCCTACTCAGCATAGGAGTTATGCCTATGGATCTCCTCGACAAGTGTCGTCTGGACCTTTGATACTTTTCAAAATAACTTTGAAAATAAGCATAAGTTCACAAAATATTTGAAGGGGGGTTGTAGCTTGCATCCTGATGAGCATTTCTTCTTCAAATATTTTCCTAAACACAACTTTGTGACAGAGATATCGACAAAACTGTAAGATCGTTTTATGTGCTCTACAGGCATTAAAGGGTTGACCATACACATCTAGCCTCATCGACAGAGCTAGAAAGGTATTGTGACGGAAACTGGTTGCTTGCTCTGCCTCTTGCCTGCATCTGATTGGTTGAGAGCTGACACTGGTCCTCTTTGGACAACCAGCCTCCAGCGAGAACTTTTACGCCATCTGGATAAAGACATCAAATGACTTAGTTGCCTGCATCTCATTGGTCAAGGGCTGACATTGGTCCTCTTTGGACAACCAGCCTCCAGCGAGCACTTTTACGCCATCTGGATGAAGACATCGCATGACTTAGTTGCCTGCATCTCATCGGTCGAGAGCTTCGAACAACCAGACTCCAGCAGGCACTTTTATTCCATCAGGATTAAGACATCACATGACTTCGATGCCCACATCTGATTGGTTGAGGGCTGACACAGGTCCTCTTCGAACAACCAGCCTCCAGGGGGCATTTTACGCCATCAGGATAACAAGATCATATGACTTATTTGCCTGCATCTGATTGGTTTAGGATTGACATTGGTCCTCTGTCACCAGCATTTTATTGGACTGGTTTTTCTTAAATGATATGTGTTTTAACCCATTAATGCTTAAGATTTTCTTTTGAAATTGTCATCTGGAT
The DNA here is from genome assembly GCA_963942565.1 of Maea johnstoni. Lineage (NCBI taxonomy): Eukaryota > Metazoa > Annelida > Polychaeta > Spionida > Magelonidae > Maea > Maea johnstoni. Next base: position 21,081,824 of record OZ012701.1, on the reverse strand, counting down.
CTATAATCCTTTTGACATTATCTTGCAAATTAAGTATCGTTTTACAAAAGATTTGAAGGATAGTTGTTGGAAATATTTTGATAAACATTTCTCCTCCAAATATTTTCCTAACTACGCTTTTGCCTACAAGAATTTATTGGAATTGAAAGGCTGATTTTGGCTTCTGTGAGTTATAATGGGTTTAGACAGAGGATGTTTACTTACCATTTTGGCCATTAATGTCTGGCCATGATTTTTATGGTAAAACACTTTGGACCATTTACATCTGTTCCTGAAAAATGTGCTTTTGAATATTTTCTTGGCAACAGGGCAATATTGTACACATGTATCAATTATTATTAGTAATATCATGATTATCACTACATGTCATATCATTTTTGTATGGACCCCTTGTTGCAAATATTATTTTTGGGCAACAGGGCACTATTGCATATCAATTATTATTAGGCCTAAGAAAATAAATTGTTTGTTTCCTGTAACGGTCCGAAAAAAATAGGGCAGGTAGGTCGGAAAATTCTTTTTTTTGTATTATTGTTTTTGTCAAAAATGTGTGTTTTATGCATGTTTTACGATGATTGGGAGTTGGGAAAAACTTTAGGGTAGGGATTATTTTGAATAAAAACTTGTTAGGTTAGGGTTACAGGAAACAAACAACTTTTTCTAGGCCTTAGTAATATTATGATCATTACCAATACTGTGTTTGTACAAGATCTTTGTACCTATACTAGGACTGTCACCACTCTCCAGTAGACCAGCATTATAGTTTGGATACACTTGCCCTGGCATGTAAATATATTCAATAATGAATTTACTTACCCGACAAAAGGTTTTCCTTACTTTTAGAACTTTTTACCTTTCTCGTAACAGTTTTACCTGTTTAGTGAGGCAAGCTATATGTGTGGTCAGATATGCAATATACACATTCAGAGATGTAATTTTAGATTTTTCGTTCAAATTTAACATTACACAAATTTGTAATCCGATTTTATTTTACATGAAAACAAGTATTTTATATATCATCTGGAAATGGTAAAGAATTTTTGCTATGAAAAGTATACAAATATTTCAAAATCCATGACAAATCATAAAATGAATTTGGTGTAAAATGGCTGTTCTTCCGTTGAGAAATGATATCTCTGCAATACAGCATTAGAGACTTTGTTGATGGAATAATTCATTGTTCACCTTTCTTCCAGGCACCGACATAATTTTCAGAACTAACTTGCCATGCCGGGCAGGTAGTTAAAGACTTACCCGACATAATTTTTGACTTGCCCGAAATAACATATGCTAGAAAGGCATGAATTGGTAATCATGGTTTGAAAGATTAGATTTCTTTTCAGTTTTGTTGCATTGTTTGCATATTTCTGGGTATTTGGGCCATTCACTATAAAAGAATATTTTTAGTGTTCAGAAAATCAGCTTGCCCATTCGGGCAAGTGAAATCTAAAATGTACTTGCCCGAAAGGCCTTTTTTCAAAGATTCACTTGCCGGGGCAAGCGGGCTAGTACTTATGTCGGTGCCTGTCTTCATAGCCCAAGTATGGACTTAACCATGACCCGCCTTGCCTGTTTTCTGGAAAGGCAGTTTCCCGAACAGGCAAAAGAAAATGATGAAGAATTTTCTAGCAGTGAAAATGCTGAAATATTTCTATGAGAACTTGATGTACAGTGTTATATATAGATGTAATAAGGTTGTGGTGTGCACAATTTTACAATATTTTATGCACATGTATTTTATTTTTGAAATGTATAGAATTTTATCTAGAAAGAATGTACTCGGATCATTTTAACCTTCGTAATTCCAAAATGTGCTTTACCGTAATTTGCGCAAGTTATCGGCCATGCGAAAAATAATTATTTTTACAGATTTTTGGTGAACTAAGGTACTGGTTGAGAAGACCTGCTGATATATTGTGCAAGCCTTCCTTGGTGCATGCTTAAAAGAAAAAATATATAATATAGAAGATGGCAAATTTTAATGTATATATGATCTCACTAAAAATCATCGCTCCCTTCAATATCAGTACATATTCTTTTTTTGTAAAAAAGATTTCTGAAAGTTCATCAGCTAACCAGTTAATGTTAGCATAAAGGCTAAGTGATTTTTTTTACCTGTTGGTAAAAATCACCTCCCTTTAGTGACCAATTTGAGTTATTTTTTCTTAGCCGCAGCTTATGGCCTTGATGATTTTTGTTGTTTTGGTGAGTGCAATTTCTGGAGACATCGGCTCTAAGCTTATATTATCCCTTATGCTGCTGGTGGCTAATTTGGTCAATACAAAATAATGTGAAAAAAGCTGAAAAATGACTGAAACCCTGGCAAATGGGTACTCATCTGAGAGTACTTAGTGAGAGCTTTCCAATGAATACCAACATGACAGGGTTTCGATGATTTTCAAGATATTTTGATTTTTTGTGCCTTTGACGGAAGTTGCCTCAGCATTGGTTAAGTGTACTTTTGAAGCTGATGATGTAAGTTTGGAAGGATTAGGTGTATATAATTGTTATAAAAGAGGTGTACATGATATTACGTCTCCAAACTGCAAAAACTGAATTATAATTTCAAGAAACGGATATTTCTCATAATTTATTAGAGTAGAAAAAAGCAGTAATCAAGCAATGGAATACATATAGTATGTAAAAAAGTTATTCTGAATGAAGTCATGATGAAATAATGTCATTATGCGCCATTTCTAATCTGATATGTATTTTTAAAAAAAGTATATTTTTTACCGAAACAAGCAATACTTTGTAAAATCTAGTTTCTGATGATACTATTCATCCTTTTTGAGGAAAAACTTTCAAGGCAGATATTTTTTACTGGTTCTCAAGCAATAATAGAGCAGCATTTGATATGCGCTGAATGAATATAGAAATACTGTGGAATAGGAAATTAATCTGGGGTGCAAATATACCGAATTTAACCAAAAATGGCCTTTCCGAATTTAATTTTACCAAACAGACATGAACACAGATGGGGGCAGATTTTAATCCAAATTTAATTACACCGAGATTTTCTAATTTGGTAAATTAGGATTAATTACATGCTCGGAATCATTTCCTATTCTAAAGTATTCTGAAATCATATTCATATTTGCATGTACTTACTACATATGGACCTCAAATTCTTGGATTTTGATGTATAAGCTTATCATTCCGCTGATTGGTGTATATATTCTTCAGAATTAGCATATTTATGCACACATTTGAATGTACAGAAGTTGTTAGATTTTTTCACAGAGAGAAGCAAGCATTAGGAAGTTTGTCATATTTGTATAATTAAGTAAGATCTCTAGAAGTTCATATCATATTTGTATAATTGAGCAAGATCTCGCGTCAAAATCGGCTTCCCTTAAAAGTACTTAAGATTGTGAGCAAGCCAATTCATGTCTTTAGCACTAACTATTTGGCCGGAGTATATTTTTTATGAAATCAGTTGCTTAGCAATATTTTCAGTAATGTTGGGTTAAAACCGAAGTTTTGCTCAATTCCATTATTAAAGCTGTAAGCTGTACTCTAGGCATGAATTGGTTAGTATACAAATATATATATATATATATATATATATATATATATATATATATATATATATATATATATATATATATATATATATATATATATATATATATATATATATATATATATATATATATATATACATATGAACATTTGTGTGTGTTAGTTTGGTATGTTACCTTTGCAATCAATGATACTGACAAATAAAATAAAACTATATCTGCTTAATGCTTAAAAGGTGCTTATTATGTATCTCAGAATGATTTTGGAAAAGAAGCGCAGTTAATGTATATATAGGTATCATTGATCACAGAGACATCATGTAGTTGGCATAGACCACTTACACAAGGAAATAAATTCTAAGTTTCATGGCTGGATTTCCAAAAGATTGCGAGTTTATTGTTTTTCTTTATTTGTTTATGTTTTAGAGAAATATTTGTGTTTTTTGATTCTCTTGGTCATTGAAGAACTGCCACAGGTCCTTAACCATAATGCTACTGGTGGCTAATTTGGCCATTACAAAATCATGCAAAATATCCGTAAAGCGATTGAAATCCTGGCACATAGGTACTCATCTTAGAAGCCTCAGTGAGAGCTACCCAATGAGTACCAATATGACAGGGTTTGAATGGTTTTCAAAATACTTTGCATCCTTGTGCTTTAGGTGATTTCAAGTCGTCCTAGCATTTGAAGGGTTAACCCTTATAATGCTGCTGTTGTCGAATTTGGTCAATATAAAATGATGCAAAAACCTGAAAAATGACCGAAACATCTAAGAGTACTGAGCGAGAGTTATCCAATTAATACCAACTTGATAGGTTTTTGAATGGTTCTCAAAATACTTAGTGTCCTTGTGCCTTGGATGAAAGTAGTTTCAGCATTGGAAGGGTAAATCTTGAGATACACACCTACGTGTTTTAGGGCTTAAAATTGTGCTATTTGTGGTTACCAGCTCATCCCCCCCCCCCCTATTCCGGACCCCCTTTTTACCAAAAAAAAAGTTATACACTATAGCGATGTCTTGGGCATTACAAGCCATGTAAAATCAGAGAGCTATATATTAGTCCTTGGTAATGTTAAGGTAATTCTAAATTTAAACACTAAGAACTTATTACAGATACCACACACTAATCTGAAAAGGTTTGGTGACAGAGCATTCTGTGTCTATGCACCAAGCCTTTGGAATGAGCTCCACGCAAGGCAGGTGATAGTGTGCAAAACCTTTAGACACAGCCGAAAACATTGCTATTTCGAAAGGGGTTTATTTGACTATATGGACCATAAACATCTGTCCACCGACTATTCTTTAAAAACACTTTTTAAACATAGGTAGAAAGGGCGCTGTATCAAATATCATTTATTATTATTATTATTATATTATTATTATTGTTTAAAAGAATGCTCTTTGTCTGATCAGAAGCATATCAGCCCTGTATATAGCGATTTCATGGATGCAGACGCAATTTAACCTCAATAATTACCTATATGGTTAGCTGTAAAAATCACTATTATGATTAGGACACCAGGTATCCACAAAAAAGAACCGATAACACTGCTAATTCTCTGGAATTTTGACCACCCAAGGAATTTTAGTCACTACATTTATTTTTCAAAGTAACTATTAGCTTGGATTAAGAAAAGAATGGATATGTAACGAGAGACCAATTACTATATGCCCTATAGTTACATGCTAGCCTCATGCCAGGACTAGCAGATAAGGCAGCAGCACGAGGTCACGTGGGAACAAGGACCAATCAGGGCTCCCGCATCGATTACATTACAGAGAAACCTTATCTCCACCACCTGCTGGGGGTGCCCAGAGCACCTATTAGCGACTATTAATTGACACTGGTTGAGGCTAGCATGTTCAGGTTGACCGGCTGGTTTCCATTCCATGTGTTGGTCTTCTAAGCTATTAGCAATCTGGGCCATCCTCGATCCATGCTGGTAGCTATTTCACAAAATTTATACCACCCTGTAAATCTTGCTGATACAATAAAAAACCCAACTTTATTTTCCCTTTAAAACATTCTAGTGTACGTATCAACTGACTTCCGTATTACCTTTACCTGTAACCACAAATAGAACATTTTTTCTCGGCCTAATAAGAATTCCTTAAAAAGTTACTCTCCAAGCAAATTATCAAATTTTTTCATTCAATTTGAAATAAGCTAAGGAATTGCAATAAGCGAATTGCGGGTCATCCAGAATTCTTACAAATATAAATTGCATCTATTTCTACAAAATTTGAATTTCTAAACACTTCATCATGATGCTATTCTGGCAGTTTCATGGAGTAGAAGTGAATTTTAGTTTACCCTACCATTAATAGGTGGCAGCACATGTTGGATCATGCTACTCAGTTGCAGACACTCTCTAGAAAGTTTTAGCCGGCTCTTTAGAACCCCTTTCTCTGTAACATCTTACCACTTTAATTCTCACAGCCGCTAGAAGCAGCCTGACGATTTTGATGGACTCTAGCAGGCAAAGGCATAAAAAGGAAAATATTTGATGGGGAAATGTGAATGAAAACATTACCAACAAACTTTCCTGAAATAATTTGTGAAGTCTTTCTATATTCCAAAGTTATTCTCTAAAGTATCAAAAAACCAGACGACATTTGCTGGGGGAACTGTTAAGTGTTAATGGGTTAAAGCCGACCTGCTCATCTATATTTGGATGATCTATTATCTAGAGATTATCTGGGATAAATAGATTACACAGCTCTCCCCATATCTGGCAGAGGCGTGGATCCACATCAATGCACATGCATAGCTCATGCTGTTAGGTGCATCAAAGTGCATCGGTCAGATTTTGAAGTCCGCTCAAAACTTACTCTGAACAAAAGTGGGGAGCCAAACACTTGATATTCTTTATATATATACTCAGAAATACAATTTGCATGTCATCTTTAAGATTGTATTTTCACCAAAAATATTTTCCTATCTCTCCAATATCCATATTTCATTTATCAGCATTCGTTATTCATTTTTCAATATCAATTAATGATTTTACAATATTCATAATCATCTTCAAAATATTGAAAAATGAACTACAAATATTTGTAAATGAATTATGAATAATCGAAATAATTTTCAATAGGGAAAATAGGGATTAAAACACTTCTGCTTGCCATACAGCTCTCATCAAATAAAATGAAATAAAAGTCAGGATTTTTACAAATTAATTTATTGTTTTCAACAATGCCATCAGTACCCGTATATTTCATATAACGGGTCCTCTTCCTCATTGTTTCTAAAGTCGTCTTCCTCTTCCTGTTTCTGTCGTTCTCGCGTGTGGAGAAGTTTGGTGTAGGGATTTGGTTTGGGACTACTTTTATCATGGCTGCAAATCGGTTCGTAATTATCCTCGTCTAGTAAGGAGGGTAAACTAGACCTGGGTTTTAGGTACCCATCACTGTCTAAATTATCTAGGTATGATTCTTCGTGGGTACGGGGACTTTCAATTTCGATATCAATATCGTCCTGGGTTTGACCTATGACCGAGAGGTCAAGGTGAAGGTCGGCACTCGCAGCACGCTTCCATTTTGCGCCGATTAAATTACGATTATTGCTAAGTTCCCCCCATGAATTTACCCTTCGAGATGGTGGCGCCACCTTTGGTCTGTAAACAACACTTTCGTACACGTGATCATCCTCATCTGTCGGAGATGGGAGGTTTTTGTGGAACGCTTTGACGTTCAAGTTCGAGTCAAAGCTGAATGAATACTTAGGCGGCGATTGTGATTGGTTGGCGGCGCAGGCGTGTTCAAACTGTTCTAACATTTCCGACGTTTCCTCGGGAATGGGCGTTAATATATGCGGTAGCTGGGCTCCGAACGAATCATACTCGTCATCGTACTCAATATCCTCATATCCCGGGTCACCGCGCATGCGCTCAAAATCAACATCCTCGTAGGGGTCAGGTGACCCGGGTACGTCGTCAATCGGTGAATCACAAGAGTTTGCTAACGTAGGTTCGAAGTTTGTAGTGGACGGGGGTAATGGCTTGAAATCCCCCTGGGGACGGGTGATAAGACGTTTCAATTTCTTTTTCTTCTTGTGTCTGTCGGGGTCCGGTAAGGCCTCGGCTAGGATATCCGGCGGTGGGTCTATAAAAATAAAATCAACAAAAATCAATATCATACAACGGATATACATTTTATACGAGAAAAAGCATGCGTGAACATTAAAAAAATATTCCAACACTTTTTACGGAAAAAAATGAAATTTTGTTAAGTATTCCTAAACTATTTTTCCACGTTTTCCAAAAAGTGTTGCAAAGAAAAATCCCTGATTTTTTTCAAACACAAGCTGAGATTTTATTGGCATTTAGGAAAATTCAAAAAAGAATATGAATACATGTATTAGCAATGCAATGTTGAATATTTGAAATTCATTCATTTTATTATTTTATTTCGAATCTATGCTTAGATGATAAGGCGTGCAGTCATAAAATGCCTTGTATGCCCACACATCTAGTGCAAGACAGTGATATTGATAACCTAATGCGAAATCCATGTTTAATATATTTGAAAGTGTAAAAGGTTCATTTGACCAAAACAACAGGCAAGATGGCAATCCCCAAATCTCACCCAAGTCTCGCGCTGCTGGGCGAGATTTAACTCCAAAGTGTGAGTTGCTTATCTCCCTCGATAGATATCTCTGATGCAGAAATTACATGTCATTACTGTACGTTTCAAGGGCAACTTGAGCCGGTGACTTTTAAAAAAAGGGCTTAACGCCATTGAAGTGGAATAATCGCACTTCACGCTGAGCGCACATACTCTTAGCTCTATATGTACCACTGGATTACTCTCAGTCGCAACATGGCAGGCACAAGTCAGGATAGACTCTCACTAGCATTTCCAATATTAAAGTCATAGCACTTTTGACTGCTACCTCCGATTAGCTTGAGAGCAGTAGAAGTAGCAGCAGCAGCAGCAACTGTAGTGTTAGTAGTAGTAGTAGTAGTAGTAGTAGTAGTAGTAGTAGTAGTAGTAGTAGTAGTAGTAGTAGTAGTAGTAGTAGTAGAGTAGTAGTAGTAGTGGCAGCAGCAGCAACAATTGTAGTAGTAGTAGTAGTAGTAGTAGTAGTGGCAGCAGCAGCAGCAGCAGTAGTAGTAGTAGTAGCAGTAGTAGTAGTAGTAGTAGTGGCAGCAGCAGCAACAATTGTAGTAGTAGTAGTAGTAATAGTGGCAGCAGCAGCAGCAGCAGCAGTAGTAGTAGAAGTAGTAGTAGCAGTAGTAGTAGTAGCAGGAGTAGTAGTTGTAGCAGTAGCAGTAGTAGTAGCAGTAGTAGTTGTAGCAGTAGTAGTAGTAGTAGCAGTAGTAGTTGTAGCAGTAGTAGTAGCAGTAGTAGTTGTAGCAGTAGTAGTAGCAGTAGTAGTAGTTGTAGTAGTAGTAGTAGCAGTAGTAGTAGCAGTAGTAGTAGTAGCAGCAGCAGCAGTAGTAGAAGTAGTAGCAGTAGTAGTAGTAGAAGTAGTAGTAGTAGTAGTAGAAGCAGTAGTAGTAGTAGTAGGTGACCCTTTCACAAACATTCTCTCTTGCATGAGCTTTTAAGGAGAAACTATATATAAACGGGTGATGTTCTCACTCTGAAGTGATCATGACATGGATTATGTTTGTGCCATGAGACTAAGTCCCAACACTGTGAGCAGCTTTAAAGGAATGATTGAAATTTATAAATAAACCAGGCCAAAAAGTATTCATTTCAAAGTAGAATGTGTGTACATAATCACACTGAACGGGGGCAATTATCCCTAGTTAGGCATGCTGTTCCCTAAACCCAATTATGGCCCTTGTGAATTCACTACCCTAGTAGCGCGGTTGACGGAAATGTCAGTCACTTGTGGTAAATACTTCCCTAATTGACAGGGACCTTCCTTCCTGACACGTTACCTATCCCAAAATTAGCTATATCCTATCTGAGTACAGGAAACGCAAATGTTTATTATCCACATTTCTTCCTATTTCAACACAGCAGACAATTATGAATTCAACACTGTCATAATCATAATTGTAGTCATCATGATCCTCAGTTAATTAACAATATTCAGTCAGCAGGTTTTCTGGTAAGATACTTCGATGTCCAAACAAAGTTTTACCTCTCTCTCGCTCTCTCTCTCTCATAATCTTTCTCTTGCGTTCTCTCTCTCCCCCTCTCTGTCCCAGGGGGGGGGGGGGGGGGGGGCACTTGGGTATTTAGGGGGTGCATACGTTCGTTATCAAAATTAAAAAATACCCCTAAAGCACTGATTTCTGGCCAAAAAAGCACCCTTATTTAAATAAAACGCTGATTTTTTCCACTAAATAAACATCCCTTCTTTTATCAAAACACTGACATTGGATGAACGGGAACACGTATTTTAACTTAAGATGTTATAATCCTCTGCTTGTTTAGCGGCAGCAAGCAGCTGGCAAGTGGTGGCAGCAAACTCGGAAGCCCAGTCACTTCGGCAGTCATTCGGCGTCAGAGCCGCGTATATTTCGTGGATTGTAAGGGGATTTTGACCCCCATACTTCGTACCTGGGTACAAAAAAGTACCCTTCTTTTACAAAATCGCGGACATGCGGTGGTCTTAAAAAAAGACCCCTTCTTCCGCGAAATACGTAACGCAGGTGCGGCCCCCCTCTGTACCCGAGTGCCCCCGCCGGGCTCTCTGTCTCTTTCTCGCACTCTCTCTCTCATATTCTCTCTCTCATATTCTCTCTCTTGCGTTCTCTCTCTCCCCCTCTCTGTCTCTTTCTCGCATTCTCTCTCTCTCTCTCTCTCTCTCTCTCTCTCTCTCTCTCTCTCTCTCTCTCATATTCTCTCTTGTGCATTCTCTCGCTCTCTCTCCCAATCTCTCTCATTTTCTTTCTTGCATTCTCCCTCTCTCCCAATCTCTTTCATTCTCTTTCTTACATTCTGTCTCTCGCTATCTCTCTCCCATTCTCTCTGCATCTCTCTCTCTCTCTCTCTCTCTCTCTCTCTCTCTCTCTCTCTCTCTCTCTCTCTCTCTCTCTCTCTCTCTCTCTCTCATATTCTCTCTCACAATCCCTCACATTCTCTTTCTTGAATTCTCTCTCTCTCTCTCTCTCTCTCTCTCTCTCTCTCTCTCTCTCTCTCTCTCTCTCTCTCTCTCTCTCTCTCCCGCGATATCAGATAGGAGTTGCAAGAATTTCTCCAATTGAATTCAGCTCTTGTAATCATTGAAGCAGAGCAGAGAATTACTGGCCTACTGAAGCGATAGGTATCAGTGCCTGTTCTGATCGATCTCTAGTGTTTGATCTCCTATACCAATCAGTCATGCTAAAGAACTCTCCCAGCTTCCGCCATAAGTCACCCTGCTCTGATGATTCCGAAAAACAACAAAAATGATTCCGAAAAACTTCGGCTTATAAGTCACTGTGATGTTGCTTGGTACTTGGTAAGGATAACAACAACAACAACAAAAATTTATAATAATGATAATACTTTAATAATAATAATAATGATACTGATAGTGATAAATAGAACTAATGATTAATAATGATAATAATAATAATAATGATAATAATGATAATACTTTAATAATAATGATAATGATAATGATAGTGATAAATAAAAATAATGATTAATAATAATAATAATAATAATAATAATAATAATAATAATAATAATAATGATAACTATAATAATAATCATTCGTGCTAAAGAACTCGCCCAGCATCCGCCATAAGTCACCTTGCTCTCATGATTCCGAAAAACTTCGCCTTATAAGGCACAGGGATGTTGCTTGGTAAGGATAACAACAACAACAACACAAAAAATAATGATGATAATAATAATAATAATAAAAATAATAATAATAATAACATAACCAATAATGATGATAGAAATAAAAATATAATAATAATTTTAATAATAATAATAATGATGATAATAATAACAATGATAATGAAAATAATACTAATGACAATATGAAAGAGCATATGTGGCAGGCAGAATTTTTTTTTACTTTTTTGAAAAGCGTTTCGAGAAAAATTGTGTTGGATTCTTTTTCTGCCTGTCATGTAAACTCTTCGTATTATAATAATGATAATAATAATAATGATAATAATAATTATAATAATAATAATAATAATAATAATAATAATAATAATAATGATAATAATAATACTAATAATAATAATAATGACAATAATAATAATAATAATAATAATAATAATAATAATAATAATAATAATGATAATAATAACAATAATAAACATAACAATAATAATAATAATGATAACAATATAATAACAATAAAAAAAAATAATGATAATAATAATAATAATAACAGTAACAATAATAATAATAATAATAATGATAATAATAATAATAATAATAATAATAATGAAAATAACAATAATACTAATAATAATGATAATAATAATAATAATAATAATAATAATAATAATAATAATAATAATAATAATGATAATAATAATAAAAAAAATAAAAAATAATAATAATAATAATAATAATAATAATAACAACACAATATAAAGTACATAAAGCTATATATATTATTATTTCTACTGAATTCTTACCTCCTCTCTGGCAGGAATCCAGCATCGTCATCTCTACTTCTTCATCTTCCCTGGAGCGAGAAAAGGATCATATGTCAAAGGCACATTTTTTTACAAACATGCTGTTATTTCTGTTCAATCAAAGGCTACAAGGGATAACATGTATGATTTAATATCAATATGTATTAATGCGCATGTGTGTGTATTTGTGAGTATGTATGTAAGTTTTTATGTTAGTATGTATGTAGCATGCGTATGATCTGTATGTATGTATATGTATTTATGTATGAATGTATGTAGTATGTATGTAAGTGTGTATGTATGTATGTATGTATACAAGCATGCATGTATGTATGTATTTATGTATGTATGTATGTATACATGCATGCATGCATGTATGTATGTATACATGCATTTGCATGTATGTATGTATGTATGTGTGTGTGTATGTATGTATGTATACATGCATGTATGTATGTATACATGCATGTATGTATGTATGTATGTATGTATAAATGTATGTATGTATGTATACATGCATGTATGTATGTATGTACGTATGTATGTATGTATGTATACATGCATGCATGCATGTATGTATGTATGTATACATGCATGCATGTAATGTATATATGCATGTATGTATATATGCATGTATATACATGTATGTATCTTGCTCTTCTTCCAGTAAGTGCCCTAGCCAGAGGCATACACTACACAGCAGCCATATCAAACAAATTATGCCAAAAGGAAATATGAGATAGTAAGAGAAAATGAATCAGCGAAAAAAGATTGAGCAGCTAATGAAAATATATAAAGGTGGTTCAAGTTAAAAAGGGAAATAATTGAAGGAGCAAGAAGAAATAATTGATACTTTCTCGTAAGATTCGATTAGATCTCACAACTCACAAAATGATGTACCGCAAGATCAATGAAACCTAATAACAGAGGTAGCATGTTTACCCTTATGCTGCTGATGCTGATTTGACAATACAAAATGATGCATAAAAGCTGGAAAATGACTGAAACCCTGGCACATAGGTACTCATCTGAGAGTATGCAGTGAGAGCTATCTAATGAGTACCAACATGCCAAGGTTTAGACGTTTTTCAGAAAACTTTGCATCCTTGTCCTTTGGATGAAAGTAGCCTCAGCAGCGTAAAGATTAATCCTTTCAGAGTTGAGGCTACCTTCGTCCAAGGCACAGTAACGCAAAGATTTTTGAAAACCGATCTAAACCCTGTCATGTTAGTATTCAATGGATAGCCCTTACGGAGTACTCTAAAATGAGTACCCATATGCCAGGGTTTCAGTGATTTTTCAGATTTTCGCATTATTTTGTAGTGGTTTATTTAACCACCAGCAGAATAAGGGTTAAAGGATTCGTGGAAAAAATCCTGTCTTCAGTATTATGTTGAGGTGAACTCTATTTGACTCTTGTCTGGAAGCCTGTTCCAAAGATGCTCTCTTCAGTAATGCGAGGAAATCCCTAAAGAGGGAGCCCTCAACCTTTGATACCCAACACCTGTCTTTGGGGGCGGACCATTTGATATTCTGTGGGCGGGGGAGGGGGTCGGCTATCCTTTTAGGCAAAATATAATGGGGCCCTGTAAAGGTAAAAAGAAAAATATTCTGGCCCAGAAAAGTGAGAAAAGAATTCTTGCCTCTTAATGAAAAAAGTTGTTCTTTATTCTGCAGAGAAAAATATTGTTCTGCCACAGAATATAACAAACTCAGTCTCTGCAAATGGAGAGAAAAAAATTGACCTGGCCGAAAAAGGGTGCACCCCCCCCCCCCCCCCCCCCCACACACACAGAATATCAATGCTCGGAAATTACCCCCCCCCCCCCCCCATGGTAGAGGGGGAGGCCAACATTTTACAGAAGCTCTTGTGCGGATTTAGTATACCTACATTTTTCGTTTTGACCTTTCTAACTTCCTCCGTCTCCAGACTAGTATTGTGGCAGTAATTGTGATGATGGCCACCAGGGCGGCAGCACCTACAATAATGGGGGCCCAGACGCGGACGTCGTTCCCCATGGCCGGACCGGCAGGCTGACCTATGGCATTGACATCATCATGGCTGAACCAGTCTGAAAAACAAGAAGAAACATATTTATTTCTGACATATGACATTGATATCATCATGCTTGAACCAGTCCGAAAAACAAGAAGAAAGAGCATGATTACATAATCATATAGTAAACATATTTATATCTCACCTATGACATTGATATCACCATGGCTGCACTTTTTCTAAAACATACAAATTCTAAAATTAACCCCTTAACTCTTATGGTGCTGGTTTCTAATTTTGCCAATTCGAAATGATGCAATAAAACTGAAAAATGATTGAAACCCTGGTCCATTGGTACTCATATGAGTGTGCTCAGAGAGAGCCTTACAACAAATACCAACATGACAGGTTTTATATGGTTTTCAAAGTTTTTTGCGTCCTTGTGCTTCGGTGGAAAGTAGCCTCAGCATTGGAAGGGTTAACAGATGAAATCTTTCTTTATTTCAATATCTAGACCCTGAGTTGGTGATTCTGTTCCCATGACGACAGTCCGTATAAGAAAACCTTATACATACAAAACCATATGTTCAAAGCTTTGGTGAAAAATGAATATACCTTGTTACTATGGCAATATGCTTTAACCCTTCCAATGCTGAGGCTACTTTCGTCCAGAGCGCAAGGATGCAAAGATTTTTGAAGAACATCTGAACACTGTCATGTTGGTATTTATTGGATAGCTCTCACTGGTATTCTCAGATGAGTACCCACATGTGCCAGGGTTTCACAGTGATTTTTCATATTTTTTGCATCATTTTGTATTGGCAAAATTAGCCACCAGCAGCATATAAGGGTTAATAGCTTATAGAATTCAATCCGTGTCTAGGGGCTCTATGTTTTCAAGTTGAACGAACGATGAAGAAGTTTTTTCATATAACCTGATACAAGACGGGGGACTTCCTTCCATCCTTTAATCTTCACAGAAGTGACTGTTTTAATCCAATAATGCTTAGAATTACTCATGAAACTGTCGTCTGGATTTTTGGTACTTTTGACAATAACTTGGAAATTAAGAATTATTTTGCAAAATATTTGAAGGAAAGTTGGTTGTAGTATTATGATGAACATTTCTCCTTCAAATATTTCCCCAAAAATGCTTTCTCCTTAAAGATTTCACCACAATCCTCAAGCTGTTTTTGACCGCTCTGACTGGAGCATTAATGGGTTAAGGTTTTGCATCTCACTCAGACTCTTCCTCAGGGAGCACAGGAACCAGTCGCATTTCAAATACTGGTGCCTTGTTTCAATGGCCAGGTCTAATTACAGAGCCAAAGTAAGCTTACGTTCGGCCGTGCAAAGGGAAGGAAGGAATGGGGTTTTACATCACTTCCAACAGCTTAGGTCATATCGCGTCGAGATAGAAACCTGGAACCGGAGAGAAATCCTCTTCTCTTCACGAATAGTTCCAAGGGGTCCTTCAGTTGCAGTAGGACCATAGAC
>OZ012701.1:20964553-21059553 GCA_963942565.1 Maea johnstoni | reverse complement strand
TCTTTGCGAAGTTCCGATTATCTAAGTATATGCCTATTTTTGTGTATATTTGGTTAATGGGGAATATTTCCAGTGAATAATCACTATAATACCATATGTATTGGCGTATTTTATAAGATGTCGTATTTTTTTCTTGTGTACTTTCATAAGTTATGATCTTTAATAAGTTATGATCTTACGTAAGTTATGATCTTTCAAAGGTTATGATCTTTCATAAGTTATGCTCTTTCATAAGTTATGATCTTTCATAATTTATGATCTTCCAATCAAATGATCATGTCGTGTATTGTATAGGAATATAAGCATCAGCTTTAAGTGGCAGAGATAAGATATTGAATACATGTGAAATATAATTTGTTTCTTTACAACCAGGTCGCGCCACATGATCTCCTTCTGTTCTTGTAATGGAATTAGACTTTTGGCTAGAAATAGATCTTTATGTTAGTAGTTCGCATTTTCAATGCCACATAATCCTTCTTAACATTAACTGTTTAACAAATTAGATACCTTATCTGTAGTAATCCATCTCTTTTTGTGTACTTATACCACCTTGGTTTTCTTTTGTATTTACAATGTGTATGCTTTTGTAACCAACAAGTCAATAAACATATATATGTTGGAGACGCCCCTTCGGAATGTAAGTGCATGTATACCTGACTAACTAACTAACTAACTAACTGACTGATCTAAAACGTCACTGTGTCCCCTTAAAAATCCGTTTTTGAGGAGGCAACCCAGACGATACGCTCTAAATGTAGCGTATTTGTAGAGAAAGCACGTCCACTTGACGCCTTCCAATGTGGCGTTGAATGAGGAATTCAACACGTGATATAAGGTTATTTAAATCTCTCCTGAAACTCAAAGGAATTACAGAAAATGCTCCGTTGCACAGCCTTGAAGGTCATATACTCTCACAATCCTCAAATAAACGTGGTGTGCAGTTATCAGTACCCAGTTATCAGTGTCACAAGGTGGCAAGTAAAACCTGACAAAAAACATTAAAATAAAAGAACCCAATATGAAAGAGATGGAAATACGTTGGAGAGAATATGGTTTTTGACCTACGCTTATGTATGCAAGAGGGAGGGAAAAGGAGGAGTTTATCTGTGAATTCTCACTCACATATGATATCAAACAACTAGCAATTATCAATTATACTGCTCATGTACTTAAAAAAACGAATAGACAATTTGAAGTGAAGTGTCAAATAGGTCACATTGTGTACCCGTATACTAGAAATGTGATAGGTGATGGACAGAGCATGTTATCTTAATTTAAAGTAGTAATTATAAGGTGTTGTTTATCCCTGTCCTGAGAGAGAGAGAGAGAGAGAGAGAGAGAGAGAGAGAGAGAGAGAGAGAGAGAGGGGATCATACAAGTAGCCTTATATACCTTCCCTGAAAATGAGTGGGAATGGGAGTTGTAAACTGAGCATTCTTGTTCCAATGTCAAATAGGTAGCATTATAATCCTCTGCGTAATTTAAAAGAATAAGAGTATCCCCCATAGAGTTTAGTCTCCTACCATTGCCTGAGGTCAAATCTGGCATGAGGCATTTAATGATTTTTCCAATTTACTTTAGGTCAGGCGGCGGTTTTCCAGGGTACTACGGTATTCTCTTTCATTAATCACCCGTACTGACAAGTCACCATAAGGTCTTGGTATACTGTATGGGGACAAAGTAGCTCAGTTGGTTAGTTATCGAACTAGTAATCAGAGGGTCGCTGGTTCAATTCCCGGCCGGGGCACTTTGGTCTGTCCTTGGGCAAGACAGTTTATTCCATATTGTTTCAGTCTACCCAGGTGCAAAATGGGTACCTAGCATAAATAAGGCAGTGCTTAGAGTGTGTGCGCTAAATGCTGCCAGTTGGTCTGGAATATCCCCCGGGGGATTGAAATGGTGTCCGTGTGTACAGGCCTGCTAGGTAAGGAAGGTCGTGAGAGCGCTTCGGTGGATACAAGACTATAAATCGAATACCTTTACCTTTTCTGTAGAATTGCTAATTTTTCCGTGAAACAAATTTTCCTAATTTTTCTTTTTTGGGTGTTTCCGTTTCTTATATTTCCCAAGAGAGAACATACAGTATGTTTTTTTCCGTTTAATGTAGATTTTTAATTTCAGTATACCAAATATAATAGATAAATATTAATAGGTAAGGACAAAGATATATTCATGTTTATCAAGTCCGGACTGTATTGTTTTTTTTCCTGTGTTGTTTATTCCTGTTTGAAAGCATTCGGGAGAAAACGGGAAAATACAACCCAGATGACCCATTTATGGTAATCCATAAACATTCTACCGCATGGAGAACTGGCTTGGAAGTTTGAAATACCCATGTCTTTAGTGATTTTCTAAAAACAAATGAAAGAAATTGGGGTCTCCCCTACATTACAAACTGGCATTGGATTGGGACAAACGTTATGTCACTATGCTACTCTATAGACAATAGAGGCTTGGACATTCATGAAGTCCATTGTAATCAGTGTATTACATTATCTATTAGTATATGGCACCCTGGGTCATCGATCTCGGATCTCTGTGTGGCCTGGGGACTCGATGTAAAACACTCTGGATTTCTAGATTTGTGTATAAGGAGCAATCCTGATTTTAGGGGGTGCGTCTTATGTAAAATATTCATCTTATACACGCGAAAATACGGTACAAGATGAGGAGAACATAGCTGTTACGGAAATGAGATATGATGGCCCTAAAAGATATTTGCTAATATTGGAAAATAAAAAAGCAATCTTTTGTGTAGAATATAAATGTTCCAACGGCTGTATTAAGAAGAATAGTAGGAGTAGATTCAGTCCATGAAGGATTACTAAATGACAAAAGAGAACAACAATCTAAGTAGAAGTTTTTTTATCAAAACATTGCTTAAAAACAAATAATTGTTTACTTGAACTTTTCCACCTCTATATTATTCATATAAATGTTCTCTTGAATCACCAGGTTGATGTTTTTGGGATGCTAAGAGAAGATGAGAATTCTACAGCCTGAGAATAGACCATGAACGATACCCTCCATTCCTGTTTGAAAGCATTCGGGAGAAAACGGGAAAATACAACCCAGATGACCCATTTATGGTAATCCATAAACATTCTACCGCATGGAGAACTGGCTTTGAAGTTTGAAATACCCATGTCGTTAGTGATTTTCTAAAAACAAATGAAAGAAATTGGGGTCTCCCCTACATTACAAACTGGCATTGGATTGGGCCAAACGTTATGTCACTATGCTACTCTATAGACAATAGAGGCTTGGACATTCTTGAAGTCCATTGTAATCAGTGTATTACATTATCTATTAGTATATGGCACCCTGGGTCATCGATCTCGGATCTCTGTGTGGCCTGGGGACTCGATGTAAAACACTCTGGATTTCTAGATTTGTGTATAAGGAGCAATCCTGATTTTAGGGGGTGTGTCATATGTAAAAAAAATCATCTTATACACGCGAAAATACGGTACATGATGAGAAGAACATAGCTGTTACGGAAATGAGATATGATGGCCCTAAGGATATTTGCTAATACTGGAAAAGAAAAAGGCGATCTTTTGTGTAGAATATAAATGTTCCAACGGCTGTATTAAGAAGAATAGTAGAAGTAGATTCAGTCCATGAAGGATTACTAAATGACAAAAGTTTTTATTAAAACATTGCTTAAAAACAAATAATTGTTTACTTGAACTTTTCCACCTCTATATTATTCATATAAATGTTCTCTTGAATCACCAGGTTGATGTTTATGGGATGCTAAGAGAAGATGAGAATTCTACAGCCTGAGAATAGACCATGAACGATACCCTCCAAGCGAATGCTACAAACGAAAAGGTACATACATGCTGCCAACAACTTTATATTCAAGTCCATTTTGATTCGCCGCGCAACCCCTGTTCAGGTACTTAGAATAATGTATCGACCTTAGCTTTGTGTAAAGCGCACCCCCTTCTCGGCTATGCATCGTAAGGTGACCCATTTATGGTGATCCATAAATCTTCTACCCCATGAAGAACTGGCATTGAAGTTTGAGTCTAGACGCGAGGTTCCAGAACCCGCCGTTAGGCGGCTTCAAACACGTCGAATGCCTTTGTGGAACGCCTGGGATTGTTTCATTACTGAAAACTTGGTTCTTCCAGTTATGTATGATAGCGTCCACTCTGTTTTGGTCAAACAGCATGGATACATTCAATGGACTAATTGTACTAAGAATACACTTTTAGGAAATTAAATAACCTTTTTTAAATCAGTGAAATTAGCGATTTTACAGTTTTGATGACGTCACAAGTAATTATAATATTATAATACGCGACGGTGGCGACGCGTAGCGGCCGGGCGTTCATTTACACTACAGACCTGTAGTGTAAATGAACGCCGAACACGAACACGTTACAGTCAACCCCCCCCCCCCCTACACCCATTCTACTGCCGACACATGGCATCCAACCCTAGTTCCGAAAAACTCTGGATTTAAAAGTATGTATAGACTAACGTCGGTGTCCACCTAAATAAGGTTCACCTAAGGTATTCAGCAACAATGGAAGATGTGTCACCTTTTCTCTCACCATCTCCACTAAGATTGAGATGAGACATTTCCACTATTTACCTTCTTCATCGGGTATTCTATTGAAATTTTGTTCAGTGCTCAAGTATATTTTGCAAAGAAAACTGACACATATTGTCTACGATGGGTATAATATCAAAAATGTCCGTGGGATAATTCCATGTCATAAATAAAAGTTGATCATGGAAAAAGGCCCAAATATCGAAACAGTTGTGCTTTCACTAAACTATACTTGACAATGACTACCGACGCCAAACTTAAAAATAGAATGACTTTCACGCTCAATATACCACAGACATATACAGAGAAACATATCTTAAACAATGTAACTTATTTCCATAGGGTTACCTGGGCTGCTAAAACTGTATATATATATATATATATATATATATATATATATATATATATATATATATATATATATATATATATATATATATATATATATATATATATATATATATATATATATATGTCTGTATAAATATATATATATATATATATATATATATATATATATATATATATATATATATATATATATATATATATATATATATATATATATATATATATATATATATATATATATATATATATATATATATATATATATATATATATATATATATATATATATATATATATATATATATATATATATATATATATATATATATATATATATATATATATATATATATATATATATATATATATATATACAGGTGAACTTGGATATGACGGACTCAATGGGACCAGGAAAATTGGTCCGTCATATGCAAAATCCGTCGTATACATGTACATATGACGAATACTTGATATGCATCAGACTGGGGCCAAGCATATCGTCCGTCATATGCAAAAATCCGCCGTACAGTGGTCCGTCATATCCAAGTTCACCTGTATATATATATATATATAAATATATATATATATATATATATATATATATATATATATATATATATATATATATATATATATATATATATATATATATATATATATATATATATATATATATATATATATATTTATATATATATATATATATATATATATATATATATATATATATATATATATATATATATATATATATATATATACCCAAAAGTAATACGAATGGGGGACATACCTCAAAATAACAACCGTTAGGAGTTCTTTTCAAAACAGCTTTTTTCATAGTTTATATGTTTATATGTAGAGTAGCATCCATCACATTCACTTATCGGTTCTTCTTCAGATTTGATGACATATAAGTTATTCCCAATATACTTTTAGGACCCCCAATGTATGTCACCTAGAGTAAGAAGTGTGCGGGACATGTATACTCTTTACCATTGGGGGACATATAATATAAATCAACATTAGGGTACATTGTATATACTTAAGTATAATCATTACCATGAGGGGACATAGTATATATGTTACAGTAAGAGTGTCAAACCAGGGATTTAGTCAAATCCCTAAAACTTTCAGGGAATCTGTCAAATTCTTGTTTCACTCACGGATTTGGTCCCTAAATGTCTAGAGATTTGACTAAATCCTTGAAAAAAGGAGGGTCAGAATGATGAAATTGATAAACGTTGACTGAGATACTAATTATCATCATCATCAAGCAATAATTTTTGGCTGAGCATTGATTATTCAGCATTACTTTGTACCTCATTACTTTGATAATCAGGAATCATAAGTAGCGCTCAACTAAGCATAAAACAAAGGTAATTGTCATTCAACAATCCCTCAGAAAGGTCTCCAGTAAACAAGTCAAAAATGACCCACCTATTTTTAGGGGTTAAGTCATATCCGTAGACATTTAGGGACCGAATCCTTGAGTGAAACAGGAATTTGACAGATTCCCTGAAAGTTTTAGGGATTTGACTAAATCCCTGGTTTGACACTCTTACTGTAACATATACATCAACATTAGGGGACATTGTATGTAGTCCGTGGGCTACCATTGGTAATAGCTGTATATGGCCCTTACTATCGCTACCATGTATGACGCCATACTTTCAATACAAAAATATGCAAGGGCTTTTATAATAATAAAATGATTGCTCACAGTGTCTACTTTATGAAGATATATATTCTATGTCTGCACAATCTCACAAATGACTTTTGATGAAACAAAAAATTCCAAAAATACAATTTGTTCTCCTGTTTCGGCAATTTACCCTAAACGTGGGGTCACTCAGTACAGCGCACACATTAAACAATGACTTCACTAGACCAGGACCTTATTAACTGTTAGGAGTAATTTGAATGATGAATGATGCTAAGAAGCCACAAAACTAGAATGAGATGGTCATCAGTTGAGTGTTTACCATGTGCTGTATATAGCCATCACTAAAGCTACTATGTATGAAGCCAATCCTTTGATACAAAAATGTCCAAGGGGGTCTAATGATATATCAAATGAAGGCTTATAGTGTCTACTGTTTAGACATATCTATTGCCTGCCTAAACAACTTTATATATGACTTTTAGAAAAACCTTAAAGTCCAACTAAGTCAGTTTTTACCCATTTCTACATATGTACCCTAAGTGTGAGGTCACTCAGTGCAGACACACCTTCAACATTTTATGTTACTTTACTTCACTAGACAAGGACCTTATTGATTATCAAGAGTAAAGTGAATGAGAAATTTTGGTAAGAAAGCCACCAAACAAAAGTTTAATCAAATATTCCCAAGATTTATGATGGTCTGCTTTCAACACCCACATAGATATATGAATGGTTCACAGCACTCAATCTCTTCAGGACATTCTAAGGAAGTTTTCTAAAACTCCAAATGCAGCATCATATGTATGATGGTGTAAATTGTACAAAAAGAACCTAATTTCTCTTAAAAACACCAGATTTCGGCCATTTTCTGACCAAAAACGGTCAAAATTGACTGCCGAGGTTCATCTTTATCTCATCTTTATCATCTGAAGTATATTTGTGCCAAGTCTGACTTGTCCGTCTCAAAAATTATATTTTTTATAAAGAAATCCCAAAAAGTATGCATTTTTAGTCATTTTTGAGAGAAATTTCCCAAAATGAGGTGTTCATTAGAGTATATGCAATGTTAACGTTGTGATTCCTGATCCTCACCTTCCTACCTACAAAACCAAACCAGGGTGGTACTGCCCTGGGGGGGGGGGGGGGGGGGGGGGATGGTAACCCATGGTAGCCCACGGACTATATATATCATATGGTCCAGTAAGTACGCTAACTCAGACGAGTTTAGATACACACGCGGGCAAGGAGGCGTGATGTTTTTATGGGAAAAGTCTGTGACTAGAATTCCACCAATAAATGAGGTTGTACACGATAGAATTTCCACAGTAAGACTGGACGCTATGTTCAACCGTAGGCGCGTGAGCGGCTGGAAAAGTGAAACGTTTGTGAATGTTACAATCTGAACACACCCAGAGATGCTTTTACTAGAAGGGAAAATTTGCCGGAGAAATCGGAGATGCCGTAGATTTAACGACTTGAAAACGCATATAGATATACACATTATTGTGTTTTCATCGGCAACAGGATAAAGTCGCTATATCGCAAAAGACATTTCAGTTGTTTTGGCGCTAGTAATCTCTTAATTGGTTTTTAACGACATTCGAGTGATCTGTATACCGTAAATGTGGGGCCATCTTAGTTAGCATATACTGGACGATTATGGATACACATGTTGCCACGGTAAGGTGGGGGGGGGGGTCGAATTCATTTTGGGGACGTATCTAAATTTGGGGGGTTATTAATAAAAATGGCCAATAAGTAAATATCAAGATTTTTTTCCGTATGTTAGGCATGATCCCAAATTATTAATACGAACATTAATTTGTTTTTATCCACGGTTGAGTAACATGACACGATGGACTCATCGATAGCGTACCGGCTTGGAGTACCGAAGGTCGTAGGATCCAATTATATACATATATATTTTTGCAAGAGTTTATTTCTAGCTTCCAAACCTTTCGGATGGCATTTTAATCTGTAGGTGCAGTCGACAATTTGAGAATTTCTTCTTCAAAAAAAAAAAATGGATGTAAATATTAATTTAAATATGCAAATAAAGGATATGTTCCCGATGATGTTGGTATTGTCACGTGCATGCACACTTGCTGCACATGCCTTTTACTCAATGCAACTTCCACCCATTCACCTTCTATTTGCTGTACTATGGGCTTGGATATGTGCGCCATCCACTCACTTTTTGGGCGAACGGATCCTTATTACACTGTCATTTTGTACTCATCCTGCGGCCTTAATAAGCGCCCTGCCGCAACACTTGCCTTCCCCCTCTCTGTAAGTGTACTGTCCTCCCAATACCTCTTTCAACAGGGCCCTATCTGGACAATGAAAACGGCGCTGTGTTTAATATATGCAAGGCTTATTTACCTGTGCAGTGATGCGCCTACGATTTCAGTGTCACTATAGACGAAATAAGTGCAATTTTAGATAGCACAGAGACGGAGGGGTGCCCTGAATATTGCAGCGGGGGATTAAAACGGGGCTATGAGGTGCTGCACGAGCTTTGCGTGAATGCACAAAGGTACAAAGGAAGGCTTGCTAATAAAATATGTTGCTGATAAATACAATTTAATTTCTGTTAATCCTATGTCGAGTTCCTCGGGGGCCAAAGTCTGTTTCGGGATTTACAGATGCAGACTTGATCAGTTTACATGAAATTATACTTCACGCTTCAAACAAAGTTTTTTTTTGCCTTAGCCACCTCCTACAATTTACACGTGTCTTTGAAGAAGTGACCAGGGCTTCCAACTATCGTACGCCCATTCTGTGGCAGATCGTTCTATAATACATCTCCACTGTCGAATCCCCTGAAATACACATAGTCATTAGGTTTACTCGCCCTCTACCGGGCGTGCAAGTAATCAACCAAAACTCGAGTCTGTGTATTGGATGAACATATGTTTAATCGACTGACTGACCATATGCACCTTATAATAAGTGTTAGGGCCTTTCCTGATGGCCGTGCGGTCTAATGCTTTGCTACTGACTGCTAACTGTCTCTCACCACTGTCTGGGTTCGAATCCCACTGGGCATGTGCGAAAGTTACCAGTGACTTCGGGTTAGGTGGTGTTTTTCGCTGGGTGCATTGGTTTCCTCCAGTTATAACGGGCTTGTCAAGCCCGCAATATATGTGTGTGTGTGTGTGTGTGTGTGTGTGTGTGTGTGTGTGTGTGCGCGCGTGTGTGTGTGTGTTTGTTAACAAATACATTTTCTGTGGAGCGATTAACCAATTGACATCGTAAACATAAGCACTTTCTGACACGTACAGAAATATCCTGTTGGCGAAACAATACTTTGAGAAAAAAGGGTTATAGAACACGTTGGTCATATAGGATTCATCTTTCCTTCTACTGGTTATTTTCTAATATTGCGCTATTAGAGGGTTTGTGTGATTCAAGTCATGTGTGCAGTTTGCGCTTCAGTTGCCATGGTTTATGACAGTGACGTCAGAACCCGGAAAGAGAAACGCCATTGGTCACGCTCCTGTTTGACGTATATAACATCTTAACACAGGATAGGTCGGTTTGTACTCCCAGGGGCCTGGGGAAAACCCAAAATAAAGGTACACATCTATATATCTCAAAACCCAGGGTCCGCCGAAGCATATCAGCTACAAAGTAGGACGAGAAGAGGCGGCATTTACCTGTCTGGTAAGTTTCTTGTTTCATTCATGTTAAATTATCTTAATCTTTCCTACGTGTAGCATATACAAATCCTGCTATTTACAATTTTATGGCGGTACAGTTTGACCAAATATAATAATTTACCTGGAAATATGAGGCGAATCGTTGATCATAGCTAACAAACAAATTTCCTTCATATCGTTGCTGAATTTCGGCGTAAATGTGCCTAATATGTCATAATTTATAGATGCAACTACACAAACCAGACACGTTACAAACATATAGGTCAAGTTGGCCATGGACGAATGACTGCCGCATAGATAAGAATGAAATAGATGCTGGCGAAAACTGGGTTAGCCTCGTTCTCAGGCTGAGCTGGGTAAAGCCACCACTATATCAGAGAGTAAGTAGGTTTGATGCGTCTGTCAAAATATAGGTGGCAGCACATTTATTCATGGTTGCGGGTTATCAAACACGTATCTAGTGGGCCCGCTTGAGTCCAAGCCTAAACTAAAACTAAAATGACTGGAGAAGATTCAGCAGGGAGCCTCGGTCTTCTCCTGAAGATGTGCTTCTGATATAGAAGGTAACAACATTCAGCAGAGAATGTCAGGTGGCGACCTCTAGTTACCCGTAGCTTTACTAAAGTGATTGTATACTATCGTGCAATTCACAGACACACCACAGGAGATTTGGTGCAACTAAGTCATTAGCAGCTACCTTACTGCTAGTGACTAATAGTTTATAACTTAGCAGCAGAAGCAAGCATTTACCAGTCCTGTAAGTTTCTTTTTCGCTTATGAAACTATGTTTGCTACGAGTATTATCATGAAAGATATATGCTTTATGGCAGTATAGTTTAGACCAGAACATTTGAAAAAGAAATGTTGTTCAGAACCTATCTAACATTCTTCTTCAAATAGTATGTTAATGTTCAGTACAGACTTTTAATTCCTATACTAAATGCGTGGGCAGCCCGGGCATAATACACGACCTTACGCCAATTGCTACCCAGTTTCCTTGGCATGGATTTATGATTGATCTTATAACTGAACGTAACTTTGATTCATAAGCTGCATGTGTCATTGATATGTTCGGATAATTTCTTTGACAACTTAGAGTGGCTTTTTATACAACCAGGAATAGGCAGACGTCCGGTCGAATGGTGTAGATATTAATTGTTTGTACTGTATTGTTTGTACTAGTTCCACTAAAAATATTCGGGCTACTCAGACATCTAGGTATAGGTTTGAAAAACCCCTCTTCATGATAAAAGCAATTTTTAAGCGTGACAGTATTTTTGGCTGAAAGATATACTTAGGTCCCGAATCCATAAAATTCTTATTTTATTTTCAGACATTCTCTACAAGTTGGCAAAGAAATCAGAAGATGCGTGTGAATTTCATTCACTTCCTTTGCATCTGCACTTTTCTACATGGACCGCCCTTGTTGGAGGCCCAGCCCACCACATCGGAGGAAGAGGATATGTGCTCGTCACTTCAGACCATGTTGTTCAAGGAAGAAATTCTACTGTTGAAGAAACAGTTTGCCGCCATAAGTCATCAGTTGAATGACAGTCTCATGGCTCAAAAGGAAATGTTTATAAACATACAAGACAGCATCCAGAAGTTGAACGGCAGCCTTAGTGAGCAGCGGAAGTTATTGAGGAGACATAACATCTCACATATAGATCCGTCTGCTTGTTTTGATATTCCATACTGTAGAGCAGGGTGGTTGGTAATCCAGAGAAGAATGGATGGATCAGTGGATTTCTATCGAGGCTGGAGTGATTACCGCCAGGGATTTGGCAATCCTTCAGGCGAGTTCTGGATTGGGTTAGAAACCATACATAACCTCACGCAGAGCATAACCTACAAACTACGCATTCATCTTGAAGACTTTGAGGGAAACACAAGGTATGCTGAATACAGTACCTTTGCTATATCTGATGAGGCTCATAACTATACCTTGTCTATAGGGACATACAGTGGAACTGCTGGAGATGGTCTCACCCCTCACAATCACAAACCATTCCTCACAAAGGACCATAGAGGTAATAATTATTGCCCTGTGCGGTACAAAGGTGCTTGGTGGTTCCATGAATGTCACCATTCAAATCTTAATGGCCGATATCTGCAAGGTACTCACACCTCGTTGGCTGAAGGTGTCAATTGGTATCGGTGGAAGGGACATTACTATTCTCTAAAGACTTCTATCATGATGATCAAGCCCGTTGGTTAAAATATAATGATGGATCATTTGGAAATTCTTTAATTATCACTTAATATGATGTATCAAGGCTAAATGACACTTGTAATTTGTAACTGTATGTATCAGGCGGTGCTGTCATTCTACTCCTGACCATCTAAAGTACTATAAAGTAACTGTTATGGCTGTATTGCGACTTGCTAGTTGTAAATGTATGTACTAGGCCGTGCTGTCCGTCTATTCTAGACCTAATTAAGTAGTACAAAGTAACTACACTCAATACTACCAAGATATTCAAGACTGAAATACTATATCGCCCAACTAAAAATGCATGGTCCATGTCATATGTAGAAGATAGATCATTTCAAATTGAGATGTAAAGCTGCATTTTGAAAGAAAAAAAATAGATTTAATTGGATTTCAAACAACAGAGCCTGCCATGATTGTTGTGCGGTGCGAGAAGTTGCTGCTGACAGACAGCTGTCATAAACCTCTGCCCAGGTTCGACTCCCAGTCGGGGCATGTGAGAAAGTTGCCAGTGGATTGGAGTAAGGTGGTGATTTTTGCCTGGTACTTGGGTTTCCTCCACAATTTACAACTGGCTAGTCATCACTTAACTGCGTTTTGACAGAAAAAGTGCCGAAAATTGTAATTTAAGTTTGATTTTGTGCTCAGTGCCATGTAGGGAACTTCGCTGTATTCCATGTATATGATGGTGGGATTTTGTTATCTATATTTCAACTTTAATATCTCTCAATGTATATGCATGTGTGTATTTCTGTAAAGTTGTTTAGTTTTTCTGTGCATTTGGTAATTTTGCTTTATATACATGGATATATGCAAATGTATTTACATACACATAGCGCACAGATTAAATATCTCTATCATTCGACCAGACGTCTGCCAATGCCTATTTGTACAAACACTCACAGATAACATGTCTAGAAAATAAGCGAAGCACATAAATGGCCATTGTAGCTTGCGAATCAAAGCTACTTTCAGTTGTGAGGTCATTCATGCATCTAAGCCCAAATGCTGGATTCTGAAGAGCCCCTATTACACCCCTTCTTGATTACAAAAATCAAAAGGTAAATCAATGTTTAGAGTTCATACATTTTACACATGTATTGCTTAATCACAAAAAGTTTTGTTATGACGGGCTGAATAGGAAAATGCATTGAAAATGAAATTGAAATTAAACTCGTTGGTATATATTTCCAAACAAGTACATATATTGAAAATCTGTTCTCTTAAAAAGTTTAAGTTGACCAAATGACGACTTTATTTTGTTATCTGTATGACAAAAGCAAGTGTTGTTAATATCTTAATGAAATTACTCATCAAAAACTTTCGGACAACTCCTCATTGAAACGTTTTGTTTGTATTGGCTAGAATATTTCCACATAATTTCCAAATTTATAGTACATTACAAACGGCAATTGTATAACACAGCCACTGTAAGCTCTCATTTGCCAATAGTGTATGCCAATCAATGGAAGGTATCTTCCTTCTCAGTTTGCTGGAGATAAAATCCGACACTAGCTAAAAGTGTAGTATACGTAACGAAAGCGTTAACACATTAACATATGTGCAAACAAATTATGCATTGCTTTATGCTAAACTCTGTAGCTTAGTTCCCTTTAACAAACTATTTGACTTTCTGTATTAGCACATTCGTATCATAATCATGAATGATTGATTGATTTGCAGAATATTCTCATTTGAAACATTTATATTTGCTGGTAACCTTCAAAGAGGTGTTTTGATTGGAATTGAATATGAATTTCTATATGATATTAAACATGTGTATATCTATGTGATGGGTTTTAAATGTCCTTAACCTCAACCACCATTTAGTTGTGATTAGTCTATTTTCCAATCTGTCTCCAATCTTTACTAGAGTTATATATCACCCTTATCATGATACCACATTCATGTAACACACTGTCAATTATGTCCTCAGCACAGTATCAAGAACAACCCGTTTAGGAAGATGCAGAGTGAAATAAATTCAAGGTTGCAGAAACAGTGGATTGTTGAACATAATTTGATAAAAAAAAACAGAAAATGATGGGCTGGGTTTAAAGATAAGGAGCAACTATTCTTACGAAAATACAATCTATGGAGACACAAATCATCTGAAATAGTCTTTGAAGCTTTAATATAAAGGGTATTTCTTTTTAGAAGGGATTGATTTTTGCATAATCTACAGCTTACAGCTACATCTACCCATAGAAATGTATTGTAAATCTTCTATACCAAATTTCACCCATTTCGCATTTAGTTTTTGCCCCGAAAATAGGCGAAGCCAAAGTCCAATGTGGGGATTCGAGATCGAGAATTGATCAGTATACATGGAAGTAAACTTCTGCCAAGTTTCACGCTTTGGACAAAACATGTAGGTTTTTTTGCCCTAGCCGCCCTTCTATAGGTAACACTTATCTTTAAAAAATGTCCATGCATAACGTTCGCCAGGATTTAGACTCTAATATACCCATAGTCAGCAGGTCTACTATGTCGACGCCCTCTATCGGGCGAGCAAGTAACCAACCGACATTCCAGTCTGTGCATCGGTTAAACCTTCTCTCTATTCGACTAGCTAACCGTATACACCTCATCAAAAGTATTCTTCTTCCATCGCTAAAGCCTGGACACTGTTAGATATATTTGGCCATTTACGCAGTATTGTTAGTATTATCTTTTTCTACCTTAATGTCCTTCAGAAATTGAAACGTTTACTAGATGCCATAGCCGCAAAAACTTAAAGTGTGATTATCTAAGAGTATCAAATTAAGATAACATAGCAAGAAAGTTGAAAGTATAAAACTCTCTAGTTTTAAAATTCGATACCTGAACATTATGTAGTCATGAGAAGTGGAGTGATGACTTCTAATTCCTGCTCAAAATGTGCTGGCCGACCAGGCAGTTTGCACGACCGTGTGTCGGCTGGATTACTCGGCTAAGATAAATCCCGGTGATAAGTCTACACGTCCGTGACGTCACCATTAATTAGTCACAAGTCAGCAGCTAAATAGGTGGTTAATATGCTAATCATCTCAACCGTGTGACCAGGCATGCCCAGGCGACCGGTGCAGCGGTTGCTGGCAACTTCTTTAACCGTACTTGGCCGATTTGCTGTTTCCGGTGAGTTTAACATTTCCATTTCAAATATTTTTAAATATTTTGTTATTTATCTATATATCTATTTATTCGGTTCATTCAAAATCTTCCGAATCACTAACAATGCCCTTATGTAAATGAGGTAAAAGCAACGTTACGCACTTGGAGAGAGAGAGAGAGAGAGAGAGAGAGAGAGAGAGAGAGAGAGAGAGAGAGAGAGAGTGGAATTCCAATAACATATTTCTTTTCTGCATCAATCCACATTCGCTGTGTTGTTGAGTAGAGACAATCTCAGGTCGTGGGAAAGCTGGAAACTTGAAATGAGTGTCATGTAAATCACCGATTAAACAGTAGAATATATTTCAGCTTGGACCCAATACTCATTAAGTAATTGAACATACTTAATTATGACTGATGACGAGTTTTTCTTTTTAGTTCTTTTTTCTGACGATTGGTGTCGCCACATTTTTATAAAGGTAAACACGCTTCTGCTTGATAATTTCCTATCATATCCAATAGATACGAATTGGCATATAGAGGTTTCACCCTACCATACGAATTTTCTATTGTAAACCACAAGGTATGTGCGTGTGTGATACAGAAAGACTCGATTCAATCTTTGAAATTTTGGATTGAATGTGTGATATTTTGCCATGACACCCTAAGTCGTGCGGAGACAGGGCACCCGCAGCCGCACGTCTGGTGGGGAAGAAATAGGTCTATCTCACTAAACTCTAGGGACAAAAGCTGATCACCCCCCTCCCCTACACACTCCTGGGTCCCCAATTTAATGACGATGACCAGAACGCATGCACAACTGTCGTTGCCTGCTGAACTGCTTTGAACTCAGCCACACGTGTTCATTGTTGACAATGACGTCAGAGCGGATTCCTCCGCCAAGCATTGGGAAGGAAGGTCGATGTGACCTAAGCACGCCCTGCATTAGTCCATATATTTGTCAAGTAGACCCTTGTTTCACATGGGCATTAAACAGCGTAAAGAGCGCGTTCACACTCATGAAGCCAGGAATACAAGATTTTACTGACAGATGATCATAGTGGAACATTTTAAAGTGTGAAACAGACAAATTGAAAAGTTATTGGTGCGGTCACGTGGTAGTAGTAGTACATTTATTTGCTGTAAAATGCATTTTACAAATGTTGTACACATTATCATTTGGTGAACATAAGAAAATAAACATATAAATAATTTGTACGTATTATCATTTCGTTAACATAAGAAAATAAACATATAAATAAGTAAACAAAACAGAGATGGACTGAACAAAGGATAAGTTAAATTATAATAGTAACCAGTATTCAGTACGTCTGTGTGAACAGGTTATCCCCTTGATTAAGCAACACCTTATATTACCTAAATCCTAGTATTTAGCGGGCTAGGATCGGGGTATCATTATCCTACCTATTTTTGATTAGGAACCTAAAGGGTCCAGTAATATAAGCTCGCTCTTGCATTGATTACATTGTAGTACATTCCTGATATGTACTTGCACGAAATTTTCCATATGGGGAGCATACCTTCCATGTCCCATCCCTCAATCACTACTCCCATTAGTACCTTAAAAGTGCATATATTATCAAGATTCCTACCATTCTCTGATATGGTTGCATACATGTCAGTCCTAGTGTCATAATGGTGGGGACACTGCATCACCATATGTAATACATTTTTCAAGAGATGCATGGTCACATAGGGTGCACGAATGACTACTAAACGAGGCTTTCAAGAGTTTACTATCATCAGCTTTCAGGCAACTTGCATGACACAAGAGTTTACCCATTAATTCACATCCCTTCATGTAATTTTGGTGCCTGTCTGCTAGCATCCACCACACCGAGTACATTGGTTTGACCACTAACATTTATAAGGTCCATTTTATTGTGTACTATTGTTATATCACACCAAATGTTGTCTTCTATTGACCAGGCCTTCTCCCATATTAGTTTTCTCCAACCTTCTTTGCTAATGATCACACCAAACTCCATACAGTAATGTAAAATCTGTATTACAGGACTATCGTATGGGTTGCCCCACCCATCATGGTATTCCCTAAACCTCTCGATAAAGATTTTTCTAACAGGTATACACTCTTCCATTTGCAAAATAGTTCTTACAAATATCACTTTCCGTGCCTTTATGAATACAACTAGGTTCATCCATCCGAGACTCGCTAGGCTTGTTATATTCAGGGAATTAAAGTGTAGTCGCTGCAGTCTTCTAGCTGCGTACCTTTGGAATCCATTTAGTAGGTCTAAGGTCTAAATCTTTACTCTTCAAGACCCAGATTTCACATCCAAACAAGAGGGTAGGCATTACGAAGGCCCAATATATGAGATTACAGGTATTGAGGTTTAACCCCCCCCCCCCTTCTAATTCCAGCATTTGTCAACGCATTTAAAGCTTTCCTGGCCTTTGCTACCCTCTCTTCCGTTCTCACATGAGTATCCCCTTTTACACACTTTTTGACCCCCACATGGTGGTAATATAAACGTTCCTTTACTCTCTTCCCCCCTAGGGTGAACATTCAGACCCATGCTTTCTATCCTTACGGGACTCTCCAAAAACCAATACTGCACTTTTGTCCGCGTTAAATGCATATCGCCAGTCACACCCGTGCTGGTGTACCTTCTCCATGACCAGGTCCATTTTGCGCTTCGACGTCGTACAGGCCGCCATATCATCGGCATAGCCGACCAGCGATGATTTGTCACCTGATTTGGCTCGCTGTGTCACCTGACATTTCTTAATAGTTCAAGCCTCTGTTAGGGAAGCGCTATACCCTAGCATGGAAATTCGAGCAAGTTCGCAAAAATAAACAAAGAATAAGCGCGAAAACGTGGAGAGTTGAAACATCTTACATAAGTCGGATTATGCATTGAAAAAGAAGTTAAAATGATATTCTTTGGTATGTATTTTTAAGCAAATATTGAACGTTATTCTCTTAAAAAGTTTAAGCTGGCTCAATAGCATGGCTCCTTTCGCTTATCTATCTGACAAAAGCATTTTGGTTAATTTATAAATAGGATTTCTTATAAAAAAACTTGCAAGCAATTATATTTTGGAAGATTTGCAAATGTGTAGTACCATCAAAATAGCAATTAGCAGGACCACTCTGAAATTTCATTTACCAATAGCGTATGCCAATCGATAGAAGGTATATTCCTTCCCACTTTGCTTGAGACTAAAATCCGACACTATCCAAAAGTGTAGTATACGTAAGCATAGTGCAAACAATTTGATATATGTGTGCAAACAATTGATACATCGCTTTATGCTAAAATCTGTAGATAACTCCCCTTCTACATTTAAGCTGGTTTCCAATACTATCACTTTCGTTTCATAATCATGAATGATTAATTGTTTTACAGGACAATCATATTTTCAAATATATATTTGTTTTTATATCTGCAAAGATGTGTTTTGGTTAGAATTGAATATGAATTTATATATGATATATGACGGGTTATGAATAAACGTCTTTACAACTGCAACATCTATTTAGTTGTGACTAAACTATTTACCCTTCCGTCTCTTATTTTTACTATGCACCACCCTAATTATGATACCATCTTTATATAACACACTGTCGACTCTTCTACCTGAGGTTAGAATCTGTTGGTTATATTATTGATTGAAAGAAAAGCTTGGAAAATCGTTAAGTCATGAACAATTTTACAGCTCATAGATTCTCGTGCTCATGCCCATGAACCTCCTGACATCAGAAATTACACATATTTGGTTTTAGGGTAAGGTGTGTTTTTCTGTGTGTTTGTTGGTTAGGATTGAAGATTTATGTTATTTTACTTCAGCAACTAGATTATACTGTGATACGAATTGAAAGGATTCTCTTCACTTTAGAGAAAAAAGAAAAACACATGAAATCCTTTATTTGCAGAGTTGCCATAGAAAGTGCTTAGCGTTGACTATAGAAATAGATGCCATAATGGTAGCATTTGATTTATCTAATGATTATGCGGTAGGTGAGTCTCAACACCTCAACAATGATATAAGGAAATGTATAGTAGCTTGGATGTGAGGACTCCGATTCTGGTCGAGGATAGCACCCACACTACCCAATACCGGTTCTACTAGCTATAGCTTTACTATACATACGGCATATAGCTCTGCCTGATATACACCACAACACCTATAGTGATATGCCCTACGGCTTTATAATCCGTAATTAAGACGAATATGAATATATGTATACATGATTTAATTGTCTCTTACACATTTCTTTTCCAGATACCTAATAACCATTTTTACTATTTCGAGATGTATAAGAATTCTTTTTAATTGGGATGGTGATATTACAGATAATAAACATACATACATACATACATTGTCTCTCCTCTACACAGTGTCCTGGACAATCCGTTGCAGAGTAAGTAAGTAAGTAAGTATTTATTGACTATATCTGGGATATAAAAGATACAAACAATACAAAATAATACATAAACATCATCCGACTAATACAGCAAGAGAAAAATAGACTCACATTTACACAAAATGGTTGTAACTTTCTAGAAAAAGAAAAGCCCAAACCAAATAGATAAGCACTAGACACACATTAAGTGTTAGTTAATTGGTTCAGAAAAAGAGCTGACAGTGCTTTTATGGATATTCATTGTCCATTAAATGGGGAAAACTTGGCATTTTGCCATTACATAATCCCACATTATGAATACTCGTCCGTTAAAATAGGAAGAAAAAGACATTTTGCCATCACATTATTCCAGATATGGGATGTGAGGACTCCGATTCTGGTCGAGGATAGCACCCACACTACCCAATACCGGTTCTACTAGCTATAGCTTTACTATACATACGGCATATAGCTCTGCCTGATATACACCACAGGCGTATTAGTTCCTCTTCTTCCCACCAGGGATTGTTCTCCCTAGGAGGAAATATGGTATTTCACATCTTATCTCTTCAAAAGTCTTAACTGCATTTGGACATTCTTTGAATATTTCGGCATACATATTATCACACTCTTCTTGATAAAAAGGACATTGGGTCACGATTGGATGATGTCTTCAATACAATACATATCACACATTATACATGTTCTATTACTCATAGGACGACCCTTTAATCTAAAATCATCTCTCTTTAATCTACTAGTATGACATATTATTTTAGCCATTGTTCCGCACATCCTCACTTGTGTATAATCTATATCACTTATGTACCACCAAGCAAGATACCGTGTTTTACCTACAGTTAGGCTCAAAAGGTCATTGTCCCTAGATATATAATTAAAAGCATTCCAGTCAGCATCATCCAATTTCCAGGCTCTCGCCCATATTATTTTTGACCATGCTCGTTTTGATACCAAAGGTGACTCACCCTTTACCATTTCACATACACTGTTAAAAAGGCCAAAAGTGACCGCAACATTCAAAATGTCATATATGGGACTTCTATACTCATTTGTCTGTCCTTCTTGGGGGTTTTCGCAATAGGACATCAATCTCAATTCAAAAATCTTCCTGATAATATTGGTATCATCCATCTTTAAAATCGAAAATATAAACATAAATTTCTTTACCCTTATGAATGATGTTAACTTCAACCATCCTAACCCATAAAAACTACTCGAACTTGGGGCTCGATGAGGAAATCTCTGTAGCCTTCTACCGGCATATTTCTGAAAATTAATAAGGTTCTCTTCGTCTCTTTCCGACATTAACCAAACTTCACTGCCAAAAGTTACTGTAGGGACTACTACTTGCCAAAAAATTCTATTGCAAGTCATCATATTTAATCCATTTTTTCTAATTCCTAAACCAGTAGATGCATTTAGGGTTTTCCTCCCTTTCGAAATTTTCTCCTCAACACGTAAAGTATCCCCTTCGAAAATATTCATTTTAACACCAACATGATCATATGTTTCCTTTTCTTTCACTTTCTCCTTTCCTAATTTAAAATTTCTATATTTCTTATTCTCAAGGTTAGATTTTCTGTCTTCACCAAATACCATAACCGCTGACTTTGAAGCGTTAAACTTGAATCTCCATTTTCTTCCATAGTCACTAACCAGGGTATGTATTCTATCAGTTAGATGCTTAGACGTGGTTGCTGTAGCTAAGTCATCAGCATACCCCTGTAGCTAAGTCATCAGAGTGAAATTAAATCAAGAAGGCAGGAAAAAATGAATTTAACACAGGGTGCACATTTACATCGGAGAAATAGATACACGAAGAATCTGAAATAGTCTTCTGATGCAGCGGTTTGATACAAAATGCTATTTCTTGGTGGTATTGGGTTTTACAAAAATAATTGCAGCTGGCTGCTTTAGAACCAATGTGGTTTAATAGTGACTTGAACCCTTGTTACAAAAAAAATGGAAAATATGGGCTATAAGGCTTTCACACTTTACTTAGCTCAGCGACTGAAAGCAGCTCGACAGTCTTAAAACGTTACTAATAGGTCCCCTACAAACAGTTTGGAAAAGCATTTACAATAGATGACGTACTGTCAAAAGTATTATCAATCCAGACACAATCACTTAACATGCCAAACCATTAAAATCTATCCATTTAGGAAAAAAGAAATTGATTGTTGCAACATTTTGTTTCATCACAAATCAGGGAAATTAACACAAAAATACATGACCCTGATGAATACTAGTACATTTTATAACTCTTTAACGCTTATGCTGCTGGTGGCTAATTTATCCAATACAAAATGATACAAAAAAGATGGAAAATTACTGAAACCCTGGCAAATGGGTACTCATCTACGGACAGTACGCAGCGAGAGCTTTCATATGAGTACCCACAAGACTTGGATCTGAAGATTTCCATATTTTTTTGCTTTTTTGTGCATTGGACGAAAGCAACCTCAGAAGCCTAACGGTTAATTACTACTTTTAGTGCATTCAACAACCGGTGTTGTACCTGGTTTTTATTCAATATACGTACAAACAATGTTCATATTTATAATACATCACTGCATTTGGGTTATGAATGAATAAAAACACATTACAGAGTATTTCAGCCTCTAACCCAAGTATGCCAAATATAGGACCAGGAGCAGTTTCTCAATTTTAAACTGTGATATTAGGATAATCTGCATCTTATGTAGATTAGAAGCCCTACCTCTGGTCTTATTATCGAAAAAAGCCTTTTTGTTGTAATGGTTATTCTATTGATAACAGGATCAAAGTTAGTGTCCCCTTTTATTACTTCTTATACGTCAATGACTCTCTGTGCTGGTGGTGGCTAAGTTGTCCAATACAAATGATACCAAAAGCCTGAGAAATGACTGAAATCCTGGCATATGGAGAGTACTCAGCGAGAGCTATCCTATGAATACCATCATTACAGGGTTTAGATGGTTTTCAAAGTTTTTAGCATTCTTATGCTTTAGACGAAAGTAACCTCAGCTTATCTACTAAAATTATCCTTGTCTCAAAACACAATAGAAACACACATGCACAGATGGCTTAATACCTCTAACTGTGTATTTGCTTATGCAACGAGAGAGGAACACTTTTGACGAGGTGTAAAAGGTCAGCCAGTCGATGAGACAGTGGTTTAACCAATGCCCAGAAATGAAGGTTAGTTGGTTACTTGCACTCCCGATAGAGGGCGTCACCATACTGGACCCCAGAGTACGTATAGTTCAGGGAATTCCATTGTGGAGATGTATAATCGAACTATCCGCAATAGAATGAGTTTTGGTTCAGTGCAAACACCCTGATCACTTTTTAGAGACACGTGTTGATTGGATGATGGTGGCTAAGGCAAAAAAAGCTTACATGTTTTGTTCAAAGCGTGAAAACCTGACAGAAGTATAATTTCATGTATACTGGTCATACTGGATCTGGAAACACCGCACTCGACTCTAACTCCACCTATTTCCGGGGCGGAAAGCTATAGCTATAAGTATGGTTGAAATTTAGAAAAAGATTAATCATAACCCATCACATATCATACGGAAATTTATACTAATTTCCAATCAAAACACCTCCCTTCTCATTAACATCAGAATTATATCTGAAAATGAGAATATGCTGCAAAACATTCATTCATTCATGATTATGAAACGACTGTGATAGTATAGGTAATCAAATGGTGTAGAAGGAAACGAAGCTACATATTTTTGCATAAAGCAATGCATCACTTTTTGCACATATGCTAATCTATTTACAATTTGCTCACGTATACTACACTTTTGGCTAGTGTCTGATTTTTGGTCTCCAGCAAACTGAGAAGGAAGATACTCCATCAATTGGTATACACTATTGGCAAATCAGAGTTTATATTGCTTGTGCTAAAATGTTGGAATTATGTGGAAAGAGTTGAAGAGTTGTCTGAAAGTTCTTGATAAGCAATTTCATTGAAATAGTAACTAAAGATGTTTTTTTTGTCAGAATGACAAGCAAAAGAAGCCATTCCATTGGGCCGGCTCAAATTTTTTCAGATAGCAGACTGTCTATATTGTTTAGAAATACAAATTAACGAGTTTTATTTCAATGTCTTTGCCAATACACCAATACACAATCCCGTTCAGCCCTTCTTTACCTGTCTTCTTGTTGTCAAGCAAAACTTATGTAAGATTTATAAACTCTAAATATCAATTTATATTCTTATTATTGCAATCAGAGAAGGGTTATAATAGGGGCTATACAGAATACACACGTGTTGAAAATATTGTTTTCACCCTCAGCTATAAGGGTCATGAAATGGCCAAACTTTATAAAACTGTCTCATCCAGGCACCCACAAACAAACACACACTGCAATTGTATTGTATGTCTATTTGCTATATATCGCAGTTTTCAAAAGTCATACTAGTACCAACATTTCATAGATAAATGTCAAAATTGTATAACTATGTATGTATATGAATACATCCATTGTACTTGAAATTTAGAAAACAAAACAACATCGTATAATTGGAATACATATTAAGTTCACTAAATGTCAAAAACTACAAATACAAAATTAAATCAGGCACTTTTTCTGCGACTAGACACCAAGGCAACTTTCTCAAAAGCCCTGACTGGAATTCGAACCTGGACAGAGGTGAGAGACAGCTAGCTGTCACAAGAAACACCTTAGACCACACAGCCATCAGGGCAGGGATTTGTTGTATAAAACCCAATTAAATCAAAATAATTCTTTCAAAATACAGGTTCACATCTGAAAAAATGAAATAATCTCTCTTTTCCGTTTGACATTAGCCATGCATTTTGAATTGGTAATAAAGCGTTTTTTTCAAATTTCGTGGTAGTATTGAGGGTATTTACATTATATTATTTAGTCTAGAGAAGAATGACAGTAGAGCTTACTTACATTATGTTAAAACCTGAAAATCACAATTTAGCCTAGATACATCAGATTCAGTGTTATTAACAAACTTCGTAACTATTCATCATTAAATCTCAACCTACGGGCTTGATCATCATGATAGTAGTCTTTAAGGAATAATGATATCGCTTCCATTGCCACCAATTGACACCATCAGCATACGAGGTGTGATTACCCCGAAGATACTGGCCATTAAGATTGGAATAGTGACAACTTTCATACCACCAAGCACCTTTGTGCGTCACAGGGCAAGAAGCAGAATCACCACTACCTCTATGGTCCTTCGTGAGAAATGGTCTGTGATTGTGTATGGTGAGAGCATCTCCAGCGGTTCCACTGTATGTCCCTATAGACAAGGTATAGCCATGAGCCTCATCAGATATAGCAAAGGTACTATACTCAGCATACCTTGTGTTTCCCTCAAAGTCTCCAAGATCAATTCGTAGTTTGTAGGTTCTGCTCTGCGTGAGGCTGTGCATTGTTTCCAACCCAATCCAGAACTCGCCTGAAGTATCGCCAAATCCCTGGCGGTAATCGCTCCAGCCTCGATAGAAATCCACTGATCCATCCATTCTTCTCTAGATTACCAGCCATCCTGCCCTACAGTATGGACTATCATGTGGAACAGACTTATTAAAACATGCAAGCGGATCAATGTGTGAGATTAAATGTCTTCCCATTAACTTCTGCAAATCTCTAAGACTGCTATTGAATTTTTGGGCGCTCTCATGGCTATCATGGGACAACTCCTGTATGTTTTCTAACATTTTCTTTTGAACCATGAGGCTGTCATTCAATTGCTGGCTCATGACTGCAAACTTTTCCTTCAACAGTATATTTTCCTCCCTTAACAGAATGACCTGAAGAGAACATGATGGACATGAATCTTCAATCTCCAATGTGGTTGGCTGTGCCTCCAACAAAGGGGTTCCATGTAGAAAAATGCAGATACATAGGAAGTAGATGAAAATTGCAAGCATCTTAGAACTTTGATTTGCCAACGCATATATTGAATCTGAAATAGAAAACATGAATTAAATTGATGTGAGACCTGAATGTCTTTCAGTACAAACAGCGTCACTCTGAAAATTGTCTTTTTATCACGAAAGGGAATTTATCTAGATTGATTCCTAGATAATGATAATAATAACAATAATAATAATTATAATAATAACAATAATAATAATAATAATAATAATAATAATAATAATAATAATAATAATAATAATAATATTAATAATAATGATAATATAGATGGTGCTTGTAGATTGGTTAACTGGTTAACACTTTATTCATAACGAGAACCTTAACTTGTCACTGGTAAATGTTTCTTTCCTGATTCTCACTGATTTGAGACCAATTTTGGTTCAGTATAAAGATCCGACGAGGGGTCCACAAGAGCTTTATTTGATACCCAGCAACTATGGAGAACTGTGCTGCCATCTATAGTCTGAAGGAGCATCAAACCTACTTACTATCTACTACTGTATTGACCTTATACCCAGCTCAGCCTGAGAACGAGACTTAACCAGTATTTTCCCCAGCATTTCTTCCATTCTTAATTATGCAGCAGTCACTCAACCATGGCCAACATGGCCTATATATTGTTGACATGGCTAGACAAATTATAGCTACGAAGTATGACCGTTTTGACACATTTCCTACTCAAAAATTACAAAAACATGTTATGCCTTGAATTGTTATGTAATCAATATATCTTTTCACCTACATTCAAAACTTTAGAGCAACTTCGAACATGTCATGAAACAAGATAGTGTTTGAAATATACTTCAATATGAATGATATGTTTGTGTGGCAATGAGTACCTTCCTTCCATATAGTACAACATGCTTCAACATATCCTCCCCAAATGTCATCTGAACCTGCCATATTTCTTGAAATACATTTGAAATTACGTATAAATTCAATAACGATTAGAAGGAATTTCGAAATTCATTTGGCTATTTTGCGTTTATCAGGCGTCCTAGTAGCGACTGAAGGAACTAAAGTTTGTACCTTACCGTTGTGCATGTCCTACAGCCTAGACTCTGACTTACTTTACTATAAATTGATTAATTTGTGATTAACCTTTCTGCTAATATTTCCAAGTAATTGCCTTGGTCAAAACTAAACCACCATGAAGACTCGGATTTTTGTGGTGCTACACGTAGCCTACTAGGAAAGATTTAGATAATTTTACATACATGAAACAGGAAACTTACAAGACAGGTAAATGCCACCCCTTCTTGCCCTACTTTGGAACGAGCTTCGGCCGTACATATACTATAATTGGAATGACACAGAGAAGATAAGCATGGCCTACTTTGCAGCTGATATGCTTTGGCGGACCCTGGGTTTTGATGTATGTAGGTGTGTACCTTTATTTTGGGTTTTCCCCAGGCCCCACAGAGTACAAAACAACCTATCCCGTGCTAAGATGCTATATACGTAACACAAGAGCGTGGCCAATAGTGTTTCTCTTTCCGGGTTCCCACGTCACGGTCACAAACCATAGCAACTGAAGCGCAAACTGAACACATGACTTTGATCACACAAACCCTGAAATAGCGCAATATTAGAAAATAACTTACAGAAGGAAAGCTAAATCCTATATGACCAACGTGTTCTATAACCTCTTTTTTCTTAAAGTATTGTTTCGCCACCAAAATATTTCCGTTCTTTTCAGACAGTGCGTATGTTTACGATCTCAATTGGTTAATCACTCCATAGAAAATGTATTTGTTAACACACAAACATACATACACACATATATACATATTTATATATATATATATATATATATATATATATATATATATATATATATATATATATATATATATATATATATATGTGTGTGTGTGTGTGTGTGTGTGTGTGTAAATATACGTAGATGGCCAAATACATTCACCAATGACCTGACTTTAGCGAAGGGGGAAGAACACATTTGATAAAATTGTTGTTCTTTTACTTCGTTTTTCATTATTTTTTCTGCCATATTGCGGCTAAGTCGTGACAAATCCGTTATAACTGGAGGAAACCAATGTACCCAGCCACCACCTAAGACACTGGTAACTTTCGCACATGCTCGAGTGGGATTCGAACCCGGACAGTGGTGAGAGAAAGTTAGCAGTCAGTAGCAAAGCATTAGACCACACGGCCATCAGGGAAGGCCCTAACACTTATGATGAGGTGTATAAGGTCAGTCGGTCCATTAGAAAGATGTTCATCCAATACACAGACTCGAATGTTAGTTGATTACTTGCACGCCCGATAGAGGGCGAGTAAACCTGCTCACTATGTGTATTTCAGGGGATTCGACAGTAGAGATGTAACCTAATGAAATATGTATGATAAATTAAGATTTATTGAAATTAGCGAGAATATTCATTGAAGTAGACGTTACAATATTTGTAAGGATACTTTGCGTCACTCAGTTTTGATATTTTTTGAACTATAATGTCCACAGAATGTACGTTCTTTAGATAACAGGTTAAAGCAGAAAAAGGTAACTAAGGAATGGGACATTTTGGGTTAATTTCATGTAAAAATGCCCAGAATATAGTTGTTTTGGTGCGATTTCATTATAATGCTTACACACGATTTCATAAGAATCATTTTGGCAAACTACACAGAAAATCGTTGACCAATTATCAATAATTACCATACCGGTTTTAAAGCAGCAAGCTGCATTTCTTTTGTAAAACACAATACCATGTAGAAATAGCCTTTTACATCAAAACACTGCTTTAGAAGGGTATGTCAGATTAGTTT
This sequence comes from Maea johnstoni, assembly GCA_963942565.1. Lineage (NCBI taxonomy): Eukaryota > Metazoa > Annelida > Polychaeta > Spionida > Magelonidae > Maea > Maea johnstoni. Next base: position 21,030,888 of record OZ012701.1, on the reverse strand, counting down.
GTCTCCACAGGTTGGATGCTTTTTCCTAAGGGTAGTTGCACCCGGCCTTTAGACACAGCCCTTGATTTCCTATATCCTTTGTCAAATTATGATCCAAAAAACAACTGTTTCTTATCAAGAACGACGCCTGCCACATAGGCCTCGAATTCACATAACTCTGCATCCTCCTTAAAGGGATAGTCCTGGACATTGTGCTGAGGTGAGTGGAGAGGGTAACGTGAAGTGCTGTCTATGGTACCTCAGCAACTAAAGGACTTCATACGTTTTTCTTTCCTAACAGATGAAGATAATTCATTCCAATCTCATCACAATATATCTAGAAACTATAAAAAACATACATCTTCATTCCTATCAATAAAACAGCAAAAGAACGCACCTCAGCCTGAAAAAAAACGTGTATTTCCTGATGTCAGACGGTTAATGGTCACCGGCACCAGACTCTAAGTGTTGGAATATGTTTCACTATGTTGTTTTCTAAGTCTCAGAAATGGTAGTGGGTAGAATATTTGACAGTGTGTTACATTAGGGTGATATCATAATCATGGTGGTAAACAGTAAACACAAATGGGAAAATGGACTAATCACAACTAAATGTAGGTTGAAGTGTATGAAAAGTTTATTCGTAACCCATCACATATCATGTGGAAAGTTTTATTCATTTCCAATCAAAACACATCTGTTAATTGATTGAAAGTAATATCTTAAAATGAGAATATGTTGCAAAACATGCAATCATTGCTGAATAAGAAACGACTGTGATAGTGTAGGAACTCAAAAAATGTAGAAGGGAGCGAAGCTACAGATTTAGCATAAAGCAATGCATCAATTGCTTGCACATATGTTAAATTATTTACACTTTGCTTACATTATGCTACACTTATGCCTAGTGTCTTATGTTTGTCTCCAGCTACCTCGTAACGCAGATATCTTTCATCAAGAGGCATACACTGTAGGCTATGCAGAGTTTAGAGGAGCTCTGTTAATTGCTTGTACTACAATTTTGGAATCTTATAGAAATTACCCAGACACTTCTTCTAACATGTATCAAAGAAGAGTTGTCCAAAAGCTTTTGATAAGCAATTTCCTTAAAATCGTAACTAAAGATGCTTCTCTGAGAAAGATAAGCAAGAGAAGCCACGCCATTGGGCTGGACTGGCTTGAACTTTTTAAGAGAACAGATTTTCTATATTGTTTAGAAATACTCACCAACAGGTTTTATCTCAATATCTTTGACATTACACAATCTCAATCAGACCTTCTTAACCTATCTTGTTGTGATCAAGCAAAATCAGAGCTACGTTCAGTTGCAAGATCATCCATGCATACATGCCAAGGAAACTGCATGGTAATTGGGCGTGCTGTCGTGCATTATGCCCAGACTGCCCAAACATTTAGTGCAGGAATTAAATGTCAGTACTGCATTCAGCTTGAATTACAGATATCGAAAGCAATCACATACTTGGGATGCGACACAGGTAAAACTTCATCGTATGTCACAGCTAAACCCAAAGTCACTGGTAACATTCTCACATGCCCAAGTTGGGAGTCAACCCCGGACAGAGGTGAATCACTGCTAGAAGTCAGTTGCTATGCCTTAAACCACACGGCCATTAAGGCAGGCCCTTGTTTTTAAAAAATACAATTAAATTTCTCTCTCAAAATACAACTTTACATATCATAAATGAAATTATCTATTTTTTCCATTTGACATGGCCATACATTTTAACTATTACTTTTTTGTCTAAATTTCTAAGTAGTATTGAGAACAGTCAATCTATACTAAACTGGTCAAATGCAGAATGACAGCATCGCCTACAACAAATAGCTACAACTGGCAAGTCATAACTCAGCTTTAATACATAACACAAAGAGTTAACGAACATCCAAATGATCCAGTATTATATCTCAATCAACAGGCTTGATCATCATGATAGTAGTTTTTAGAGAATATTGATGTCCCTTCCACTGATACCAATTTACACCATCAGCATGTGAGGTGTGATCACCTCCAAGATACTTGCCATTAAGATTTGAATGGTGACAAACGTTATACCACCAAGCACCTTTGTACTTCTCAATGCAACGAGCAGAGCTACCAGTACCTATATTGTCCTTTGTGAGAAACGGTTTGTTTTTGTGAAAGGTTAGAGCATCTCCAGCGGTTCCATTGTATGTCCCTATAGACAAGGTATAGCCATGAGCCTCATCAGATATAGCAAAGGTACTGTACTCAGCATACCTTGTCTTTCCCTCAAAGTCTTCAAGATCAATTCGTAGTGTGTAGGTTCTTTTCTGCGTGAGGCTGTGCATTGTTTCCAAACCAATCCAGAACTCGCCTGAAGGATTGCCAAATCCCTGGCGGTAATCACTCCAGCCTCGATAGAAATCCACTGATCCATCCATTCTTCTCTGGATTATCAGCCATCCTTCTGTGCAGTATGGAATATCAGTTGGAGCAGGCTTCTCAAAACAAGCAAACACATCAATGTGTAAGATGTGATGGCTTGCAAATGACTTGCGTATCTTTTTGAACAGCTTATTTAGAAAGATGAGATGGTCACTAAATTTTTGACTTATGGCTGCAAACTTCTCCGTCAAAAGTAGAAGTTCCTCCTCCATCAAAGTGGTCTGAAGTGACGAGGACTCTTCCTCTTCCTCCAGTTTGATAGACTGTGCCTCCAACAAGGGTGGTCCGTGTAGAAATGTGCAGATACAAAGAAAGTGGATGAAGTTTGCACGCATCTTTAACTGATTTCTTTGCCAGTGCACAGACAGTATCTGAAAAGTAAAACATAAATTAAGCTGATTTGAGACCTGAATGTGTCTTCCAGTGCACAGAAGTAGTAGTATATTTATTTGCTTGTAAGACATTTACAAAAATCATACATTGAAACAAAAAGTGTACAAACAAAGGAAACGAAAAAAATCACAAACAAAATTGTAATAGTTATAATAACTGTGTAACTCACATTCTACAGACATAGGAAAAGGAACATAAAACAAATTGAAATTGTAATAATTACATTAGCTGTGTAACTCGAGTACTAATGAGATACTTCTGCGTATCCAAAAAATACAACTTGTCATTATCTAATGTAATTGTTCAGTTTGTACCTATACAGTGAATCTATCAGAGATAAGCATTGTTGTTCCCCACTTTTACATTTTGGGAATTATCATTCATCCACCAGAGTCGGTTGGGGTTTCAGTTTCCATGTATCAGTCCGTTGAGGCTTAGGGGCATATTACCCAATTCCTACTCTTGACATAACTGCGTCCATGTATATTTTACAAATATACTCACATTAAATAAGCCGTATTGGGGGTCAATTCCACGTTAATTCGCTATAGAACCCACCTAGAATGACTCTAGAATATTGCGCATTTGGTATATCAATATTCACTTCTGCTATTCTACCATACATTTCGGCTATTAAGGCTTCATATTGTGGACGTGATAGAATAAAGTGTTCATTATTCTCTTTCTGTCCCAAATCACAATGTATACACATCTTAGCATTATGTGTGGTTTTCCTTAGAACGCAGTCGTCATCTTTCAGTCTACTCGCCCTGCAGACAATTTTGACCATAGTTTCAAAGTTTCTAGACCTTGCTGGGATCTGTTCAGTTACTTGCCACCATGATAGATGTGCAGGACCTTCTGTGATTTTATACAGGATGTTCAGGTAATTAGGGGATAGGATTTCATATCATAGAGTGTTACATCTAGAATCATCCTTTAATCATGAAAGTGTATTTCTTTTAAACAAATAGCTAGGTTTCCGAAAGTCGCCAATGGTTTAAACATAAACCAGAAAAAAACATTTGGCTCTAAATCCTCCAACCCTATCTTAAACTGAACAATAATTTCTATCATTCAAACTATCTATAAAAGGGGAAAAATACCACGTTGATGAAGTTGAATATAGTTTGGCATATCAAATGCAGTGAGAGGAGTGTATAGCGCTAACCAACAATAAAGAACTCCAATTCGATGAAGTCTGGAAAAACGTGTTTAATGAAGTATGTAATATTTGATTCTGGTGAGTGAAGATTTAAGAAAGCATTTATTACCTATTGTTGTTATAAGTCATAAAACAGACGTTTTTGCATGTACTTGTATAATCTTGTGATTGTCTTTGTTATTGCCATATGTGCCATGAAATGAATACAAAACAGCAATGTAGTTGTGAAATAAAAACAAACAAACATAAACCAGAAATACGCATAAATTAACATACTATCTGAAGGAAATGTGTTACTAAAGTCCTGGACAACGTTTCTCGTTCAAATGTCCTGCTCAAAACTTTACCCTTATGAAAACCTCATCTGTAAATTTCTGCTAGTAAAACACTAGGCAGCGAATGTTGTGAAAACACACTAGTCTACTTGTTCAAATTGATCTCTCCCTTAAAAGGGAACGTTTACTAGTGGCTTTCAGGAGGGAGGTTTTTCACCAGCGGTTTTTCATGACCCATCGGTAGAAAGATTTTGGACTAAAGTTGTGGGAGGGGGATCGATTTAGTATGTATAGCAGAATAAAGAGGACGCTTCTTGCCAATTGGCTGGAAGGCCGCACTTACTAAGGGGCGTAACATGCATTTGGGTGGTTCTGATAGCCAGTCATATTCTAGTTTTTTCCTTAACCCTGCTATTATTAGACGATTTAGCCTAATACAAAAACATTTTCCCGATACATTGAGCATGTTGTAAACAATCGGGAAACACGCATAGTGTTTTCAAATTCAAATTTCACAAAAGTGGAGGAATAATCCATATAAAGGGACGGACACCCCATTTCTTCTAATTTTTGCTCTATTTAAATTTAATAAACATTTATTGAAAATGAGAACAAACTGCTTTTTGAAACTTTCAGATGCCTTAACTTTTGAACAACGTTTAAATTGGTAAAACTGTACCATATTTCTAGCAAATCCTTTAATATTTGACACACAAAATGGATGTGTGAAGCGACCATGCCATGTTTTGGTGAGATTAAGATGTTGAGAAAAGGGCCAAAACTAAATCCTGCTTGTGTAGAATCCAGAAAATACCCTTCCCCCAACATTAACTTTTTTTCCACGTATGTCAAATACGAACACTGCCATTGTGGACACTATTTTATGTTTTGAACCAAAAGCACGGAAGTTGGCATTGGCAGTGCTACAGGAAGAAATGTGACATCCTTTCCTCGGTATAGATCTTTCCTCAGTATTTGTGAACTTTATAGTTCAACGGTCTGTAATTGTTTCCTGGAGCTTTGTTTGGATACACTATGCATGTTTTACAGTTCTTCACCCGAAAGATCTTACATTATGCTGTAGAGATTCTTTTGTGCTGTGTAATGGATTCCTCATTAGAAGACCTCTCAGGCAGTATATACTTTGTATAGGCTAAATTGTCCAATAAATGCAGGATAAAGGAAGAACTGAGTCAAAGAAATTCCCTCCACATAATTAATCTAAAATGACGCGTAGCAGTTCATCTCTCAGTACTGTGCACGCCATGTGTTGTTAAGGCGTAGCTCCAACGAACTGCAAGTTTTCACTAGTGGTGGCCAAGGAAAAGGCGTTTCAATACAGTGGAGGGTATTTCAATAAAAAATTAGTAAACTCTCCTCCCAAGTGAGGAGACACTACTCAGCTTGAGAAATTGCACTAGTGGGGTTGTGGTTTCTTCCAAACGTCAACGAAGTGAAACTGCAATGAATTACTAATAGTTTTGCTTATGTTTCGCTAGTGAAATAGCGCTTCACCAGTGAAATTTAAAGCAAGCTAGTGACTTGAGACGTTTCCTAGATTTTCCATGATACTACACTTAGTAATGTATAGCGAACAAGAAAGACTTACCAGATTGGTAAGTCATAAACTGCTTGACCGAATGCTGTGTTTCGAAGACTGTAGATGCTTACACGTATTTCTGGTATTTTACCACGCCCAATAGAGTTGAAAGCGACCTATCCCGTGTAGCGATGCTCATTACGTCACACAAGAGCATGAGCAATGGTGTTTCACCACCCCGATTCTGGCGAAATCTTCATAAGATATTGCTACCAAAGGGGACACAGCACACGTGATCTTACATCTTTGATCACATAACTCATTAAATAGAGTAGTAGATGAAAATACTTACTACGGAATCTAAATCTAATATGATGTATATATATATATATATATATATATATATATATATATATATATATATATATATATATATATATATATATATATATATATATATATATATATATATATATATATATGGACGCACTGATGACCAATTACATCACCAGCCGAGTGAAGTATTCACTGATCGATAACTATTATTTTAATTGCTGTGTCTATCTCGCTGATATTTCAGTGTGCTATATGCAGGGCAGGCACCGCTGATTGTTAATGGGCGCCATTTGTAATAGCCATCCTTTTGTTGACAAAAGCATCTTCCATCCAACAGAAGTTACTTTTCACTCTTGCACATATACAAAACTAATTTGGTTGATAACAATGCTGGTCAGCTGTATTATAAGCCTGTGTTGAAAGTGCACGGGTTCCATGATTCCATAATTTCAACACAAAGGGATGAGGCCTTCTGATGTAGACTTTCATCTTCGGGTCGTGCGCTCTTTCATGAGCTATCAGCACTTCATATTCAGTTCCAATGAATATTTAGGGAATACACACTCAATACTTATTTTCAAAAAAGCAATATAATCGTAAGATAGTCATAGTACATTACTAAGCAGCAGCAGCAGAAGCAGTAGTAGCAGCAGCAGCAGCAGCAGCAGCAGTAGTAGCAGCAGCAGTAGTAGCAGCAGCAGTAGTAGTATACGTGATTTTCTCTACCATGTAGGATCTGAATCGTGTCTAGCAAGTTGTACATGGTGGAATTCACCTCATTACTTGCCGAGGGAAAAATGACGGCCTAACACGAGTAGTAGTAGTAGTAGTAGTAGTAGTAGTAGTAGTAGTAGTAGTAGTAGTAGTAGTAGTAGTAGCAAATTATTAATTACACTTCTACTTGAAAGGCACCATTAAAGCGGCCACAACCAATTCCAGTTGTCTGTTTAAAACTCTTTTGACTCAATGATTGCTCAAAGATGAGCAGTTTTGGCTGCAGTTATGATCATAGCCATGTCAATTCCTGCAAGATGTATAATTCATATACCAGAATACTAGAAGAGGGTTACTCAACCCTGTGAGAGGGGAGAGTTAATGTAGTATTTACACACGTTCACTCCCTTCCATCCACATTGCTACTCTGAGTCATGCGCGAATCTGTCTGGTTAAGTTAAGCACAAAACTGTAGAATAATACTCAGAGTGGCATTTGCATTTCTGGTTTACTGGTCCAAGAGCGTGGGCACTTTTATTTAACCGCCTGAGGCCAAACGGTTTGAGGGTGGTTTCTAAACCACAATTATGTGCTGAACCTGAAAATCCAATTCTTACAAACGGCATGTAGTGGGTATGGGTGAAGTTGGTATTTTCGTGTGAATTTGGCATATTTTGCTATGTTAGTTTGCAAAATATGTCATTTTTTCAGATCAGTGTCAGATCACGACAAATACGGTATGAAATTAAAGTTCTCGACCCTGGGAGTTCATTCATGTACAATATTGATAGTTTTAGTGGTTGCCGTGGCAAAGAATCAGCCCAAAACAGGAGAAATTGTCATTTTTGTAATTTGTGTGATACTTAATTAGTGCAATTTAACCCTCCCCCCCCCCCCCCCGCAAAAAAAATCCACACAACCTAAGGCATCATTATGATTATTAAAAAATCCTTGCTCTTTTTTTATCAATTCATGCCAAATTTCTATGGTTGAAATATTCTGGGTCTGAAGTACAGTCCTTTGAAAATGACGATACCGCAACTGCGGAGTCTATCCACAATATGACTTGAAATGAGTCATTTTATCAGATCAGTGTCATATCATGGCAAATGTTGTAGCAAATTTAAGGTCCCAACCATGATGGTTCATTCATGTGCAGTTGTGGTAGTTGCCATGACAACAGGAGCCAAGAGGTAACCAAAACGGAGGAAAAATGGTCATTTTTGTAATTTGAGTGATACTTAAGAGTGAATTTTGCCCTATCAACACACCCGAGGGCATCAGTATGGTTTATAAAACTTCCTTGCTCTTTTTTTCTTGATCAATTCATGCCAATTTTATATAACTAATATATTTTGGGTCTGAAATACAGTCCTTTGAAAATGACGATAGTGCAATTGCGGAGTCTATCCACAATATGGCTTAAAATGAGTGCACTTATATGACTGTGGCCCATGGCTGACTGCCCCTGACTGCCATCCAAGATAATCAGTTAAAGTGTTGTTAATGTAAATCTCGCTGTTTTTGTTCAGTTTCCTTTGATATAGATAGAAACACATACTAAATCCCTGTTGGTAATCCAAAATAGTGACACTATGCCGTCTAATACTCTGCATTCACAGTCACAGTAGCCCCTCTTTTATGGACACCTCTCTATTGTGGACATTTAGGCTGAGCCAACGGGTGGCCACATTAGAGGGGTTCCACGGTTTATCCATCTAAAAAGATTGAATTTTTACTTGCTCCCAAAATAGATGAGGAAACTTTGATGGTCAAATGTTGCAGATTCTTAGCCTTGCAATACGTGCAATTATATTATTATTACAACGATAATGTTACTATTTTAAGCCATATTGCGGATAGACACTGCATCACACTGGCCCATGGCTGACTGCACCAACTTTATCACATCTATGTGCTTTGGCCATCCGAAATAATCAGTTAAAATGTTGTCAATGTAAATTCCACTGTTTTGTTAAGTTTCCTTTGATGTAGATAGGAACACACACTAAATTCCTGTTGGTAATCTAGAATAGCGATATTATGTCGTCTGAAACTCGTCTGCATTCACAGTCACAGTAGCCCCTCTTTTATGGACACTTGTCTATTGTGGACATTTAGGCCTGCCCCATGGGTGTGCACATTAGAGAGGTTCTACTCTATATTTACCATAAAAAGGTTGAATCGTTGAGTTCTTGTGCTTTGGAGAAAAGTATCCCCAGCATTGGAAGCGTTAAGCAGAGATAGATTGCTTTGGGGTTCAGGTAGCATATAGTGCTAATTTTTCGCACTCATCTATCCTCTATCAACTTTTATTTGACCATTTAGCCTATGTAAAGTGTATTGTATTGCCTGAAAATTTATTTGATCAGTTATACATTGAGCACCTCCACAAAGGTTGTGTGATGGCAGGGTGAAAAACTAAAATACCTGAAAGGTGTTTTCAAATATCAATAAGGTAGAAGAAAGGTATCGCATTTTTCCTGTTTTTCTTTTCTATTTTTTCGCCCTTCAACTATTTCACTCGGATTTTTATAGGAATTTAGGTTTAGATTGTCTGTTTCAATAGATAGAACACAAGCGAACACGTTCATGTGTAACTCATGTGTATCTGTATTCATTCAACCGAATATGCCAAATATGATCTGAGCGCCTCTGTCCCATGTATCCATATATATGTATGATATAGTCTTGATCAATGAACATTGGTTGCATGAATACATGTACAATTTTGTGTCGAGAATTTCTGACTCTATGAACTATATATCATATGTTCCAGTAAGTACGCTAACTCAGACGAGTTTGGATATAAACGCTGGCAAGGAGGCGTGATGATTTCATGGGAGAGGTCTGTGACTAGAATTACACCGATAAATGAGGTTGTACACGATAGAATTTGTGCAGTAAGACTGGAATAAAAACGGCGCTGTGTTTAATAACGAGCGAAGCAGGTGTTGCATTATTTTGTTATGGCCAAATTAGCCACCATGCAGCAGCATAAGAGTTAATTGCATCAGACTACAGGTCAGTGATGGTGCCAGAGTATAACAGATATTAAAGGAAGGCATTCATACTTTATTATCTGAAGTACTTTTAGGGAGTTTCACAGACATTGGATTATATTCACAGATTCATATACATCCGTTTGATGAAAGATCATGTTGCAGGTGGCGCCACCTTCCACCAATGGGTACTTCTCTTTATCAAATATCTTTCATATATAATATTCAACGTCAATGAAACAGGGAATTGATTAAGATGTGACCATTTAAAATATGTGTGATGCATAGTCAACTTCAAATTGTACCTACACATATCTCTGTACAAGTAGTTAGGGGGTCAATAAGGGGGTGAAGAACATTTGAGTGGCACATTCAGTAAAAAGTATTTAATGGCAGCAACAACTTTGCTTTATCTCTATGTATTCTCTAGAAAATATCATAACTTCTAAATACTACTTCTTTAAATAAATGAACGTTTTTTTGTGTAGATTCTTTTAGATCTGTGGCACTTATTCTTTGCCAATAAGGGTACTGCTGCCTTATTATATCCTGTCAAATATTCTTATTGAAGCGAATGTGATTGATTAAAGACCATAACATCATAATTCCAAACTATATATTTGCCACTCCAAACTCAGGTTTTATTGACAATATATGATTGGAAGGTGATCCAAAGTGTAGGTGGCGCCACCTGCCTCCAGGGGGCATTGGTGCGACGACTCCATATCTGAAAATGTTCAGTATAGTTGTATGTACCACCATACCAAGTTTCACGCTTTTAATACAAAGTGCACGATTTTTCAAAAAATCTGCCTGACTACGTATAAAAGTCGTAGTTTCTAAAAATAGGGTTAGACGTGGTGCAGGACTGGTCCTCGCCATTCACACTATAGACGATAACCATTTGGTATCTTTATTACTGAAAAGATATTCTTTATGTATGCTCCTTGCGCGTATTTTAGAGGAGTGTAAAGTGTTGTGTGCAATTACTATACCTAAATGGTTGAATACATTTGAATACAACACTCAGCATGCGGAATTCCAGGGATCTGAGCGCCTCTGTCCCATATATTCATATATGGGCATGATATAGTCTTGATCAATGAACATTGGTTGCTTGAATACATGCACAGTTTTGTGTCGAGACGTTCTGACTCTATGAACTATATATCATATGGTCCAGTAAGTACGCTAACTCAGACGAGTTTGGATTCACACGCGGGCACGGAGGCGTGATGATTTTATGGGAAAGGTCTGTGACTAGAATTACACCGATAAATGAGGTTGTACACGATAGAATTTGTGCAGTAAGACTAGAATAAAAACGTCGCTGTGTTTACTATAAGTGTCACTAATAATTAGTGTCTGACTATAGACGAGTAAAGTGTCACTATAGACTATAGACGAGTAAAGTGTCACTATAGACGAGTTAAGCGCAATTTATGATAGCACAGAGACGAGTGTCCTGAATATTGTAGCTGGGGATTAATACGGGGCTATGAGGTGCTCCACGAGCTTCGCGTGAATGCACAAAGGTTCAAACCAAGACTTGATAATAAAATATGTTGCTGATAAATACAATTTAATTTCTGTTAATCCTATGTCGACTTCCTCGGGAGCCGTAAATACGAATGAGTATAGTACACACATCATCTGCTTTAAACTATTCCTTCGTATACATTATAAGCCATCTTATCATATGAACTGTCATTATACTTTACTATCTTTTTATTCAGCAACTCTCTGGGCATATCCATGAGAATCTTCCCATAGAGATGTATTGTAAAGATGCTATTAAAATGTTCACCCATTTCGCATATAGTTTTCAGTAGCGAAAATAGGTGGAGCCAGAGTCTGTTGCGGGATTTACAGATGCAGAGTTGATCAGTTTACATGAAATTATACTTATGACAGGAGAACAGGGGATAATATCAATACTCAATCCACATAGTGTGAGAGAAATAACATCATCATTTTATTGTTTATGGGGATATCAAAACCCCATTTAGTCGAAAACATTGAGCCCCATCGGTGTGGTTGATCTCAACCTATGAATCCACATGAGTTCTAGAATAAGTCTAATTGCAAGTGATTCTTCTGAATCTGGATCTTTACGTCCAAACTGTAAAATATACAGTTCGACATCATCTAGACCCTTATGGTCTACGCTGTTGAAGTGTCTACCCACACTGTGGGTGTTGTTATTTTGAGAAATAAACCTGAAATGTTCATACATTCTTTGTCTAAGTGTTCTTTTTGTATGTCCCACATATTGTTTATGGCACCTACTGCATATGATACAATAAATAATATTGTTAGTTTCACAATCACATTTCATAATAGTGTTATATTTCCTATCAGTGATAGGGCTACGAATAGCTCCGGTCTTGTTCAATTTTGGACAGTACCTGCAATTTGGACGAAAGCATCGTTTATTAGTTTTACCTTTTTTGGAGGTATTGTCCCGTTGTCTGTCTGGTCTGACATCCATGGGGTTGTGACATAGAGCCCTGACTAAGTGGTCCCTCAGATTCTTCGGTCTCCTAAAGCCTTTGGTAACTTTCCAGTTAAGAATGGGTCTGGAACTGCTTGACCGGTCGAGTAGATCCCAGTTTTTCCTGATGATGCTATCTAGAAAACTTCCAGACGGATGAAATGTGCTAATAAGAAATATTTCCACAGGAATATCATTTAGATTGGTTTCTTTTAAAGGTGGGTATAGTAATACCTGTCTGTCTTTATGATAGGCTCTATCGAAAGCTTCTTGGACAATGTCGGCTGGGTAGTCGGCATCAAGAAAATAGCCAGCAAGTTTTTTGCTGTGAAATACAAAGTCGTCTGTATTGTTGCAGATGCGTCTGACCCGTAGGAATTGGCTATATGGTATAGCTTTTTTACAATTCCTAGGGTGGCAAGATTTATAACTTAAATAGTTATGTGCATCAGTGGGTTTTGTGTAGAGTGAAGTGTTGATATGGCCCTCATGAATGCTGACCGTGACATCTAAAAAATGAACTTCTGTTTCTGAAATATCAGTTTCAAATTTAATTGACTCAACCACTTGGTTGAGGTGTGTTTCGAATTTTTTGAATTCTGTGAGACCGTGGGTCCAAATTTGGAAAATGTCGTCGATATATCTGATCCATAACAGAGGTTGTTTAGGATATGTGTATACATACTGGCTTTCAAACCAGCCCATATATGTATTGGCGAATGAAGGAGCTACCTTCGTTCCCATGGCTGTCCCTCCTACTTGGAGGAAGTTGCGACCAGCAAAAGAAAAATTATTCATAGTAAGTACTTTCTCAAGGAGTGTACATAGAATAGGAATAGACGGTTTGCGTCTATGTTGACCAACACTGAGGAGTGCCAACTTGGCCGCCTCAATACCTTCTGTATTAGGTATATTAGTATAAAGACTGGAAACATCCATGGTAATGAGTAGACTGTTATCTGGTAGTGGACCTAACCTGCTTAATTTTTTAAGAAAGTGGGTAGTGTCCTGAACATAGGACGGTAGAGTTTTGACAGTAGGTTGAAGAAAGAAATCCACAAATTGTGAGATCCTTTCTGTCGGGCAACCATTGCCCGAAACTATAGGGCGCCCAGGCGGTGTTTTAGAATTTTTATGGATTTTGGGGAGCATATAGAAAAGGGAGGTCCTTTCCTTGCTCACATGTAAGTATTCGTAACACTTATCATCAATATCTTTAGAATCCAACATGGTTCTGAGAAAGTAGTTGATATCTTTGGTGTGTTGTGTTGTGAGATCCTCTTGGGTCTCAATGTAAAATTTGGGATCAGATAACTGTCTGAGTCCCTCATTGATGTAGTCTAGAACATTCTGGACTACAACTGCTCCGCCTTTATCGGCCGGCTTGATAACAATAGATTTATTGCTACTGAGAGATTTAATGGCTGCTTGTTCACCTTTGGGTAAATTATGGAATTTATGGGAGGGTACCTTATGTGTGAGGAGGTCCATTTCATTTTGTCTAATGAAAAGTTCCAGTGAGGTGACTGGAGGGGGTTTCCATTTAGAGGGCTCTCTAAATTTTTGATGTCCAAAACCATTGTCATCATTATCTGAGCGAGAGGGACGAGGCCTGTCATCCTTCTCCTCTACTTCTTGCAACGTGCTAAAGAAGAGTTGTCTGCGAAGTCGCATGTGGAACTTATTAAGGTCATCCCTTAAGTCCCCAAAGTTCGGTTCCCCAGGAGTGGGGCAGAATTTAAGTCCCCTCTTTAAGACCATAATCTCATCATTATTCAAGTGATAAGAAGATAAATTAACAACTAGATTATCCTCTTTGGATGGAATGCTGTTATTATTAGAATTCAACATGAAATACATAGAGTCATCTGGATCTTCCAGGAGATAATACTCAAAAGGAACTATATCACTAACTTGGTGATAGTTACACAGACCATAATTAAGGTGAAGAAGAGAATGGAATATAGAGGAACATACATATGTCTGGTAAATTGTCTCTTGACCACAAGAGGTCTGATAATCTCTCAGCATATAATCTGACTGCACATGCATCCAGTCGTAGATGGCTCTGTAATATACAGTAAGCAAAATGTCAATATAAATATAACATCTAACCAAAACAGTAATCAATTGTAGATTAAAGGATATCAGTAATATCCAAAGTCCCCTGGACGGATAATTGGAAATATGCGTATTCATATCCAAGCAATATTTGCATCTACATGTCCACCTTGGAATGGATGTCTTATAATAAATTATCCTGAGATACATATCAATGTTCTGCAGAGAAGTAGTGTTGTGCCTTATAGGTACATTAGTATAAACTATAACTAAAAATTGTAACCAGCAATTATAGTCAAAGTTCAAATTATGTCTGTGTACCATACTTAGATCCACTAGCGTGGTGACACTTTTAAAACTCTTATATAGAATATGATTCAATATATACTTATCCATTACGAAAATAAATATGGGTCACACAACATATCCATTCCCCTGAGAACAGAGTTTTAATACTTATTGAGGCCATCATATGCCTCTGCTATCCTCCTGACCAAATCAGGGGTGAAGAATTTGTTGTCAATGCCCCTCAACTTTTCGAAGTCTGGGCGTGGTGCAACAGGTGCTGGTGGTGCCTCGTGCCAATCCAATGGCTCCGGATTCCTATCAGACAGAGCCCATTCGGGTCTGGCTCTGTTGTGCTCTAAACCTGAGCCACTTGGTCTGGGGTTGAAAGACCTGGTGTTGGTCTTCGGACGAGCCCCATACTGGTTGTTGGCGCCACTGTTGGCGTCACGACGGTTGTAGTTGGTGGCACCAGCATTGGTGTCACGACGTTGGTTGTCCCTTCTGGGTTGTTGGTCTCTGCCCCTGTTGGGAGCCTGGGGTGGCCTGAAGTCCTGCTTGGCCCTCTGGCGACTCTGGGATCTACCCCGCCCAGAGTTCCTGTTGGTGCTGCGACTGCGGCTCCTGCTTCTGCCTGTAGGGTTGCCTTGACCCTGGTTGTTGTCACCAGTGTTCTGGCGGACAGCGTCGGCATAACTATACTTTCGTGGGACTACACCACGACACTTGGAGGCTAGCTCCTTGTCAGGGACTTGCTGTGTCCCCAACTCCTTATGCTGCTTGACAAGCTGCATTTCGACCTCCTGTCGGACACGACGCCTTGCATCGAACAAGGCTCCTGCACACTTCTTATACTGCTCTATATCGTTGTCCAGGACCTTCCTGAGACAGTCTTTATCCACTTCTATTTTCTTGTTCTGAAATTCGGCATATTCCAGAAGGGTGTCGCTGCAGAACCTTTGCAGCTCCAGGGCTTGCTGCTTCAAGAAAGGCACTAGAAGATCAGCATGCGGAGATAGGTACACAGGCATGGGTGCCATGTGTAAAGCCCATGGGTGGATAAGATCGTTATCCGTGCACTGCCCTAGCATCATGCCTCTCAGTTTGGCCCTGGCCTCTGAGACGACGCTGGCCCGGGTGGTAAGGAAGTAGTCCATTTGGATCTGCTTCATCCAAGACAGGTTTACTGCCGGTATGTCTGGCTTGGGTGGACCCTCATCCTGTCTGGATGGTGGGTCGGTGCCTGTTGGGTCCCGAGACTCAAACGTGAGTAGTAACTTTCATACCCCTCTTCCTCAGAGAATTAAGCCCAGTAGATCTAGGCGAAGCCAAAGTGTAACAAGTTTTGTTAGTGCGAGCTCCAGTCCGGAGAACTCGATCACCACCATTCAAAAGTCTCAACGGACTATCGAAACCTATCTCGTCAGATCAGGCAAAAATCACAGTACTCCCAAAGATACAGGTATCAACAATCAAGGGAATACTTCCACACCTATTAAACAACTGAGTAAGACTACTCCGGCCCCAAATATCGTTGCCGAAATCTTGGCCAAACGAAATACACAACAAGCTACATCCGGCCCCTCTGTGTCCTCTAGTGAGTCGAGCACGAGAGCGGCCAAACGTAAACGCAATACCAGTAATAAAACTGATAATTATGTCGAAGTTAGGGCAACGGCAACAGATACACCATCCCCTCCCCCGGAGGAGGGGGATATTCAGGACATCATACGTCCAACAACCTCAGATATACTTCTAGCAGAAAGTGGTAGACCCACTCAAACTGCCGTCACTTTCGTGAGCGATAATAAGGGAAGATCTGTCAATTCACTCTCCGTCTCTTTTCAGGTACCTGCCACGGAGTCTCGGGACCCAACAGGCACCGACCCACCATCCAGACAGGATGAGGGTCCACCCAAGCCAGACATACCGGCAGTAAACCTGTCTTGGATGAAGCAGATCCAAATGGACTACTTCCTTACCACCCGGGCCAGCGTCGTCTCAGAGGCCAGGGCCAAACTGAGAGGCATGATGCTAGGGCAGTGCACGGATAACGATCTTATCCACCCATGGGCTTTACACATGGCACCCATGCCTGTGTACCTATCTCCGTATGCTGATCTTCTAGTGCCTTTCTTGAAGCAGCAAGCCCTGGAGCTGCAAAGGTTCTGCAGCGACACCCTTCTGGAATATGCCGAATTCCAGAACAAGAAAATAGAAGTGGATAAAGACTGTCTCAGGAAGGTCCTGGACAACGATATAGAGCAGTATAAGAAGTGTGCAGGAGCCTTGTTCGATGCAAGGCGTCGTGTCCGACAGGAGGTCGAAATGCAGCTTGTCAAGCAGCATAAGGAGTTGGGGACACAGCAAGTCCCTGACAAGGAGCTAGCCTCCAAGTGTCGTGGTGTAGTCCCACGAAAGTATAGTTATGCCGACGCTGTCCGCCAGAACACTGGTGACAACAACCAGGGTCAAGGCAACCCTACAGGCAGAAGCAGGAGCCGCAGTCGCAGCACCAACAGGAACTCTGGGCGGGGTAGATCCCAGAGTCGCCAGAGGGCCAAGCAGGACTTCAGGCCACCCCAGGCTCCCAACAGGGGCAGAGACCAACAACCCAGAAGGGACAACCAACGTCGTGACACCAATGCTGGTGCCACCAACTACAACCGTCGTGACGCCAACAGTGGCGCCAACAACCAGTATGGGGCTCGTCCGAAGACCAACACCAGGTCTTTCAACCCCAGACCAAGTGGCTCAGGTTTAGAGCACAACAGAGCCAGACCCGAATGGGCTCTGTCTGATAGGAATCCGGAGCCATTGGATTGGCACGAGGCACCACCAGCACCTGTTGCACCACGCCCAGACTTCGAAAAGTTGAGGGGCATTGACAACAAATTCTTCACCCCTGATTTGGTCAAGAGGATAGCAGAGGCATATGATGGCCTCAATAAGTATTAAAACTCTGTTCTCAGGGGAATGGACATGTTGTGTGACCCATATTTATTTTCGTAATGGATAAGTATATATTGAATCATATTCTATATAAGAGTTTTAAAAGTGTCACCATGCTAGTGGATCTAAGTATGGTACACAGACATAATTTGAACTTTGACTATAATTGCTGGTTACAATTTTAGTTATAGTTTATACTAATGTACCTATAAGGCACAACACTACTTCTCTGCAGAACATTGATATGTATCTCAGGATAATTTATTATAAGACATCCATTCCAAGGTGGACATGTAGATGCAAATATTGCTTGGATATGAATACGCATATTTCCAATTATCCGTCCAGGGGACTTTGGATATTACTGATATCCTTTAATCTACAATTGATTACTGTTTTGGTTAGATGTTATATTTATATTGACATTTTGCTTACTGTATATTACATAGCCATCTACGACTGGATGCATGTGCAGTCAGATTATATGCTGAGAGATTATCTGACCTCTTGTGGTCAAGAGACAATTTACCAGACATATGTATGTTCCTCTATATTCCATTCTCTTCTTCACCTTAATTATGGTCTGTGTAACTATCACCAAGTTAGTGATATAGTTCCTTTTGAGTATTATCTCCTGGAAGATCCAGATGACTCTATGTATTTCATGTTGAATTCTAATAATAACAGCATTCCATCCAAAGAGGATAATCTAGTTGTTAATTTATCTTCTTATCACTTGAATAATGATGAGATTATGGTCTTAAAGAGGGGACTTAAATTCTGCCCCACTCCTGGGGAACCGAACTTTGGGGACTTAAGGGATGACCTTAATAAGTTCCACATGCGACTTCGCAGACAACTCTTCTTTAGCACGTTGCAAGAAGTAGAGGAGAAGGATGACAGGCCTCGTCCCTCTCGCTCAGATAATGATGACAATGGTTTTGGACATCAAAAATTTAGAGAGCCCTCTAAATGGAAACCCCCTCCAGTCACCTCACTGGAACTTTTCATTAGACAAAATGAAATGGACCTCCTCACACATAAGGTACCCTCCCATAAATTCCATAATTTACCCAAAGGTGAACAAGCAGCCATTAAATCTCTCAGTAGCAATAAATCTATTGTTATCAAGCCGGCCGATAAAGGCGGAGCAGTTGTAGTCCAGAATGTTCTAGACTACATCAATGAGGGACTCAGACAGTTATCTGATCCCAAATTTTACATTGAGACCCAAGAGGATCTCACAACACAACACACCAAAGATATCAACTACTTTCTCAGAACCATGTTGGATTCTAAAGATATTGATGATAAGTGTTACGAATACTTATATGTGAGCAGGGAAAGGACCTCCCTTTTCTATATGCTCCCCAAAATCCATAAAAATTCCAAAACACCGCCTGGGCGCCCTATAGTTTCGGGCAATGGTTGCCCGACAGAAAGGATCTCACAATTTGTGGATTTCTTTCTTCAACCTACTGTCAAAACTCTACCGTCCTATGTTCAGGACACTACCCACTTTCTTAAAAAATTAAGCAGGTTAGGTCCACTACCAGATAACAGTCTACTCATTACCATGGATGTTCCAGTCTTTATACTAATATACCTAATACAGAAGGTATTGAGGCGGCCAAGTTGGCACTCCTCAGTGTTGGTCAACATAGACGCAAACCGTCTATTCCTAATCTAAGTACACTCCTTGAGAAAGTACTTACTATGAATAATTTTTCTTTTGCTGGTCGCAACTTCCTCCAAGTAGGAGGGACAGCCATGGGAACGAAGGTAGCTCCTTCATTCGCCAATATATATATGGGCTGGTTTGAAAGCCAGTATGTATACACATATCCTAAACAACCTCTGTTATGGATCAGATATATCGACGACATTTTCCAAATTTGGACCCACGGTCTCACAGAATTCAAAAAATTCGAAACACACCTCAACCAAGTGGTTGAGTCAATTAAATTTGAAACTGATATTTCAGAAACAGAAGTTCATTTTTTAGATGTCACGGTCAGCATTCATGAGGGCCATATCAACACTTCACTCTACACAAAACCCACTGATGCACATAACTATTTAAGTTATAAATCTTGCCACCCTAGGAATTGTAAAAAAGCTATACCATATAGCCAATTCCTACGGGTCAGACGCATCTGCAACAATACAGACGACTTTGTATTTCACAGCCAAAAACTTGCTGGCTATTTTCTTGATGCCGACTACCCAGCCGACATTGTCCAAGAAGCTTTCGATAGAGCCTATCATAAAGACAGACAGGTATTACTATACCCACCTTTAAAAGAAACCAATCTAAATGATATTCCTGTGGAAATATTTCTTATTAGCACATTTCATCCGTCTGGAAGTTTTCTAGATAGCATCATCAGGAAAAACTGGGATCTACTCGACCGGTCAAGCAGTTCCAGACCCATTCTTAACTGGAAAGTTACCAAAGGCTTTAGGAGACCGAAGAATCTGAGGGACCACTTAGTCAGGGCTCTATGTCACAACCCCATGGATGTCAGACCAGACAGACAACGGGACAATACCTCCAAAAAAGGTAAAACTAATAAACGATGCTTTCGTCCAAATTGCAGGTACTGTCCAAAATTGAACAAGACCGGAGCTATTCGTAGCCCTATCACTGATAGGAAATATAACACTATTATGAAATGTGATTGTGAAACTAACAATATTATTTATTGTATCATATGCAGTAGGTGCCATAAACAATATGTGGGACATACAAAAAGAACACTTAGACAAAGAATGTATGAACATTTCAGGTTTATTTCTCAAAATAACAACACCCACAGTGTGGGTAGACACTTCAACAGCGTAGACCATAAGGGTCTAGATGATGTCAAACTGTATATTTTACAGTTTGGACGTAAAGATCCAGATTCAGAAGAATCACTTGCAATTAGACTTATTCTAGAACTCATGTGGATTCATAGGTTGAGATCAACCACACCGATGGGGCTCAATGTTTTCGACTAAATGGGGTTTTGATATCCCCATACACAATAAAATGATGATGTTATTTCTCTCACACTATGTGGATTGAGTATTGATATTATCCCCTGTTCTCCTGTCATTTTGTTTGTCAACATATTAATACTTTTTTCCAGCTTGGACACCCATCAAGTGATGGTGTGTTTATTTTCTCTTGGTAGGCGTATCGAATGAATTATTCTCTCAGAACTTGAAGGTATTCCTATGCTGAGCATTATGGTTTACCTCATTACAAACACCCATTTTCGTCCACATTACCAAATCTATCATAGTTCAATTGCATCATGTGATGTTTTATTTCCTCCATAACTTTCCACATTTTAGGCCTCTCTAAATTTACAGCCCTTCCCTACACCATTACCTCTGACGATTGTCTGTAGACATGAAACCGCATAGGGCGAATCAGTGATTCTGCCTAGAGGGCGCCACCTTACGGCCCCTTGACCATCACATTTGTTTACCCTGGCAACCCACGTGGGACCAGGGTGACGCGTGAATTACATCATTGTTGTTCTGAGAACGCCTACCAGTTGATGACAATCGTATGTCATTAGCGGTTAGGTTCTCTTAGGGTACACCAGAGAAAATCCAACGTCTTCTTTTTTTCTTCTTTTTTACTCCTGTCTTCTTAGTTATGAAATTATACTTATGCCAAGTTTCACGCATCGAGGAAAGTTTTTTCGTAGCCACCTCATACAATTTACACGTGTCTTTGAAGAAGTGACTAGGGCTTCCACCTACCGTACACTCATTCTGTGGCAGATAGTTCTAATATGATGATGCATGGCTTCAACGCCGAGCGAAGCTCTGAACATTGCCAGCACTGAAACGTAGTACCGTGGCGGCGCCACTAGTACCGTGGTGGCGCCGCTAGTACCGTACGAAAAATTGGTCGATGGATTTTGAAGGCCATCGTAGTGACAGGAATGAGGTAGGTATTCTCCTTACCATCATCCGAGCTTCGCTCGGTATAATACATCTCAACTGTCGAATACGCTGAAATACACATAGTCAGCATGTTTACCCGCCCTCTACCGGGCCCGCAAATACTCAACCAACATTCTAGTCTGTGTATTGGATGAACATCTGTCTAATCGACTGACTGACCTTATACACCTCATCATAAAGATTAGGGCCTTCCCTGATGGCCGTGTGGTCTAATGCTTTGCTACTGACTGCTGACTGTCTCTCACCACTGTCCGGGTTCGAATCCCACTCTGGCATGTGTGAAAGTTACCAGTGACTTCAGGTTATGTGGTGGTTTTCGCTTGGTACATTGGTTGCCTCCAGTTATAATGGGCTTGTCAAGACCGCAACGTGTGTTTGTGTGTGCGTGTTTGTTAACAAATACATTTTCTGTGGAGCGATTAACCAATTGACATCGTAAACATACGCACTTTCTACCACTATGGGGCTGAAATACCTATTGAAGAAATTCGATTCCCAATGGCCATTTGGAATGATCTTATTACCATAGTTGGTAAAGACCACCATATATGGAACAATGCACCACGTTCGTTGCTTAGCAACGTGACCTAGAAATACCCAGCACGTGCTCAGGCACGCTCATTATATATGAAGCTTCCCCGATTATTAACTGTTTATTTATCTATGGGACGTGGCAGAAATAGGCTGAGGCTCGTTCCATGATGAAAATTCTGTCGTCTCGTGCAAGAAATATCATTCTCTAGCACACGCGTCCAAGAACCTCTATGTCTGACACGTACAGAAATATCCTGGTGGCGAAACAATACTTTGAGAAAAAAGGTGTTATAGAACACGTTGGTCATATAGGATTCATCTTTCCTTCTACTGGTTATTTTCTAATGTTGCGCTATTACAGGGTTTGTGTGATTCAAGTCATGTGTGCAGTTTGCGCTTCAGTTGCCATGGTTTATGACAGTGACGTCAGAACCCGGAAAGAGAAACACTATTGGCCATGCTCCTGTGTGACGCATATAACATCTTAACACGGGATAGGTCGGTTTGTACTCCCAGGGGCCTGGGGAAAACCCAAAATAAAGGTCCACACCTACATACCTTAAAATCCAGGGTCTGCCGCCGCACATCAGCTGCAAAGTAGGACGAGAAGAGGCGACATTTACCTGTCTGGTAAGTTTCTTGTTTCATGCATGTTAAATTATCTAAATCTTTCCTAACTGTAGCGCACAGACATCCTGGTATTTATCATTTTATGGCGGTACAGTTTTGACCAAATCATTCACCTGGAAATATGAAGAGAAACGTTGACCATAGCTAACAAACAAATTTCCTTCAAATTGTTGCTGAATTTCGGCGTAATTGCAGGTCTACTTAAAGAACTATGGCAGGTACAAACGACATTTTGTAAAGCTGCATGTTCAAACATGTATTACTGTGTGGAAAAGTATCATTCATATTGGAGTGTATCTCAAACACTATCTTGTTTCATGACTAGTGTTTGTAGTTGAACGACGGTTTTGAATGGGATCGAAAGTTTCGTTCAACATCGTTGAAATACGACATGACATCATGTTTAAAACGTTTGAAAATACATTGATTCATGTCAATTCAAAAGATTACATGTTTTCGGTACTTTTTAGAAAAAGATTGTGCCAAATTGGTCATAATTTATAGATGTAACTACACAAACCAGACACTTTACAAAAATATAGGGCAAGTTGTAGTTGTCCATGGACGAATGACTGCTGCTTAAATAAGAATGAAATATATGCTGGCAAAAAAAACTGGACGCGAAGTTCCGGAACCCGCCGATAGGCGGCTTCAAACACGTCGAATGCCTTAGTAGAACGCAATGGATTGTTTCATTAGAGAAAACTTGGTTCTTCCAGTTATGTATGATAGCGTCCACTCTGTTTTGGTCAAACAGCATGGATACATTCAATGGAACAATTGTACAAAGAATACACTTTTAGGAAATTAAATAACCTTTATTAAATCGGTGTAATTAGCGATTTTACAGTTTTGATGACGTCACAAGTAATTGGAAGCTAATTATAATACGCGACGGTGGCGACGCGTAGCGGCGTTCATTTACTACAGACCTCTGAGACCTGTAGTGTAAATGAACGCCGAAAACGAACACGTTACAGTCAACCTCCCCCCCCCCCCCCCTTACTACACCCATTCTACTGCCGACACATGGCATCCAACCCTAGTTCCGAAAAACTCTGGGTTAGCCTCGTTCTCAGGCTGAGCTGGGTAAAGCCACCACTATATCAGAGAGTGAGTAGGTTTGATGCGTTTGTCAAAATATAGGTGGCAGCACATTTATCTATGGTTGCGGGTTATCAAACACGTATGTAGTGGGCCCCTCTTGAGTCAAGGCCCAAACTAAAACTAAAATGACTGGAGAAGATTCAGGAGGGAGCCTCGGACTTCTCCTGAGGATGTGTTTCTGATATAGAGAGGGTAACAACATTCAGCAGAGAATGTCAGGTGGCGACCTCTAGTTACCCGTAGCTTTACTAAAGTGATTGTATACTATCGTGCAATTCACAGACACACCACAGGAGATTTGGTGCAACTAAGTCATTAGCAGCTACCTTACTGCTAGTGACTAATAGTTTATAACTTAGCAGCAGAAGCAAGCATTTACCAGTCCTGTAAGTTTCTTTTTCGCTTATGAAACTATGTTTGCTACGAGTATTATCATGAAAGATATATGCTTTATGGCAGTATAGTTTAGACCAGAACATTTGAAAAAGAAATGTTGTTCAGAACCTATCTAACATTCTTCTTCAAATAGTATGTTAATGTAAAGTACAGACTTTTGATTCCTATACTAAATGCGTGGGCAGCCCGGGCATAATACACGACCTTACGCCAATTGCTACCCAGTTTCCTTGGCATGGATTTATGATTGATCTTATAACTGAACGTAACTTTGATTCATAAGCTGCATGTGTCATTGATATGTTCGGATAATTTCTTTGACAACTTAGAGTGGCTTTTTATACAACCAGGAATAGGCAGACGTCCGGTCGAATGGTGTAGATATTAATTGTTTGTACTGTATTGTTTGTACTAGTTCCACTAAAAACATTCGGGCTACTCAGACATCTAGGTATAGGTTTGAAAACCCCCTCTTCATGATAAAAGCAATTTTTAAGCGTGACAGTATTTTTGGCTGAAAGATATACTTAGGTCCCGAATCCATAAAATTCATATTTTATTTTCAGACACTCTCTACAAGTTGGCAAAGAAATCAGAAGATGCGTGTGAATTTCATTCACCTCCTTTGTGTCTGCACTTTTCTACATGGACCGCCCTTGTTGGAGGCCCAGCCCACCACATCGGAGGAAGAGGATATGTGCTCGTCACTTCAGACCATGTTGTTCAAGGAAGAAATTCTATTGTTGAAAGAACAGCTTGCAGCCATAAGCCATCAGTTGAATGACAGTCTCATGGCTCAAAAGGAAATGTTTATAAACATACACGACAGCATCCAGAAGTTGAACGGCAGCCTTAGTGAGCAGCGGAAGTCATTGGGGACACATAACATCTCACATATAGATCCATCTGCTTGTTTTGATATTCCATACTGTAGAGCAGGGTGGTTGGTAATCCAGAGAAGAATGGATGGATCAGTGGATTTCTATCGAGGCTGGAGTGATTACCGCCAGGGATTTGGCAATCCTTCAGGCGAGTTCTGGATTGGGTTAGAAACCATACATAACCTCACGCAGAGCAGAACCTACAAACTACGAATTGATCTTGAGGACTTTGAGGGAAACACAAGGTATGCTGAGTATAGTACCTTTGCTATATCTGATGAGGCTCATAACTATACCTTGTCTATAGGGACATACAGTGGAACCGCTGGAGATGCTCTCACCCATCACAATCACAGACCATTTCTCACAAAGGACCATAGCGGTACTGGTGCTTCTGCTAAATGCCCTGTGAAGTACAAAGGTGCTTGGTGGTATAATAATTGTCACCATTCAAATCTTAATGGCCAGTATCTACAAGGTATTCACACCTCGCACGCTGATGGTGTCAATTGGCATCACTGGAAGGGATATTACTATTCTCTAAAGACTTCTATCATGATGATCAAGCCCATTGGTTGAGATATAATGGTGGATCATTTGCAAGTTCATTAATTATCACTTAATATGATGTATCAAGGCTAAATGACACTTGCCATTTATAACTGCATGTATTAGGCGGTGCTGCTCCTGACCATATAAAGTACTATAAAGTAATTATTATGACTAAATTGCGACTTGCTAGATGTACTGGTATGTAGTATAGGTGGTACTGTCAGTCTATTCTAGACCACATAAAGTAGTACAAAGTAACTACACTCAATACTTCAAAGATATTCAAAAATAAAGTACTATATCACCAATTAAAAATCCATGGTCCACGTCAAACGTAGAAGATAGATTATTTCAACTTTAGATATAAAGCTGCATTTTGAAAGGAAACCTTAGATTTAATTGGATTTATACAATGGGGCCTGCCCTGATGGGTGTGTGGTCTAAGAGGTTGCTACTGACAGACAGCTGTCATTAACCTCTGCCCAGGTTCGACTCCCAGTCGGGGCATGTGAGAATGTTGCCAGTGGATTGGAGTTAGGCGGTGATTTTTGCCAGGTACTTGGGTTTCCTCCACAATTTACAACTGGCTAGTCATCACTTAACTGCGTTTTGACAGAAAAAGTGCCGAAAATTGTAATTTAAGTTTGATTTTGTGCTCAGTGCCATGTAGGGAACTTCGCTGTATTCCATGTATATGATGGTGGGATTTTGTTATCTATATTTCAAGTTTAATATCTCTCAAAGTATATGCATGTGTGTATTTCTGTAAAGTTGTTTAGTTCTTCTGTGCATTTGGTAATTTTGCTTTATTTACATGGATATATACAAATGTATTTACATACACATAGTGCACGGATTTAATATCTCCATCATTTTACCAAACGTCTGCCAATGCCTATTTGTACAAACACCCACATACAACATGTCTAGAAAATAAGCGAAGCACATAAATGAGCCTCGTAGCTTGCGAATCAAAGCTACTTTCAGTTGTGAGGTCATTCATGCATCTATGACCATATGCTGGATTTTGAAGAGCCCCTATTACATCCCTTCTTTGATTACAAAAATCAAAAATCAAAAGGTAAATCAATGTTTGGAGTTCATACATTTTACATATGTTTTGTTTAATCACAAACAGTTAGGCTATGACGGGCTGAATAGGAAAATGCATTGAAAATGAAATTGAAATTAAACTCGTTGGTATATATTTCCAAACAAGTACATATATTGAAAATCTGTTCTCTTAAAAAGTTTAAGTTGACCAAATGACGACTTTATTTTGTTATCTGTATGACAAAAGCAAGTGTTGTTAATATCTTAATGAAATTACTCATCAAAAACTTTCGGACAACTCCTCATTGAAACGTTTTGTTTGTATTGGCTAGAATATTTCCACATAATTTCCAAATTTATAGTACATTACAAACGGCAATTGTATAACACAGCCACTGTAAGCTCTCATTTGCCAATAGTGTATGCCAATCAATGGAAGGTATCTTCCTTCTCAGTTTGCTGGAGATAAAATCCGACACTAGCTAAAAGTGTAGTATACGTAACGAAAGCGTTAACACATTAACATATGTGCAAACAAATTATGCATTGCTTTATGCTAAACTCTGTAGCTTAGTTCCCTTTAACAAACTATTTGACTTTCTGTATTAGCACATTCGTATCATAATCATGAATGATTGATTGATTTGCAGAATATTCTCATTTGAAACATATATTTGCTGGTAATCTTCAAAGAGGTGTTTTGATTGGAATTGAATATGAATTTCTATATGATATTATCTATGTGTATATTTATGTGATGGGTTTTAAATAAACATTATCTTAACTTCAATCTCAATTTAGTTGTGACTAGTCTATTTTCCTATCTGTTTTTAATCTTTATTACATGTATATACCGCCCTTATTATGATACAAACTTTATGTAACACACTGTTAATTGTGTCCTCAGCACAGTATCAAGGACAATCCGTTTAGAAAGATGCAGGGTGAAATAAATTCAAGGTGGCAGAAACAGTGGATTGTTGAACATAGTCTGACAAAAAACAGAAAATTATGGACTGGGTTTAAAGATAGGGAGCGACTATTCTTAAGAAAAGGCCATACAATCTATGGAGACACAAATCATCTGAAACAGTCCTTTGAAGCTTTAATATAAAAGGGTATATTTTGATGGCATCGATTTTTGCATAATCTACAGCTTACAGCTACATCTACCCATAGAAATGTATTGTAAATCTCCATAACAAATTTCACTCATTTCGAATTTAGTTTTTGCCCCGAAAATAGGTGAAGCCAAAGTCAAATGCGAGTTTCCAGATCGAGAATTAAAAAGTATTCATGGAAGTAAATTTCACGCTTTGGACAAAACATGTAGGTTTTTTGCCTTATCCGCCCTTCTATAAGTTACACTTGTCTTTAAAAAAATCTCTGGTGTTGCATCTATCCCACACTCATTCTGTTGCAGATAGTTATACTATACATCTACACAATGGAATCCCCATGTGCTTGTTTTGGCGAGCCTGGTTCCGACCAGAAACGTCACAAGCCACGCGACTACCCAGAAACAGCTCGCCAAAACAACTTAAGTTCGAACCAGATAATAATAATAATAATAATTGGAATTTATATAGCGCCATTTCCATTCCTAAAATGTTCAAAAGCGCTGCACATTATCATAATTTGAGTCATAGTCAACAACGCCTCAATGGGCGAACCTGGAAAGGTGTGTTTTGAGACACTTCTTGAAGGCCTGTTCTGAGACATCCAGACACTAATGCCACACAGACATTTCTCAAGATTTGGGATTTCACGTTTGACAATTGCGTTATCACTTGTCTTTTTAAATGATAAGCAGAGCTGGGTGTCATCAGCATAGCCATGATTGTTCAGACCGTAGGATCGGATTAGCTGTTCCAGAGGTATGATGTATATTAGGAACAATAGTGCGCCCAACACAGATCACGTGCCTAGTATAGCCCCATGTGATTGGACGCCATATTTATCTCATGTTTATTCCATAGTTCAGAGTATGAACCAACTTGAATCACTACCAATCGAGATCACATCGTTTTGAACCAAACCACGTGACTTGGTTCAGACCAGTGTTTAGATAAAAACGACGTTGGATCGAACTAGATCACGTGCCTGTGACGTTTCTGGTTAGAAACAGGCTAACCGAAACAAGCCCCTAATATACGGTAGACTAACTCCTGGCAAACTTTATGCATGACGTCATGGAAACTTGTGATCTTGGTATTCCCTACCTTGGGTTATGGTTAGGTTTAGGGTTAGGTTTAGCGTTAGGAATCAGGTCTAGGGTTAGGGCTAGGGCTAGGGTTAGGGATAGGTACCTCTTAACCTAACCCTGGACCTGATTCCTGACCCTAAACCTAACCCTAACCTTAGGTAGGGGATTCCAAGATAACTAGTTGCCATTACGTCATGCATAAAGTTCGCCAGGATTTAGACTCTACCCTAATATACCCATAGTCAGCAGGTCTATTATGTCGTACGCCCTCTATCGGGCGAGCAAGTAACCAACCGACATTCTAGTCTGTGCATTGGTTGAACCTCCTCTCTAATCGACTAGCTAACCGTATACACCTCATCAAAAGTATTCTTCTTCCATCGCTAGAGCCTGGACACTGTTAGATATATTTGACCAATTACGCAGTATTGTTTCTATTATCTTTTTCTACCTTCATATCCTACAGAAATTGAAATGTTAACTTAAACTTAAAGTGTGATTATCTACGAATATCAAATTATGATAACCTAGCAAGAAAGTTGAAAGCATAAAACTCTCTAGTTTTGGAATTCGATACCTGAACAGTGTGTAGTCATGAGAAGTGCAGTGATGACATTTAATTCCTGCTCAAAATGTGCTGGCCGACCGGGCAGTTTGCACGACCGTGTGTCGGCTGGATTACTCGGCTAAGATAAATCCCGGTGATAAGTCTACACGTCCGTGACGTCACCATTAATTAGTCACAAGTCAGCAGCTAAATAGGTGGTTAATATGCTAATCATCTCAACCGTGTGATCAGGCATGCCCAGGCGACCGGTGCAGCGGTTGCTGGCAACTTCTTTAACCGTACTTGGCCGATTTGCTGTTTCCGGTGAGTTTAACATTTCCATTTCAAATATTTTCAAATATTTTGTTATTTATCTATATATCTATTTATTCGGTTCATTCAAAATCTTCCCAATCACTAACAATGCCCCTTATGTAAATGAGGTAAAAGCAACGTTACGCACTTGGAGAGAGAGAGAGAGAGAGAGAGAGAGAGAGAGAGAGAGAGAGAGAGAGAGAGTGGAATTCCAATAACATATTTCTTTTCTGCATCAATCCATATTCGCTGTGTTGATGAGTAGAGACAATCTCAGGTCGTGGGAAAGCTGGAAACTGGAAATGAGTGTCATGTAAATCACCGATTAAACAGTAGAATATATTTCAGCTTGGACCCAATACTCATTAAGCAATTGTACATACTTAATTATGACTGATGACGAGTTTTTCTTTTTAGTTCTTTTTTCTGACGATTGGTGTCGCCACATTTTTATAAAGGTAAACACGCTTCTGCTTGATACTTCCTATCATATCTAATAGATACGAAGTGGCATACAGAGGTTTCAACTTACCAGAGAAATACACCCCTCTTCTACTCCCAGACCTTACCATACGAATTCTCAATTGTAAACCACAAGGTATGTGCGTGTGTGATCCAGAAAGACTCGATTCAATCTTTGAAGTTTTGGATTGAGTGTGTGATATTTTGCCAGGACACGCAAAGTTGTGCGGAGGCAGCCGCACGTCGGGTGGGGAAGGTATAGGTCTATCTCACTAAACTCTAGAGACAAAAGCTGATCATCCCCAACCGCCCCCTCCCCCTCCCCCCTACACACTCCTGGGTGCCCAATTTAATGATTATCGCCAGAACGCATGCACAACTATCCTTGCCTGCTGAACTGCTTAGAACTCAGCCACACGTGTTCATTGTTGACAATGACGTCAGAGCAGATTCCTCCGCCAAGCATTGGGAAGGAAGGTCGATGTGACCTAAGCACGTCCTGTATTAGTCCATATATCTGTCAAGTAGACCGTTGTTTCACGTGGGCATTGAATAGCGTAATAGAGCACATTCACACTCATGAAGCCAGGCAAACAAGATTTTACTGACAATCGATCATAGTGGAACATTTTAAAGTGTGAAACAGACAAATTGAAAAGTTATTGGTGCGGTCACGTGGTAGTAGTAGTACATTTATTTGCTGTAAAATGCATTTTACAAATGTTGTACACATTACCATTTGGTGAACATAAGAAAATAAACATATAAATAATTTGTACGTATTATCATTTCGTTAACATAAGAAAATAAACATATAAATAAGTAAACAAAACAGAGATGGACTGAACAAAGGATAAGTTAAATTATAATAGTAACCAGTATCCAGTACGTCTGTGTGAACAGGTTATCCCCTTGATTAAGCAACACCTTATATTACCTAAATCCTAGTATTTAGCGGGCTAGGATCGGGGTATCATTATCCTACCTATTTTTGATTAGGAACCTAAAGGGTCCAGTAATATAAGCTCGCTCTTGCATTGATTACATTGTAGTACATTCCTGATATGTACTTGCACGAAATTTTCCATATGGGGAGCATACCTTCCATGTCCCATCCCTCAATCACTACTCCCATTAGTACCTTAAAAGTGCATATATTATCAAGATTCCTACCATTCTCTGATATGGTTGCATACATGTCAGTCCTGGTGTCATAATGGTGGGGACACTGCATCACCATATGTAATACATTTTTCAAGAGATGCATGGTCACATAGGGTGCACGAATGACTACTAAACAAGGCTTTCAAGAGTTTACTATCATCAGCTTTCAGGCGACTTGCATGACACAAGAGTTTACCCATTAATTCACATCGCTTCATGTAATTTTGGTGCCTGTCTGCTAGCATCCACCACACCGAGTACATTGGTTTGACCACTAACATTTATAAGGTCCATTTTATTGTGGACTATTGTTATATCACACCAAATATTGTCTTCTATTGACCAGGCCTTCTCCCATATTAGTTTTCTCCAACCTTCTTTGCTAATGATCACACCAAACTCCATACAGTAATGTAAAATCTGTATTACAGGACTATCGTATGGGTTGCCCCACCCATCATGGTATTCCCTAAACCTCTCGATAAAGATTTTTCTAACAGGTATACACTCTTCTATTTGCAAAATAGTTCTTACAAATATCACTTTCCGTGCCTTTATGAATACAACTAGGTTCATCCATCCAAGACTCGCTAGGCTTGTTATATTCAGGGAATTAAAGTGTAGTCGCTGCAGTCTTCTAGCTGCGTACCTTTGGAATCCATTTAGTAGGTCTAAGGTCTAAATCTTTACTCTTCAAGACCCAGATTTCACATCCAAGCAAGAGGGTAGGCATTACGAAGGCCCAATATATGAGATTACAGGTATTGAGGTTTAACCCCCCCCCCCTTCTAATTCCAGCATTTGTCAACGCATTTAAAGCTTTCCTGGCCTTTGCTACCCTCTCTTCCGTTCTCACATGAGTATCCCCTTTTACACACTTTTTGACCCCCACATGGTGGTAATATAAACGTTCCTTTACTCTCTTCCCCCCTAGGGTGAACATTCAGACCCATGCTTTCTATCCTTACGGGACTCTCCAAAAACCAATACTGCACTTTTGTCCGCGTTAAATGCATATCGCCAGTCACACCCGTGCTGGTGTACCTTCTCCATGACCAGGTCCATTTTGCGCTTCGACGTCGTACAGGCCGCCATATCATCGGCATAGCCGACCAGCGATGATTTGTCACCTGATTTGGCTCGCTGTGTCACCTGACATTTCTTAATAGTTCAAGCCTCTGTTAGGGAAGCGCTATACCCTAGCATGGAAATTCGAGCAAGTTCGCAAAAATAAACAAAGAATAAGCGCGAAAACGTGGAGAGTTGAAACATCTTACATAAGTCGGATTATGCATTGAAAAAGAAGTTAAAATGATATTCTTTGGTATGTATTTTTAAGCAAATATTGAACGTTATTCTCTTAAAAAGTTTAAGCTGGCTCAATAGCATGGCTCCTTTCGCTTATCTTTCTGACAATAGCATTTTGGTTAATTTATAAATAGGATTTCTTATAAAAAAACTTGCAAGCAATTATATTTTGGAAGATTTGCAAATGTGTAGTACCATCAAAATAGCAATTAGCAGGACCACTCTGAAATTTCATTTACCAATAGCGTATGCCAATCGATAGAAGGTATATTCCTTCCCACTTTGCTTGAGACTAAAATCCGACACTATCCAAAGGTGTAGTATACGTAAGCATAGTGCAAACAATTTGATATATGTGTGCAAACAATTGATACATCGCTTTATGCTAAAATCTGTAGATAACTCCCCTTCTACATTTAAGCTGGTTTCCAATACTATCACTTTCGTTTCATAATCATGAATGATTAATTGTTTTACAGGACAATCATATTTTCAAATATATATTTGTTTTTATATCTGCAAAGATGTGTTTTGGTTAGAATTGAATATGAATTTATATATGATATATGACGGGTTATGAATAAACGTCTTTACAACTGCAACATCTATTTAGTTGTGACTAAACTATTTACCCTTCCGTCTCTTATTTTTACTATGCACCACCCTAATTATGATACCATCTTTATATAACACACTGTCGACTCTTCTACCTGAGGTTAGAATATGTTGGTTATATTATTGATTGAAAGAAAAGCTTGGAAAATCGTTAAGTCATGAAACATTTTACAGCTCTTATAGATTCTCGTGCTCATGCCCATGAACTTTCTGACATCAGAAATTACACATATTTGGTTTTAGGGTAAGGTGTGTTTTCCTGTGTGTTTGTTTGTTAGGATTGAGGATTTATGTTATATACTACAGTAATAAGATGATACTGTGATACGAATTGAAAGGATGCTCTTCCCTTTAGAAAACACGAAAAACACATGAAATCCTTTATTTGCAGAGGTACCATAGGCAGCGCTTGAGGTTGAGTATTGAAATACATACGATAATAGTAGCATTTGATTTATATAATGTCAGGGCTCGAAATTAAGATTTTATCCAGAAAGCGCAATTGCATCGTCAAAATCTACCTTAAGGTTTTGTACACAGGAACCAGTACATCTTTGGGATCCCTGCAGAAATTTGAGGGAGCTTCAGGAGAATTCAAGGTAGCCCCGGGCTCCCGGCACCCCCTAATGTCGAGCCCTGAATGTGGTAGTTGAGTCTCAACGCCTCAACAATGATATAAGGAAATGTATAGTAGCTTTAACAACGCCTATAGTGGTATACCCTACAGCTTTGTATACCGTAATTAAGACGAATTTGAATATATGTATACATGATTTAATTGTCTCTAACACATATCTTTTCCAGATACCTAATAACGATTATTACTATTTCGAGATTTATAAGAATTCTTTTGTAATTGTGATGGTGATATTACAGATAATAAACATACATACATACATACATACATACATACATACATACATACTTACATACATACATACATACATACATACATACATACATACATACATACATACATACATACATTGTCTCTCCTGTACATTGTCCTGGACAACCCATTGCAGAGTGAAATTAAATCAAGACGGCAGTAAAAAGGGATGATTTTAAAGACAGGGTGCACATTTACTTCGGGAAAATAGATACACGAATTGTCTGAAATAGTATTCTGATGCAGCGGTTTGATATAAATTTCTATTTCTTGATGGTATTGAGTTATACAAAAACAACCGCAGCTGGCTGCTTTAGAACTAATATGGTGTAATAGAGACTTGAACCCTAGTTAGAGAAAAAATGGGCAATAAAGGCTATAAGGTCTTTACACTTTTCTTAGCTCAGCGACTAAAAGCAGCTCGAAAGTCTTAAAACATTACCAATAAGTCTCCTACTAATAGTTTGTAAAAGCATTTAATCCAGACACAATCACTTAACATGCCAAACCATTAAAATCTATCTATTCAGGATTGATTGTTGCAACATTTTGTTTCACAAATCAGGGAAAATACATGACTCTGATGAATACATTCTATAACTCCATAGCTACTACTTTTAGTGCATTCAACAACCGTGGTGTACCTGGTTTTTATTCAATATACCTACAGACAATGTTCATACTTATAATACATCACTGGATTTCGGTTATGAATGAATAAAATTACATTACAGAGTATTTCTGCCTCTAAACCAAGTATGCCAAATATAGGCCTGAAAGCAGTTTCTCAAAAGTGAACTGCGATCTCAGGATATTCTGCATCTGATGTAGATTAGAAGCCCTAACTCTGGTCAGATAATCGAAAATAGCCTATTTGTTGTAATGGTAATTCTATTGATAACGGAATCAAAGTTAGGGCCCCCTTTTATTACTTCTTATACGTCAATGACTCTATGTGCTGCTGGTGGCTAATTTGTCCAATACAAAATGATGCCGAAAGCCTGAGAAAAGATTGAAATCCTGGAAAACGGGTACTCATCTGAGGGTACTCAGCGAGAGCTATCCTATAAGTACCATCATGACAATGCTTAGATGGCTTTCAAAGTTTTTTGCATTCTTATGCTTTGGATGAAAGTATCCTCAGCTTTTCTACTAAAATTATCCTTGTCTCAAAACACGATAGAAACACATTTGCACAGATGGCTCAATACCTCTAACAGTGTCTGTCCTTATGCAACGAGAGAGGAACACTTGTGACGAGGTGTATAAGGTCTGCCTGTCGATTAGAGAGTGGTTTTACCAATGCCCAGAAAAGAATGTTAGTTGGTTACTTGTTCACCCGATAGAGGGCGTCGCCATAGTAGACCCCAGAGTACGTATATCTCAGTGAATTCCATTGTGGAGATGTATAAACGAACTATCCGTAGTAGGATGAGTGTTGGGTAGGTGTAACACCCTGGGCACCTTTTTAACCCATTAAAGCTCACAGCGGCCAAAAGCAGCCTGACAATTTTGATGAAATCTATCAAACAAAAGCATAGTTCGTAAAATATTTGAAGGAAAAATGTTAATCAAAATGTTACCAACAACTTTCCTTCAAATATTTTGTAAAATCAAATTCAATTCCAAAGTTATTGTCAAAAGTATTTTAGATCCAGACGACAATATCCCGAGCAACTCTTAAGCATTAATGGGTTAAAGACGTGTAACTTATAGAAGGGCGGCTAAGGCAAAAAATGAATCGCTTTGCTACGAGCGTGAAACCTGGCAGAAGTATAAATCCAAGCTTATCAAACAATGCTCGATTTGGATATTCCGCACTGGACATTGGCTCCACCTATTTAAGGGGCAAAAAACTAAACTATATGCAAAATGGATGCAAATTGTAATAGCAGCTTCACATTACAACTCTAAGGTTACGCTTTCATGAATATTTTCATAGAGGTGATAAATAAAAAGATAATTACGTACAATTGCAGTTTATATGAAAACATGACTAAAAAGATTGACATTTTTGGAGCCATATCATGAATGAACAATTTAAAACAGCTGATTTTTGTAACATACCCCTACTTTATTATAGGGGCTAGTTAAAGTATGTTTTCTGAAATATACTGAATGTTTACTACTACCACATGCATAAGAGGTGTTTAAGGTATCTTTTTACCCACATCTTCCATTGTATGTGTATTTTCTGACATAGCCTTATAAAAAATGTATGATAAAGCTTAGATTTATTGAAATTAGCAAGAATATACACTAAAATAGACGTTCCAATCTTTCAAAAGATAACTTGGGTCACTCAGTTCCGGTATTTTTTAAAAACTAAAATGTCCACAAAATGCACGTTAACGAAATAAAGGTTGAGCTATTTTCTTTTGCGTCTAGAATAACCAAACATATTCTGTTAAGTGGCAGAAAATGAAGGCTGATCACAATTGACATGAAAGGTAACTGAGGAATGAGACATCTTGGGCTAATTTCTTGCAAAAAATGCGCTAAAAATTAAGATGTTTTAGTGAGATTTCATTACAATGCTTATGATTTCATGAGAATCATTTTGGCAAAATACACATAAAATTAATGACGTTTAATCAATAACTAAAAAGAGATGAAACGTATCTGTTAGGGTCATGTATTCTTGTGTTATTTTCCCTGATTTGTGATGAAACAAAAGTTTGCAATAATATAATGTGTTTACTTTTCCTAAAAGAACATCTTTAACGGTTTGGCATTGGTAAAATAATACACCAAGGCATATTAGACCTGTTAAATAACTGTGTATGTATTTATGATAGTTTTTGACAATATGTCCAGCATTATAAATGATTCCATAAACTGTTCGAAGGAGAGTTGTTGGAATCATTTGTGATTAAGATTGTCGGGCTGCTTATGGCCGATGGGTTAAGAGAAGTCTGTAGTCCTTATAGCCCTTATTTCGCAGTTCCTTCTATAACATAGGTTCAAATCATTATTAAGCATCCGGTTTCCTCCACTATTTACAACTGGCTAGTCACGAATTAGCCACAATTGGCATAAATCGGACGAAAAACGAAATTTCAAAAAAAAAATCCTAAATCATTATTAAGCCATATTGGTTCTACAGCTGTAGACTGTGATATTTGTTTGTTAAACCAAATATCATCCCCTATCACTTTGAATTCAATTCACTGTGCATCCTCACAAACTTTTTCCTGGACCCTGTGCAGAGGAGGTGGGCGGTATGAAGTGTTGTCTATGGTACTTCTGCAACTACAGGACTGCATGTGTTTTTCTTTTCGAAAACTGGAAGAGAATTACTTCCAATATAATCAGAGTGTAACCTAAAAACTGTAGGAAATAACAAACATTTACAATCCTTACAAACGAATATTGTAAATCACTTAAATATGGCGTGGACATTATATAGCGTAACTACGGTACTGTCTTGGGCAGCGTGATCTAAGTATAGCGGTGAACGGGAACAGCAGCAGCAAGTTCAATTAAAAATTTAATAAAGACGAGGACTTTACAATAGCGCATATGGACAGAGCGCTTTTATCGCTATCTTATTGTTCCCGCTATATTTAAGTGATTCACAGTATACAAACAACCACACTTCCGCCTGAGAAAAAATGTGTGTATTTCCTGCTATCAGAGCGCTTATGGTCATTGGTACCAGAATCTAGTCACTGGATTATTTTCAATTTTCTTTTTGCTTTAAATCAATAAAATAGCCCTCATGTCCTTACCTCAAAGCAGGCAGAATAATTGATAGTGTGTTACATGATGGTGCTATCCTAGTAAAAGCTGTATATAATAAAGACAAACGACAAATGGGAAAAAAATAATCACAACTAAATGGAGGCTGAAGACGAAGAAATGTTTATTCATAACCCATATATCATATAGAATTTCTTATCGAATTCCAAAACACCACTTTGCAGATTTATAGGAAATATACGTCTTGATATGAGAATATGCGACAAAACATTCAATCAGTCATGATTATGAAACGACTGTGATAGTATAGGTAATCACATGATGTAGAAGGAAACGAAGCTACATATTTTAGCATAGAGCAATGCATCAATTGTTTGCACATATGTTAAATTATTCACACTTTACTCACGTATACAACACTTTGGGCTAGTGTCTGTTTTTTCTCTCCAGCAAACTGAGAAGAAGATATCTTCAATCAATTAGCGCACAATATTGGGAAATCAGTTTAGTTTAGAGTAGCTCTGCTTTTGGCTTAACTACAATTTTGGAATTATGTGGAAAAACCCTAAACAGTACTTGCAACATGTCTAAACGAAGAGCTGTCTAAAAGTTTTTGATAAGCAATATCATTAGAATAGTAACTAAGGATGCTTTTATGTGAAAGATAAGCAAAAGAAGGCATGCCATTGGGCCAGCTGAAAATTATAAGAGAACGGACTGTCTATATTGTTTTGAAATACATACCAACAAGTTCTATATCAATATCTTTTTCAATACATATTCCCATTCAACCAGTCTTAACCCTAACTTCTTGTGATCAAGCAAAACTTGTAAGAACTCTACAAGCCCAAACACAAGTCACTTGCAATTTTCTCACATGCCACAGCTGGTAGTCGAACCTGGACAGAGATGACAGACTGCCAGCAGTCAGTGGCAACGTCCAAGACCACACGCCATCAGAGCGGGCCCATGTGATACAACGTTATTCAACTCAAAATACAACTTTATATCATAAAATGAAATAATCTTTCCTGGCTGACATGGTATCAGAACGGTGATATAGTAAGTATTCTTTTCAATTTCTTTGTAGTATTGAGAGTAGATACTTTTTACTACTTTGTATGGCCAAGAGTAAACTAACAGCAACACCTACTAGATGTAAGTACAACAGGAAAATCATAATTAAACCTTAATACATCAAATAAAGTGATAAATGGCGAACTTCTAAATGATACATCATTATATCTCAACCAACAGGCTTGATAATCATGATAGTAGTCTTTAGAGATTAATAATGTCCCTTCCAGTGATACCAACTGACACCAACACCACCCGAAGTGTGCTTACCCCGAAGATACAAGCCATTAAGATTTGAATCATGACAATTTTTATACCACCAAGCACCTTTGAACACCAAAGGGCAATGATTATTAGGACCATTACCTCTATGGTCCTTCGTGAGGAATGGTCTGCGATTGTGCCAAGTGAGAGCATCTCCAGCGGTTCCACTGTATGTCCCTATAGACAAGGTATAATTATGAGCCTCATCAGATATAGCAAAGGTACTGTATTCAGCATACCTTGTGTTTCCCTCGAAGTCTTCAAGATGAATTCGTAGTTTGTAGGTTCTGCTCTGCGTGAGGCTGTGCATAGTTTCCAAACCAATCCAGAACTCGCCTGAAGAATTGCCAAAACCCTGGCGGTAATCGCTCCAGCCTCGATAGAAATCCACTGATCCATCCATTCTTCTCTGGATTACCAGCCACCCTGCTTGACAGTATGGAATACCAATTGGAGCAGGCTTCTCAAAACATACAAGCGGATCAATGTGTAAGATGTGATGGCTTGCCACTAACTTTCGCAGATCCCTTTGTGCCTCAAGGCTGCCATTCAATTGATTACTTATCGCTGCAAACTGTTCCTTCAACAATAGAATTTCCTCTCTCAACAGAATTACCTGAAGAGAACATGATGGACATGAGTCTTCATTCTCCAATGTGGTGGGCTGGGCCTCCAACATAGGGGATCCATGTAGAAAAGTGCAGATACAGAGGAAGTAGATGAAATTTGCATGCATCTTGAACTGATATATTTGATTTGCCAATGTATATATTGAATCTGAAATAGAAAACACGAATTGAATTGATTTGAGACCTGAATGTCTTTCCTTAAAATAGTGTCACTCTTTCTAAACATTAAAATATTTCAAGATTCCTGGATAGTGTCAGTCATTCTCCTACCCAGAGATCCCGCTACGCATAGTATCTCTGCCACTACGTAGGGACTATTTCGCGGAATATTTAGAAAAGTGACGTCATTAAATATATCCCATTGGTCAAAACGTGTGATGCACGCGACGCGCGTGGTCAAAATTACAATCAACAATGACGTCATCCTCGCAGTGGCCTGTTTGTTGCGAGAGCGCTGGACGGCCGACTGGCTGATTGGTCAATGCAGGACTTTTCACCGCATTTTCTCATGAGCTATCGCAAATAGTACTGAGGCATTACACCCGAAATGTCATGAATATCATAGTTTGCGCAATTACAAATAACTGAATGGCGAAAACTGCATGGAAGCTTCATATTTGGTATAATTTTGAAATCGTACCATGAAACAGAACAAAACTTCCAAACCATGTAGGGACCACCAGATTGATCGTGCTTTTGGGAGCAGAGATACTACAGATGTGTGACGAGTAATTGATGCCAACACTTAAACGCGTATTTTGCAATTAAAACTCGGAGTACGCAACCTGGGAAGTTCACAATCAGTTTATCGGGGATTCCCCGTCACGCGCGCATTATTGCAACATTGTAACGGTCAGCGTCTTTTGCCGTGGTGAAGCATCTAGCCGTAAATTTCACCTTCGGTGAATTTTGAAAACGGCTGACCCATTCTTTTTGAAATTTGGCACAATTGTTGAACAGCTGAGGGCTCAAAAAACTGTTAAGAGACATTTTTGAAAAACAATTTCTGGAATTTTTTATCCCACGAAAATAGTCAAATTTGGAAAATTTGTACCGTCTTTTGGCCGCTTAAGAATTTTTTTCATTATTTGTCAAATTTCTATGGAAGCAGATGCATGACGAAGCCATGCATCTCAATAAAAATATTCACCGAGCATTTTTTTCATTTACGTTTTCCATTCAAAGGAAATTGCCTTTGAGTAGGTTCAATCTGAAATTGAGCCAACTATTCATAACGTGGAAATGTGCGCATTTGAACTGAGCCAATCAAAGGGCAGTATGTAATCACGTGATTTCATTCACGGAGACGGGAAAATCCCGCGAAAATCCTGCTATGTTAACGTTACGTGTATGTTTGCGCATCTTTATACCTGGGGGAGGGGGCCACCCAGGTACAGAGGGGGCGCATACGCTCGTTATCAAAAAGGACCCCTATTTCAATAAAAAAAAAAACGCTGACTTTTTCCAGTAAATAAACACTCCTTCTTTTATCAAAACACTGACATTGGATGAACGGGAACTCGTATTTTAACTTTTTATAAACCTCTGCGTATCTAGCGGAAGCAAGTGGTAGCAGCAAATTCGGAAGCCCAGTCACTTCGGGAGTCACTCGGCGCCAGACCCGCGTATATTTTGTGGATTGTAAGGGGATTTTTATCCCCATAATTGGTACTTCGGGACAAAAAAGTACCCTTCTTTTACAAAATCGCGGACATGAGGAGGTCTTAAGAAAGACCCCTTCTTCCGCAAAATACGTAACGAGGGTGAGGCCGCCCTCAGTACCTGAGTGCCCCCCCCCCCCCCGGGCTTGATACGCACATTGTATAGCACTACGTCGCTACTCGGTGCTAGGTTTATAACTGCATAACACACTATTAAATAAATGAATAAGTATTACTTTTATTTATGGAAAAATATAAGTAATTATTAATGATACAAACACGGAAATTGAAAAAAAGAAGATTGGTCCTAACTGTAGATAATAATATGACGTATCACTGATATACGATGGATCAGGTGTGAACAAGTAAAGATTTTTTTTAATTTTCACGACCGTTTTGGGGGGTGAGAAAAATTTTAAAAACTTTTAAATTTTCACTACCGTTTTGGATAGAGGAAATAACAACTATTGAGGTCCACGCTGATGCATCTTGGGTAAATGGTAGGTGGGCGGTTCTTCCTCCACATACGATTCTTAATTTAAACGAAACCACTCAAAGAAACATAAAGCTCAAGATATTTTAGATGAGGTTAATAATTTCGTTTTAAGGGGGTCAGTGTTGCAAAGTATTCTGTTTTTGTTAAATACTGTAAATCACTTAAATATTGCGGGAACAATAAGATAACGATAATAGCGCTCTGCCCATATTGGCTTTTGTAAAATTCCTGTTTTTTACAAAATTCTTTATTGAACTTGCTGCTGCTGTTCCCGTTCACCGCTATACCTAGATCCCGCTATCCATGGCAGTATCACAATTGCGCTATTTAATGTTCTCGCCATATTTAAGTGATTTACAGTACTTTCTTTCAGGTACTTAAAATAGCATGCTG
The DNA here is from genome assembly GCA_963942565.1 of Maea johnstoni. Classification (NCBI taxonomy): domain Eukaryota; kingdom Metazoa; phylum Annelida; class Polychaeta; order Spionida; family Magelonidae; genus Maea; species Maea johnstoni. The sequence continues at coordinate 20,988,417 of OZ012701.1, read as the reverse complement.
TTAGTCACTATTTACTCAAGGGTGTTTATGACTCAAGGGGCCATGGGGTTTAAATAAATATCAACTTTTGAACACTGTGAATTAACTTTTCTCTCTTCCAGTGTAATCTGTCTGAAAATTACTCTCTAACGTAATAAAAAAACACGAAAAAAACGTTTCACAAATATTCTTTTCGTTGTCAATAGCTGTGGGACATTCAACGTCATTGACATGTAGTGGTATCTTAATCCCACTTGCATTCAGAATGCACGCATGACGTAATGAATTTAAAAATAAATCATAAAATAGAGTAATATTTGATAAGTGTGAAGAAGTATCGTTCTATACAACAGCATCTACATTTTTTTGTAAATCAACCATGAGATGTTGCTTTGTTATCCAAGCATTTACGCTCATGTCGGATGATGTGTATTCTGAAGATGCGAAGACATCAAGAAAATGAAATATAATCACTGTTATCACCTACCATCGCTTTGCAACTTAAGACCGCGATGTACAATTACTTTACAAATTCTGTAATTACAAATTATGTTGTTAAAAAAGGAATTTAAGAATAAATAAGCATGCCTGTCTTTTTTGAAAAATAAAACGACAATTTTGTCTTTCCAATAATGCTTGTAGCTAATGGGCGTGATACTTTTTTCGAGGGACACACCATTAATTATCTGAATGCAGTACTGATTACACTTCGTGCATACAGGTTGCTCTGGGCAACAGCCGTGTGCATAGTTTGCATCGAGGTTAATTCACCTGCATTAAGGTGGCTTGTAGGCTCACTTTATTTGACTCAGTGTTTTTCTATCCCCTGCTATTCTAATTTATGTAAATTATATATTGCGTGAAAAGTCTTTTTTTATGGGCAATACACTAAGTATCGCAAAAGTACCCTCAGAACAGGATGTCAGGTGTTTGGGGTAAAAACTGAAAATAAACATACATAGTGTTTTCAAACGGAGCTCTTACCAACAATCATGTTTCGGTATTCTTTAAATTTCATAAATGTGGAGGAAAGAGCAATGCAGAGGGTGGGGTACCACACTTTTTTCCAATATTCACCCTGTAATATGACTACAAAGCAACGCTTTAAATGTTTGCACAGCTCGATTATAATTCTGCATTCCCCTTCAAATGCAGTCATAAAGTTGCGACTTTGTGATAGGGATTATGATCCGCCGCTGAGCATTGGAGCAGATTTATAGCTGAGGCATAAGTGTTTGGTGCCAAAGCCGAGGCCGCCAAGTCCAAAGCTTTCCAACAAACACCCTCAGCGAGGCTTTAAATCTCCACCAATGCTCGGTGGCAGATCTTAATGACTATTTAAATAACGGGTTGGAGAAATAAAGAATTATCTTACAATTCTGTTGAAATTTCACAAATATCATGTTTTCTTATGGCCGCTGAGCAGGGATTTGGTTCTGGCTTAGTTGGTTGCTATGGCACCTTACCGGGACCACTTTCAAGTCACATAAACAGCTCCTCACTGGACAAAGTGTATAATCCTATCCCTGTTATTGCCATAGCAATACGCTATAATATCTGTGGCGTCAGTCTTTGCTTGTACTTTGCGGAAACATATTGGAAACTTGATGTGAGCTTATTATTTGTGCAATATCCACAGTATAAGTACAGATTGACTGATGGCATAAACATTAGTTCGATCTGTCACAAAATCGTCAATTCATAACATATAATTAAAAATATGATAAATTGTGGCGTTTCTAGCAATCTAAACCGCATTAGAATTGACCCACAGAGAGGCCAGAAATATTCAGCAGTCACAATGTTCGACTTGGTAATCCGTGATGGGATGCCGTCTCATCATGACGTCATTCTTTGCCATATTCTTGTAATGAACATGTCATAGAAAGTTCAACCCTGTTTGTTCTTTTGTCTCTATCTTATCCATTCCTTTGTCAATGTGTATGAAATTTTGAGAAAATTATCTAGTGATACCACTTATCATAAAACATCATTAAAACAACGAATCGGAGCACATATGTATGTTGCCATGGCAACCGCTTTTGTCAAATTCTTGTTGCCATGGCAGCCGTTTCAAAACATTTGATTTTCATTAGTTGTGAAAATATAAAATTTCAATAGCGTCGTTTACGATCCTTAAAGTTTCAGAAATATTGGGAGAAGTTTATACAATGAAATAACAGTTTAGTTTGGCATCAATTACTCATCACACATCTCTAGTCGTGTAGCAATCCAACCGGAAGACGGTATCGTCGCCCTGGCAGAGTGAGTGCCAGTAGTTCAAACTTCCACGGGTTAATAATTCATTCATAACAAGAATCTTAAGCTGTCTAGCTGATTTGAGACAGAGTTTGGTTCTGTAATATGATGCTGGCATGGCCACGAAGCGAGCGCGAAGCTGCGGATGATTGAATTTATTTTGTTCTGACAAAAATATAGCATGAATTGACCAAAGATTAATGGCATGAAATTATGACGATTTCAACCTGTCTCGAAATTGCCATTTTGTAATAGATTTGTAATAGTACAAGGCAAGTAGAATAAATTGTGGAGTTTTAACATTTTAAATCGCATTAAAATTGACCCACTGAAGGGCGAGTAATTTATTTTTAACGTGAACATTGAGTCCAACAGTGGGGCAACTTTTCCCGTTTCCAATGCGAATATGGCATAAAATTTACTAAGATTTCAATCTTTCCCAGAATCTTCATTTCGAGAGAAATTTAAAAGCAAATTACATGGCATGTAGAATGAATTATGGCGGTTCTAGCGCTTTAAATCGCATTAAAATTGACACACAGAAAGCGAGTAATTCTATTTTACCGTGAATAATTCATCCTTTCACAAAATCTTCATTTCGCAGCAGATTTGTAAGCAAATTGAAAGGCATGTAGAAAAAATGGGGAAATTCCAACCATCTAAACCGCGTTTGAATACACCCACGGTAAGGCATCTAGATTGACCTGACCTAAAAAAAAATAATAGCATGTAGCAAAATCTATATTTCAACCTTTTACATAATCGTCATTTCACAACAGATTCGTAATCGAATTGACAGGCATGTAAAAGAAATTGTGGCAATTCCAACCATCTAAATCACATTAAAATAGATCCACGGAAGAATCATAGAGAGAATTATACGTCAAGTAGGGGTGAGTTTTGCAAGTCTAATGATCCAATCCGCAATAGAATTGACCCACGGAAAGGCGAGTATTATAAACTACTTTCTACTGGGAACATATAGTCCACCGCGACCACCGTGTCAGCTTTTCCCGACGTCGCGTGAGCATTTGTTACTTTGTTGCGGAGTTTCGCGTGTTGCTGTTCAAAACGCTATTTGGATACAATTTCAAGGGAACAGTCCATGCTTATTACGTGACAAAGCAATGCTCATAACATGTACAGATCTGGCGGCAAAATGTGCTCTGAAGGCAAAGGGTGAAGGTAATTTCCCAGACTTCCCTGAAACTTGCGCCTGCGTGACCAAATGTACTAAACTAATACTTCCGTTTACGCGCGTGGGACCACATTGTTGGCACCTCAAAACTTTTCTGGTACATATACAGATTGGATATATACATTGTATCTACATACGTACACACACGTATGTTACATGATTGCTCGCTTGCGCTAGCTGCACTTCGTGCAGCGGCGCTGGCGCGCTCGCTATAAAGATCCGAGGGAGGTCCACAAGAGCTGTACTTGATACCCGAAAACTATGGAGAACTGTGCGGCCATCTATAGTTTGAAGGAACATCAAACCTACTTACTTTCTACTACTGTATTGACCTGAGAACGAGACTAAACCAGTATTTTCCCCAGCATTTCTTCCATTCTTAATTATGCGGCAGTCACTCAACCATGGCCAACATGGCCTATATATTGTTGATATGGCTAGACAAATTATAGGTACGACGTCTGAACGTTTCGACACATTTTTTTTTTAAATCACAAAAACATGTAATGCTTTGAATTGTTATGTAATCAACCCTTACCCCAGGGAGGTGTACTTTAGGTGTAGTTGAGGTGCTATTGAGGTGTACACAGGAGGTGTCTTTAAGGTGTACACCTCCAATTACTTCAATAGATGTTTTCATTTACGTTTATTTGCTCCTCAAGTGCACCTCGTATATTTGTTTCATCTAAACATTGAAATTGTGGGCAATATGTCTGAATTATAGAAGAATGAAGTTTTTAAAAACAATTTACATTTTATATTAAAGGGCTTTAAAACATCTAAGGAAATCGCAAGTCAAAAAGACCAATGAAGTTCAAGATATTCAAACATTAAAATGTCTATTTGTATATGAATGCACAACCAAATGAAATGATAAGATAAGTAAAGGGAGGTTTGGGTCAGCAAAGTTGATCGACGCAAAGCTCATCGTTAAGTTTAATCATGCATAAGTAAATACGAAGAGACAATTAAAAAGCCAGTGGTGGCGCCCTTGTAGTTGGCCTCTCCAGATTTTAAAAAATATTTCCACTACACCGCACCTCAACAGTTTGTGGGCGTATACCCTCACGAGGTGTTTGAAGGTGTGCACCTACACTAAGGTACTAACTTCATGAGATGCAATACACCTCGTTTGCAATTTTTGAGGTGAAGCTCCATGAGGTGTTCTGAGGTGTTATTTAAATATTTGGAATGCACCTCAAAGACACCTCATTAGTCTGCACCTCCATCGAGGTGCGCACCTACTTGGCACCTCGCATAAATTGATATTTTTGAGGTGCACCTCCAAGAGGTGTTCTGAGGTGCTAATTTAAATATTTGGAACGCACCTCAAAGGAGGTGTACACCTCCCTGGGGTAAGGGAATATATCTTTTCAGCTACATTCAAAACTTTAGTGCAACATCATGAAACAAGATAGTGTTTGAAATATACTTCAATATGAATGATATGTTTGTGTGGCAATGAGTACCTTCCTTCCATATAGTAAAACATGCTTCAACATATCCTCCCCAAATGTCCTCTGAACCTGCCATATTTCTTGAAATACATTTGTAATTAAGCATAAATTCAATAACGATTAGAAGGAATTTCGAAATTCATTTGGCTATTTTGCGTTTATCAGGCGCCCTAGTAGCGACTGAAGGAACTAAAGTTTGTACCTTACCGTTGTGCATGTCCTACAGCCTAGACTCTGACTTACTTTACTATAAATTGATTAATTTGTGATTAACCTTTCTCCTAATATTTCCAAGTAATTGCCTTGGTCAAAACTAAACCACCATGAAGACTCGGATTTTTGTGGTGCTACACGTAGCTTTCTAGGAAAGATTTAGATAATTTAAACTACATGAAACAGGAAACTTACCAGACAGGTAACTTTTCTTTCGCTCTTCTTTGCAGCTGATATGTGGCGTAGGACCCTGGGCTTTGATGTATGTAGGTGTGTACCTTTATTTTGGGTTTTCCCCAGGCCCCTGGGAGTACAGACCGACCTATCCCGTGCTAAGATGTTATATGCGTCACACAGGAGCATGGCCAATAGTGTTTCTCTTTCCGGGTTCTAATGTCACTGTCATAAACCATAGCAACTGAAGCGCAAACTGCACACATGACTTGTATCACACAAACCCTGTAATAGCGCAATATTAGAAAATAACTTACAGAAGGAAAGCTAAATCCTATATGACCAACGTGTTCTATAACCTCTTTTTTCTGCCACCAAGATATTTCCGTTCGTATCAGACAGTGCGTATGTTTACGATGTCAATTGGTTAATCGCTCCACAGAAAATGTATTTGTTAACACACACACATACATACATACACACACACACACACATATATATATATATATATATATATATATATATATATATATATATATATATATATATATATATATATATATATATATATGTGTGTGTGTGTGTCTGTGTGTCTGTGTGTGTCTTTGTGTGTGTGTGTGTGTATGTAAATATACGTACATATAGATGGCCAAATACATTAACCAGTGACCTGACTTTAGCGAAGGGGGAAGAACACATTTGATAAAATTGTTGTTTTTTTACTTCGTTTTTCATAATTTTTTCTGCCATATTGCGGCTAAGTCGTTACAAATCCGTTATAACTGGAGGAAACCAATGTACCCATCCACCACCTAAGTCACTGGTAACTTTCGCACATGCTCGAGTGGGATTCGAACCCGGACAGTGGTGAGAGATAGTTAGCAGTTAGTAGCAAAGCATTAGACCACACGGCCATCAGGGAAGGCCCTAACACTTATGATGAGGTGTATAAGGTCAGTCAGTCGATTAGACAGATGTTCATCCAATACACAGACTAGAATGTTGGTTGATTACTTGCGCACCCTGTCGAGGGTGGCTAAACCTGCTCACTATGTGTATTTCAGGGGATTCGACAGTAGAGATGTATTTAAGAACTATCTGCCACAGAATGACTGTACGGTAGGTGGAAGCCCTAGTCACTTCTTCAAAGACATGTGTACATTGTAGTAGGTGGCGTAGGCAAAAGAAAACTTTGTTCGAAGCGTGAAACTTGACCGAAGTATAATTTCATGTAAACTAATCAATTCTGCATCTGTAAATCCCGCAACAGACTTTGGCACCTCCTATTTTCGGTAGTGAAAACTAGAGAGTTGGTGAATAAAAAGATAGTTAAGTATACTGACAGTTTGTATGATAAAATGGTTTATACTTTCATGAAAGAGTGGTTTAAAGCAGATGATGTGTGTACTATACACATACTTTTGTATTGGGGCTAGTTAATAAAAGGTTTACCAAGATGCACTGAATGCCTGGTTTACTAACAGTACATGCATTGAATGTGTTTTAGGTATTTTTGAAGGTCATGTATGTTTGGATATTTTCACCCTAATCTCCCATTCTGTGTGTATTTCCTGACATAACCTGATAAAATATGTATGATAAATTATTGAAATTATCGAGAATATACATTGAAGTAGACGTTACAATATTTTTAAAGTTACTTTGCATCACTCAGTTTTGGTATTTTTTTAAACTAGAATGTCCACAGAAGGCACGTTCTTTAAATAACAAGTTAATCTTGTGTCTAGGATAATCAAACCTATTATGTGAAGTGTCAGATGGTAAAACACTGACGGCTAATCAGAAAAGGGTAACGGTAGAATATTTGACAGTGTGTTCAATTAGGGTGATACCATAATTATGGTGGTAAACAGTAAACACAAATGGGAAAATGGGCTAATCACAACTAAATGGAGGTGAAGTTTTTAAGTTTAGGAAAAGTTTATTCGTTACCCATCACTTATCATGTGGAAAGTTTTCTTTATTCATTTTCAATCAAACCACCTCTCAGCTGATTAATTGAAAGTTATATCTTAAAATGAGAATATGTTGCAAAACTTACAATCATTCCTGAATAAGAAACGGCTGTGATAGTATAGGAAATCAAGAAAAATGTAGAAGGGAGCGAAGCTACATATTTACCATAGAGCAATTATGCATCAATTGTTTGCATATACATTTATCTATTGACACATTGATTACTTGATTACTTTCCTAAGAATAGTATATTTCATACTTTAGTATCAGGAAAGCATGGATGCAGTCCACCACTGCGCTGGAGTGATCTGCAAATAGACTAAGCATATGTTAATTCCTCATCAGAGAGTGGTTTCTTTCTTCAACCTTAAACATTACAACCCTGATCATCTAGCCATGGATGTTAATACCAGAAAGTTAACATGCCAAATAGTGTTCACTGCCTCGTGCATAAATGATCTCCAAACAGTCAGAGCATAGTTTCACCCTGCCTGGCAACTGAGGTTTTCCATACTCAACTTTACAATTTACAATCCAAACCATCTATCCGTAAACATTGGCTACTGAATTACAACGAATAACCATTTGTAAAGCATGATTGTATCTGTATGGTATCCAATACTTATTTTTGGATACATATTTAAATTTTTATATTTCTTGATATTTGAACAGTGGTATATTTACATTATGCATGTCACCTTGAGAGCTTTCCAGTGAACAAAGATAAGCAATCCAAATTAGCTAGCACAGAATACCATTCATTGACCTTAAAGTCCTAGGAAAGTGTTTGAAGGCCATTAAAGATGATATTCTGCAATGATTATGAGTTATATCTATAATATCTAATATCTTAAAAGTAATCCTTATATTATATCAATTACGAGAAACACAAACTACTAAAGCTCTTGGCTTAGTGGACCTAGGCTTAAGTGCCATCCGAAGCTGCACTGTAAAGCAGCAAGGAGATTAAAATTTCCTCCTTCCGTGACCCCGCCGTGAATGGAACCCAGGCGAGTGTCCTAACCACTAGCCCAACATGCTGCTGTTGCAGCATCTACCATATATTGTGTAGATACTAATCAGGACAAGGTTTTTAGGCATACTTATGATGACTAGTAACTAACGAATAACAGAGTTATATATTCCATATATTCAGTTTTATTTCCAATTGAATAATACTAAGCTATCATATTGGATATTCCAAATAAATTGCTAAATTTATTGAAAACTAGTACTTCCAAACCTACACCTTAGGCTCCATATAATGCCAACACATGTGCTGTTTTACAGAGGTACACCTTGAGTAGGATAAAACTTCCAAAATATCACCGAGGCAATACTGGTGAATCTATGCTAAACATATATAGTGAATATACAGTGAAACCTCGAAAGAGTGAACACCTTGGGACCGGGCCAAAACGTTCACTATAGGGGGTGTTCACACTTCCGAGGTTTTGCAAGTTGGACCCGCAGACACAACATAATTATTTTTCTTCATTTTATCATTTTACATTAGATACATAGGCTATGATTCTTATAGAGAACCATAACTCATTAGTAAACACAGATAAGCACTTTACAACTCATCATTAATCAGTAACCTAATTGAAAATAACCCTATATTACAAATTTTACCCCGTTCATTAAGTGACACTTTACTTATTTTACACTGGGTAGCTGCCTTGGTTCGCTGTTCTAGACAAATTCCGCTTATTGAAGTTTCTACCCAGTACTCCATGTCAGTATGCTGTAGTCACAGGCAAATAACTTAAGATTCTCAGCAGCCTTGAGAAGATATCTTTCAAAGGAGGAGTGTCATTTGGAGCATCTTCACTTTCGTCACCAGATCTGGGCCTAAAATTGGTTAGCTTTAGATCATTTACTAATCCGAAGTTCCTACATCCACTGCACAGTACCCACTCATATGCGCACAACAGTGACATTCCCTATGTCTCAAGCTTTAAAACAAGCTGACACAAATGCAATTGCTATCACTGATGCTAAACTTAACCTGGCAAGTTCAATTAAAATGGAAGTAATTAGTGTAAACAACTGAAACACTTGCACACAAGTGGCATTGACTTTGATCTAATTGTACCCAGGTATTCACTTATATGAGGTTCTCAGGACCATTTTTCTCTCAAAAAGTGTTCACTGTTCGGATAAGGGGGTGTTCACACTTCGTAAAACTAAAATGTATTAGAAAAAAATGGGACCGGGGAAAAGTGTTCACTATAGGGGGTGTTCAAACTTTCGGGGTGTTCACATCCCGAGGTTTCACTGTACTCGAAAGGAGCGGGGAAACGCTTCTGATTGAGTTCTTAGTACTACAAATGCACTCGTTTTTGAATAAACGGATTTATTTGATTTGCCAGCGTGTATATTGAATCTGAAATGAAAACATGAATTAAATTGATGTGAGACCTCAATGTCTTTCAGTAAAATAGTGTCACTCTGAAAATCGTCTTTTTAACATTAAAAGAGAATTTTTAAAATCAATTCCTAGATTCCCGGATAGTGCTAGTAGTTCAAACTTCCACGGGTTAATAATTCATTCATAACAAGAACCTTAAGCTGTCTAGCTGATTTGGGACAGAGTTTGGTTCTGTATAAAGATCCAAGGGAGGTCCACAAGAGCTGTATTTGATACCCGACAACTATGGAGAACTGTGCGGCCATCTATAGTTTGAAGGAACATCAAACCTACTTACTATCTACTACTGTATTGACCTGAGAACGAGACTAAACCAGTATTTTCCCCAGCATTTCTTCCATTCTTATTTACACAGCAGTCACTCAACCATGGCCAACATGGCCTATATATTGTTAACATGGCTAGTCAAATTATAGCTACGACGTCTGACCGTTTCGAAACACTTTTTTTTCAAAAATCACAAAAACATGTAATGCTTTGAATTGTTATGTAATCAATATATCTTTTCAGCTACATTCAAAACTTTAGTGCGACATCATGAAACAAGATAGTGTTTGAAATATACTTCAATATGAATGATATGTTTGTGTGGCAATGAGTACCTTCCTTCCATATAGTACAACATGCTTCAACATATCCTCCCCAAATGTCATCTGAACCTGCCATATTTCTTGAAATACATTTGTAATTAAGCATAAATTCAATAACGATTAGAAGGAATTTCGAAATTCATTTGGCTATTTTGCGTTTATCAGGCGCCCTAGTAGCGACTGAAGGAACTAAAGTTTGTACCTTACCGTTGGGCATGTCCTACGGTCTAGACTCTGACTTACTTTACTATAAATTGATTAATTTGTGATAAACCTTTCTGCTAATATTTCCAAGTAATTGCCTTGGTCAAAACTAAACCACCATGAAGACTCGGATTTTTGTGGTGCTACACGTAGCCTACTAGGAAAGATTAAGATAATTTTACATACATGAAACAGGAAACTTACCAGACAGGTATATGCCACCTCTTCTCGCCCTACTTTGCAGCTGATATGCTTCTGCGGACGAGTGGTCGCTTAATCAAGGTAAAATATACAGGGAATAGCCTTGGGGGGATTTATAACGGTCGTTCAAGGCAAGTGGCCGTTTAAGAGAAGTGGTCGTTGAGGCAAGTTTGACTGTATATATATATATATATATATATATATATATATATATATATATATATATATATATATATATATATATATATATATATATATATATATATATATATATACATATATATATATATATATATACATATATATATATACATATATACATATAAATATATATATATATATATATATATATATATATATATATATATATATATATATATATATATATATATATATATATATATATATATATATATATATATATATATATAATAGATTAATAAATCATGACAAAAAAGCAAAATTACCAAATGCACATGACAATCCTTTTTTCATAACGGAAATTTACAAAGTATTATATATTTCATATATTAAGATATAGAGTGCAGAGATTTCTGCACCAGTCCATTGCATGTCTGTCAGTGCCTGGATGGAAAATAGGCCAAGCATATAAAATGAACCACGCAGCTTACGAATCAAAGCTACGTTCAGTTGCAAGGTCATCCATGCATCCATATAACTATGTGGTAATCAAGCATGCGGTCGTGCATTATGCCTGGACTGCCCACGCATTTAGTGCTGAAATTAAATATCGGCACTGTTTTCAATTTGAATTATAGATCGTAAAACCCATCATATAATTTGGATACGATATAGGTAAATGTTATTGTCTATTAGTGAATACAATATTTAATTAGGAATTTGGAATTTCTATTTCCGAGCAGTCGTAAATGGTCGAGGAAATGGGATTACCAACCAAATCACAGCCTAACCCAAAGTCAATAGCAATTTTTTCATATGCTCCGGTTGGTAGTCGAACCCGGGCAGAGATGAGAGGCAGCCAGCAGTCAGTGGCAAGGTCTTAGACCACACGGCCATCAGTACTCAAAAAATGTTTTCGTTGGACATGGTTAATGCAATTTAAAATGTAGATATAGTAATTTTTTTTTCAATTTCCTTGTAGTATTGAGAGTAGTTACTTTTTCTACTACGTTCTATGGTCAAGAGTAAAATGAGGGTATCATATGCAGTATGCAGTTACAACTGGCAAGTCACAATTTAGTCTTAATACATCAGATGAAGTGATAATTAACGAATATCCAAATGATCCATCAGCTTATCTCAAACAACGGGCTTGATCATCATGATAGTAGTCTCTAGAGAATAATGATATCCCTTCCATTGCCTCCAATTGACACCATCAGCATAAGAGGTGTGTTTACCCCGAAGATACTGGCCATTCAGATTGGAAGAGTGACAACTTTCATACCACCAAGCACCTTTGTACGTCACAGGGCAACGAGCAGAATCACCAGTACCTCTATGGTCCTTTGTTAGGAATGGTCTGTAATTGTGACCGGTGAGAGCATCTCCAGCGGTTCCACTGTATGTCCCTATAGACAAGGTATAGCCATGAGCCTCATCAGATATAGCAAAGGTACTGTACTCAGCATACCTGGTGTTTCCCTCGAAGTCTTCAAGATGAATTCGTAGTTTGTAGGTTCTGCTCTGCGTAAGGCTGTGCATAGTTTCCAAACCAATCCAGAACTCGCCTGAAGAATTGCCAAAACCCTGGCGGTAATCGCTCCAGCCTCGATAGAAATCCACTGATCCATCCATTCTTCTCTGGATTACCAGCCATCCTGCTTGACAGTATGGAATACCAATTGGAGCAGGCTTCTCAAAACATACAAGCAGATCAATGTGTAAGATGTGATGGCTTGCCACTAACTTTCGCAGATCCCTTTGTGCCTCAAGGCTGCCATTCAATTGATTACTTATCGCTGCAAACTGTTCCTTCAACAATAGAATTTCCTCTCTCAACAGAATTACCTGAAGGGAACATGATGGACATGAGTCTTCATTCTCCAATGTTGTTGGTTGTGCCTCCAACAAAGGGGCTCCACGCAGAAAAGTGCAGATACAAAAGAAGTATATGAAATTTGCAGGCATCTTAAACTGATTTCTTTGCCAACGTGCAGAGAGTGTCTGAAAAATAAGATATAATTTTTATGGATTTGGGACCTGAATATGTCTTTCAGAAAAAATACTGTCACGCTTAAAATGTTTTTATCATGAAAAGGGAAATTTTCAAACCTAGATGTCTGAGTAGTGCAAATGGTTCAAACATAAATTACTGGAACTACGCATAATTTAAATCAACGTACTATTTGAAAAAGTTTTTTTAGGAGGGTTCTGAACAACGTTTCATCTTCAAATGTTCTGGTGCAAACTATACTACTATAAAGCCCATATCTTTCATGATGATAAACGTAAACATAAACTTACCAGACTGGAATCTGAAGCTTGTTCTTGCTTGCTTCTGCGGAGGAGTCATACACTGCTTGACCGAATGCTGTGTATCGAAGACTGTAGATGCTTACACGTATTTTTGGTATTTTACCACGCCCAATAGATTTGAAATTGACCTATCCCGTGGAGAGATGCTCATAACGTCACACAGGAGCATGGGCAATGGTGCTTCACTTGCCGGATTCTCGTGTAACTATCATAATACAATGCTACCAAAGTGAACCCTCCTAAGTGGGTCAACGGTCATGAGGTTTTGTCACAATGCTTGATAACAAGTTTAATATTAACATCTATATGCAGCGTGCGTAAACCAAATTCTGCATGGCTGATAGATATTACAAAACAAAAATATGACTATTACCTTGAAGTTAGATGTTTGCCTTGCTTTGAAACACAATAAAAACAGAATTGCTTAGATGCCCATATGAATCTACTTAGTTCATTCCAAAATTGTCTGTAATGAAGTAATAATATATAGGATTCTGCTCAAAACTAGATGGCAAAAACTCGACTGTTTATACTGTGCTGACAAAATGTCTCCTACATACCTTTTAAGATTGTGATATTACTACAATCTAGATATATAGATATACAGATAGATAAATAGATACACACACACACACATACACACATATATATATATATATATATATATATATATATATATATATATATATATATATAATTATATATATATATATATATATATATATATATATATATATATATATATATATATATATATATATATATATATATATATATATATATATTGTATATATTTATGCGTGCGTATGTATATACACGCACGCACACACACACACAAACATACACACACACACACACGCATAGTATCTTAAGCGCCTCAATCGCTTGAGATTTCGCAATTCTGAATTAACACCATTTTCATAATAACAGTTAGTCGTCATTAGACAGAGCTTGGATCATACGATAAGTTAGTATTTTAATTATTCTCACATTTTCAGCCATATATACTTATTGTATATATACTATATACATATAGACTATCGTGACTAGCCAGCTGTGCGTGTCGGAGGAAACTAGAGTACCCAGCGAAATGCACTGCCCATCATAATGGCATTGACAATTTCCTCTTTCCCAGGCTTAGCAGCTCAAATAATTTTATTGAATAAGGTTATCTATCGCTAGGATATGCTTAACCAATTTGGCTATCGAATATTCCGTATTATTATACCTCACGTGAGGATACTCTTATAAGTAAATTGATAGTGCGCCTACGGGTTGCCTCCCTGCTTTGTTAGCTCCTGGCCTTATCACCTATTTTAGGTGATTAAGGACAAGCTTTCCACTAGGAAGCACCTAGGATTAAGGCAACATTATAGGGATCAGCCAGAAGAAATCTGTGGATCAAACAACAAGTATAAAGCCTGGAATTAAGGATTTTCAAGGATTTGAAATCAACATTTTCAGGCTTTCCTCAGCCACAGGGAACATTAGAGCAAGAACCGTTAGTCGTCAAGTCGTAAAAGGGCAATAAAAGTCCTTGACATCAACACTTGACACTGATACCACCAAGATGTCCAGTGCTCCTACTGCAACCATTCTCAAGCCAGTGTTTATCTATAGGCCCTACCAACTAGTCAGCAAGGCTGCTACCAGGGCATACTCACCATCAAGCAGACTGTCATCCAGACAAAACCAGGTGTGCCATTAGGAGTGCTTGAAAAACTGAGGCAAAATAACATCTGCTCAGTTCCAAAGACACACAGAGGGGTGTCAGGAGGAAAATCAAAAGTGCGGAATATCCTGACTGTCACAACAACACCCAGGCTAACCCATCAGGCTGTACAGGGCAGGAGGGTGAACTGGGACAACTTGATAAAGATTGAAACCAGGACCAACCTCTTCCCAATTGTGAGTAGAAAGGATAAGAGATCTAAAGAGCTGGGTATCTGCCTCTTGAATACACAGTCAGCAAGAAACAAAATTGAAATCATTAGGAATTAAATTCTTTAGCATGATATTGACAACGGTACTTGACAAGCATGCACCAGCAAGAGTGAAAATGGTAACAATTCGTCCAAAACAACCATGGTTCTCTGATGATTTGTATGGTGCAAAATGCGAAAAGAGGAAATGGAAAAGAAAGTGGAGAGACACCAACCTCACTGTCCACTATGACCTGTTTAAAACAGCGAGGACCAAATTTAACAACATGTTATTAAAAGCTAAGAAGGACTACTAGCTACAACAATCTAATAGTTGAGTCCTCCACTGACTCAAAAAACCTCAGTAACATTGTGAAAGACATATTACATCAAAGAAGTGAGATGAAACTCCCTGAGCATGCATCAACAGAAGAATTGGCAAACCGCTTCGCTGTATTCTTTACTGACAAAGTATGTAAGATACGTGATGAGCTGCCTGATCTCTCCAGACACCAGTTGAATATACCTACCCTGGCATTGACATGTTCACTGAATGTTTTCTCGATCGTGACTGAAAGCAAAGTTCGCAAAATCATAGCAAAATCACCGGCAAAGAGCTGCTCTCTAGATACCGCTCCCACTTGGATGGTGAAAGACTCGGTAGATAAGCTTATTCCAATGGGGCATGTAAAGAATTCTTAGTTCCAGATTGCCCAATAGAGGGGGCAGTCGTTTTTCCAAACTAAGCTGAAGGGGTAGTTGTACCGATAACCATAGGCTGCTTGTTTGTTGAAGGTGCAAGAATGAGTGCTGTGCTCTCAATATTTCCTTCACAGACAAAGCAGACACTAAAATAGGGCGAGACTAACCACTTCTATTAGGTTTACGTAATTTGAATGAAAAATGTTTATAATGAATGTCAAAGTTGTGTTGATATTTATTATAGAATGAAACTCCCTATTATCACTCAGCACCCATCTAGGTACTTTTCTTTGGATTCTTCCTTTTTTTTATGGTGAAACTAAAGTTTATCAAAGCAGGTATTATTTGTTAAAATAAAAGCTAGATAAAGCTAGTCAATACCCAATTTTGAAATGTCACCTATAGCTACTCGCTACAGGATAGGGATAACATTAAGTTGTTTACCTTTTAATTAGAGTATATTCTCAAGTAAATATATATTCTAAATACCATTGGAAATGCTTCATGTAGACATTATAAGTAGCATTTCCTTTCTTAAGATTACAGGCAGATTCTCATGGGTACTTAAGATTTTAACTTTGTACATAAGGGAAACCGTCTACCTAGCACATGCATGTGTATTGGATTATATGGTTACTTCCTCCACGAGTATCTTACACTTGTTTGACATTTACCATATCAAATTCAGTTAGATTACAGGATGTAAAGCGAGATTCCAAATAGATGGATACAGTACATTGAGAAGAGGCATCACTATGAAGATACACTCCATCCCATTTCCACTACTCACACAAAGAAAACACATCCAATGAGAATAGTAGTTGATTTTTTAAAATAATTGTCTGATAACAAAAATAGAACCCCCCCCCCTCTCTCTCTCTCTCTCTCTCTCTCTCTCTCTCTCTCTCTCTTTGTATATATGTAAACTTATTGATATGTGATGTTTATTCTATTACTTTCTCAGAGTATGAATATTTTCATTATTTTAGGTTCTAGCCACTTTGATACTTTTCGAATATAAAATCATTATGTGGCACACATGATAATGGAACAGAATCTACTACGGGTATAACTTCTCATAAATAAATAATATGTACATATACTTTGAAATATATATATATATATATATATATATATATATATATATATATATATATATATATATATATATATATATATATATATATATATATATATATATATATATATATATATATATATATATATATATACATACATACATATTAACAGGGCCTTAGCCAGGACCCGTCCTGTCTGTCTTTTGGACTGACAGATTCCTGAAAACCTTTGTCTTGGACAGGCGAAAATTTCAAGAAAGAATTTACAATTTTATCTTTTTATCTTTTTGGTGGTAATAATCAAATATTTTCCTAAAAAGCCATCTTCTATGCCATGGCTGAAGTGTAAATTGCCCTTTTTGACACAAAAGGGTATTAAATGTAGTTGGTATAAGGATTTCAAGTAACTGGGCAGCTACATCTGGATGGGCAGACAGGCATTTTTAAAATCCTCGCTAAGACCCTATATATATATATATATATATATATATATATATATATATATATATATATATATATATATATATATATATATATATATATATATATATATATATATATATATATATATATATATATATATATATATATATATATATATAAGTTATACCAGTGGTAGATTCTGTCCCATTATCACATGCCACATAATGGCTTTTTAAGATGTATCAAAGTGTATCATCTAAAATGATGAAAATATTCATCATATTTAAAGAAAGTAATTACATTTACATCATCTTTATATAAGTTCACATTTTCTCCCTTTATTACTGGCCCATGAAGCGGTAGCTCATGCTTTAGCTGAGCTATTAGAAGCCTACCCCTTTCTTCAATCCCTGCCAGGATAAAACATTCAGCAACCTAGTGGGGAAATATGGTACTATTCTCTACATGCCCCATTGTTACGATTTTAGTGAATCTGTCGTTGCAAAGTGCCAATGTGCCTGACTCCATGAAACAGGCGTTAGTCACTCTGTTACTGAAGAAAGATGATCTCGACCCGGAGGTGCTCAAGAACTATCGTCCTGTTAGCAACTTATCATTCTTGTCAAAAGTATTGGAAAGGGTAGTTGCAGCAAGACCTACCAATTACATGACTATAAATCAGCTACATGAACCCATGCAGTCGGCATACAGAGCATGTCATAGCACTGAGACTGCACTTGTGCGGGTACAGAACGACATCCTTCGCACTCTCGATCAGGGTGGGGCCGCCATCCTTGTGTTACTCGATCTTAGTGCTGCTTTCGATACAATTGATCACTCCATTCTCTTGTCTAGGATGGAGTCAGTTCTTGGAGTTAAAGGATCTGCTCTACAGTGGTTCAAATCATACCTGCTAGGCAGGAAACAGCGGATTAAAATCAATGATGACTTCTCCGAAAATCAGGAAATCCTGTGGTCTGTACCACAGGGATCTGTGTTGGGCGCACTATTGTTCCTAATATACATCATACCTCTGGCACAACTAATCCGATCCTACGGTCTAAACAATCATGGCTATGCTGATGACACCCAGCTCTGCTTATCATTTAAAAAGACAAGTGATAACGCAATCGTCAAAAGTGAAATCCTTAATCTTGAGAAATGTTCGTGTGACATAAGTGTCTGGATGTCTCAGAACAAGCTGAAACTCAACAATGACAAGACTGAAATTATTCTATTTGGCTCTAAGAAACACCTAGCTGAACTGAACATTAAGTCACTCTCTGTAGCGGGGACTGATGTGTCTGTTGCATCTGAGCCTGTGCGGAATCTGGGAGCTATGTTTGACTCTCAGTTGATCATGGCACCCCATGTCAAAAGTGTTGTCAAAAAATCTAGCTTTCACCTGAGAAATATTGGAAAAGCGAGACGTGTGTCAACAGAAGATGCCACAAAAACAGTGATGCAGTCACTGGTGATTGGATTACTTGGATTACTGCAATGCTCTCCTAATTGGAATACAACAGGATTTGATTGCAAAGCTGCAGCGACTACAAAACAGTGCTGCAAGGATATTATCGAGAACCAGGAAGTATGAACATATCACACCTGTTCTCATCAAGCTTCACTGGCTACCAATCAAATTCCGAATCCAATTTAAGGTCCTGCTGCTGGTGTACAAGGCGCTAAACGGGCTTGCACCTAAGTACATCAAGGAGCTGCTCGTGCCTTATAAACCAAGACGGCATCTAAGATCAGAAGCAAAGGGCCTCCTGGATGAGCCTCAGACTAGACTCAAATTCGGAGATCGTGCTTTCTCCATTAGTGCACCGAGATTATTAGGCTATCGGCCAAATCTTAAAAGAGCCTTATTTAGCGAGTTTAATTACCCCCCCATGTAGATGGAATTTTTTACTTTAGGGGGATAGGGGAGTATATGGGGCCTACCAAAATGCCGTGCCCCCACTTTGGGACATGGTCAGATTTGCATTAGGCCTGGTCAAACTGACCACCCACAAATTAGGGAATCGGCCACCTGACTCACACATATATAGAGGAATAATGGGGTGGGGGTAAAGAAATTGACCATAAAAATGCTCACAGTTCATTGAATACCACAAGTTTGGTATCAAAATGATGGTCTGGAGGAGACGTATCCTTTAAAATACTAAACACATAACAAACTCTATTCCATGATGTAATAGAGGTCATTCAAGGTCAAAATGGCTGCTAAATCAAGAATCTGGGATTTTCCCATAATCTATAGTTTCGGTTTATAAACTTCTCAGATTTTTTGAAGGGATGTATTTCATTTCTGTAGCCACTTTTTCAGATGGAATGCTTTTTAGTGGAGTTGTTCAACATTTTAGAAAGTTCATTGATTAGAATGTTAAGTCTAATTTTGAGATTTAAGGCACAAAGTAGGGTACCAGGCCCACCTAGTGACCCCAAAAAATGCCGAAAATGGTTAAAAATTGAAAACCAAAATGCCTGTATCTTAAGTTTTACAAGTTGGAAGGGAGCAGATGATGCACCAAAATATCAGGTTCAATTTTCCCTATAATCTGGAAGATGATGGTAAAAAATCCTAAAATTAAGGGGTCATTGAAGGTCAAATAAAGGTCAAAATGTCAATTTTTCTTTAAAAAATTCAAATTTTGATGAAGATATTTTGATAAAGTAGTTGTGTTTTGTTTGGGATTTAATTACTCCCCCCATGTAGATGGAATTTCATACCTCAGATGGATAGGGGAGTGTCTGGGGCTTACAAAAATGATGTGCCCCCACTTTGGGACATGGTCAGATTTGCGTTAGGCCTGATCAAACTGACCACCCACAAATCAGTGAATCGGCCACCTAAAGCACACATGTATTGAGGAATGATGGTATGGGGGGGGGGGGGGGGTAGAGGAATTGACCATAAGATTGCTCAAGGTTCATTAAATGCCACAACTTCGGTATCAGAATGTTGGTCTAAAAGAGACTTATCTTTTAAAATACTAAACACGTGACAAACTCTATTCCGTGATGTAATAAAGGTCATTCAAGGTCAAAATGGCTGCCAAATCAAGAATGTGGGATTTTCCCATAATCTCTAGTTTCCTTTTATGAATTTCGCAGTTTTTTTGAAGGAATGTATTTCTTTTATGTGGCCACTTTTTCTGAGGGAATGCTTTCTAGTGGAGTTGTTAAACATTTTAGAGAGTTCATTGATTAAAATGTTAAATCTAGTTTTGAGATTTAAGGTACAAAGTAGAGTAACAGGCCCACCTAGAGACCCCAAAAAGTGCCTAAAATGGTACAAATTTGAAAACCAAAATGACTGTTTCTTTATTTCTACAAGTCGGACTGAAGGAGATGATGCACCAAAGTATCAGGTTTAATTTTCTCTTCAATCTGGAAGATGATAGTAAAAAAAACTAAAATTAAGCGGTCATTGAAGGTCAAATAAAGGTCAAAATGTCAGATTTTCTCTAGAAATTCAAATTTTGATGAAGAGATTTTGATAAAGCAGTTACGATTTGTCATAGTATAAGGTCCAAACCAAGTTACCACAGTAACTGACAGATATATTACCTGAAGTATGGTCCACTCTTATATTTTTGACCATATATCGGTAAAAATGAAGTAGTTTTAAGTCAATATGGAGGTGTGGATTATGGCATATAGCAATTCCATGCTTATAATAAGTGCTTACAGACGGTTGGTGAGGAAGTGCTCGTATGGCATCACTGTTTAGGTCATAGAAGTTGTGAAAAACAAACATCATAGGCATTGTTTGGTATCAAAATGCTTGTTGTAGGACATTTCTTTTTTATTCAATTCAACCAATCTAGGGCAAAGTATATTGCTCTTATATTAGAGGTCATTCAAGGTCAAACTAACCCCAATTTCATGCTTTAAGGTATTTTGTCTTTGAATTGTCCATTTACCAGCTTATTGAATTCTCCTGCAATACATTTTCTTATCCTGGAATTAATTTTAGGTGAGAAATATCTTTATAAAGGATCCTCAGACACTTTTTTAGTCACGTCAAGACAAGGTCTGGGCCAATCTTGAATATTTACGGACCAAAATGGCCACATGCCTGAATATGGGTGCACCCAAATATCTAAGTGAAGCAACAGAATGTTGACATAATAGAGTTATATCTTATTGTATGTCAGCTTTCATTTTCAATGAGGAGAACAGGGTTTTAAACTTGCCTATTGTCTTTAAGTGGCTTTGATGAACATTTTAGAAAGCTCATTGACCAAAAGTTCCATTTCAAGCTTTAAGGTACAAAATAGGGTACTTAGTCCACCTGGCGACTCCAACAAGTGCCTAAAATGGTACAAATCTGTACACCAAAATGACTGTATCTTAAGTTTTGCAGGTTGGAAGGGAGCAGATGATGCACCAAAATATCAGGTATAATTTTCTCTTCTAACTGGAAGATGATGGAAAAGTGATACTAAAATTAACGGGTCATTGAAGGTCAAATTAAGGTCAAAATGTCAATTTTATTTGAAAATTCATACTTTGATAGAGAGTTTTGATGAAGTAGTTGTGTTATGACATTTTAGTTATCACAATAAATGACAGATAAATTACCCCAAGACAGGATCTGAGAATATATTTTGAACCATTTACTGGTGAAAATTAGGTAGTTTGAAGTCAATGTGGAGGTGTGGAATAAGACGTTTGGCAATTTCAGGTTTCTAATAAGGAGAGTTTGTGAGAAAGTGCTAGTATGTGACAACTGTTTAGGTCATCAAAAGTGTGAGCACCAAACAATATAAGCATTGTTTGGTATCAAAGTACTTGTTGTAAGACAATCTTCCCATTTTATGCAACCAACCTAGAGTAGGGTGTTCTGTTGTCATATTAGAGGTCATTCAAGGTCAAACTACCTCCTCTTTTATGATTTAAGGCATTTTGACTCTAAATTATATTATTAGTATCATTTTTCCATCATCTTCCAGATTGAACAGAAAAAAATTAAACCTAATATTTTGATGCATCATTTACTCCCTTCCAAACCAGTGAAACTTAAAAGAGTCATTTTGGTTTTCAGATTTGTAACATCTAAGGTACTTTTTTGGGTCGCCAGGTGGACTTGGTACCCTTTTTTGTACCTTAAACCTTAAAATAGAACTTGAAATTCAAGTCATGGAGCTTTCCAAAATGTTCAACAACTCCAATAAAAGACATTCCTTCAGAAAAAGTGGCTAGAAAAAAATACATCACTTCAAAAAATGTTTAGTAAACATATCTAAGGTATTTTGTTAGCCAATTATTGTGGTAACTTGGTCAGGAAATTAAGTGATGACAAAACACACCTTCCATCAAAATCTCTTCATCTGTATTTGAATTTCCTAGAGAAAAAGGATGTTTTGACCTATATTTTACCTTCTTTTTTCCTCAAATCTCTTTAACATCTTACATGACAAACACAATAGGCAAGTTCAAAAGCTTTAAAGCTGACATTCCATAAGATACAACTCTGCTATGTCAACTTTCTGCTGCTTCACTTAAATATCTGAGTGCACCCATAATCAGTCACTTTGTCATTTTGGGTTTATTGATTGATTAGCACTGTGGCCTCAGTTCTGAGGAAATAGATACAGGTATGTGTGGTGTCATAATCCCCTCAGGACTCCCCATTCTAGAACTATGAGTGTGGTGTCACTCATAATCCCCTCAAGGATTATGGGAGTCAGGAACCAATGTCTAAAAATAAGATTTGCTATGGGTATAGGAAGGTCACTTCCTCCACGCATTTCAATCAGTGTAGTAGTGAATGTGGACAGTCTACCCATATGGGATTCATTAGACAAAGGAATACTGTGTCAGACCTCAGGGAAAGTTGCCATTTCTGCTGCAAAATATGTATGGATTACTCATTCTGGATTATGTAACTTGGATCACTGGAGTGGAGATACAGCAATAGAGGTTTGTGAAATTATCTTTCTTTCAAGGCCCAGAATCTAAAAGCCACCTTGTCAGAAAGCTATGCTTTTGAAGTTTGGATAGCTTCAGAATTGGCCCTGCAACATGTTTGTCTTAGATAAATGAAGCTAAAACCCCCATTTAGAGCATTACAAGCTTTTATTTGCCAAATCAATATACTTGCAGTCAAAGAGTCTGCCAGCATAACACACTAGATAGCTGAAAATTGATTTTGATGGCACAGTTCTTTGAATTATTAAGAATTCAAGAGCTATAATGCATTACATTAGCATGCAAACAAAATGCCAGTTTACTAAGTAGGCGGGGCTTGGGTGATGTCATATGCCCATACATGGAATCCAGTTGACAGGGATGTTAGGCAGTTGAAGAAATGTACTCATTTATACTTTCTTTTGAGGTAATTGAGAAGAAAAAATGTTGACAGTTGTGAAATACAATGGAAGGTTACTTTATCTTTCCACTTGGACAAAAATAAATACATTAAAGTAGTAGCAAAAAGTTGCACATTAACTTTAACTGTGAAATACACAAAACTGCCATTTTCTCAGCTTAGTTTTCTATAGTTTTACTCTCACGGCTGACGTGAATTTAGACACAAATCTTAATCAATTAGCTTCAAACTTTGTATATAGATTCTAAA
>OZ012701.1:20953808-20964353 GCA_963942565.1 Maea johnstoni | reverse complement strand
ATATATATATATATATATATATATATATATATATATATATATATATATAGATATATATATATATATATATATATATATATATATATATATATAATATATATATATATATATATATATATATATATATATATATATATATATATATATATATATATATATATAGTATATATATATATATATATATATATATATATATATATATATATATATATATATATATATATATATATATATATATATATATATATATATATATATAATATATATATATATATATATATATATATATATATATATATATATATACATATATATATATATATATATATATATATATATATATATATATATATAATATACATATATATATATATATATATATATAATATATATATATATATATATATATATATATATATATATATATAGATATATATATATATATATATATATATTACTAGTATGCCATAGTATCATATGTATACGTGGTAGTTCTATTGTCTTGCTGTACTACAGGGTGTCCCAAAAAAAATGCAACGAGCTACATTTTCCTAGGGATAATAGGAGGCCGGTATTTATTATTGATACACTGCTGGAAAGCTACATATCTCAGCTAAGCACCATGAAAAAATCACAATGAAATGATATTCCTGTGGGTAGATATCCCCCCAAACATGACAACCCCTCTGAAGTGCAATCGCGCGCGACCGGTACTGGCCTGTTTATACACAAGCTAGCAACGAGGTACATTTTCCCTAATTGCTGGAGAACTATTAGACTGGTATGTATTGTTCTTACATCCTTGAAAAGCTACATATGTCAGCTAACTAACATATAAATATCAAAAGCAAACAATACTCCTGAGGGGAGAAATCCCCCAAAAGGTCACACCTCCTCCAAAGTGAAATTGCACACGAGAGGTTTTGTGTGTTTGCATGTAATATTCCCGTACAGATGGCTTGAACAATGAATCTAAAGGCATATTGCCATAAGTTGAGGGCAAATTATATTAAAACATCTTTTTGGGCTCAATTAAATTTAAAAAAAGTCTTCCTGAGGTGTAACTTGCTGGCCTACCATGTACTCATAACAGTTATAAAGGAAGCTTAGGAAGGGTCTGATCAGTGATCAGGCAATTGCTCCACTCAAATTATTCAAAATGGGAATTCGGACCAAGTAATTTTGCTCATGATTGACTGCATTTTGACAGGTAAGCCAGGGCTTTGTTTCACACGTGGCTGAACAGGTTAAACAGGTGAAAGCAGGTAAATCAGTGCTAGCTTGTGTATAAACAGGCCAGTACCGGTCGCGCGCGATTTCACATCAGAGGGGGTGTCATGTTTGGGGCTATACCTCCCCACAGGAATATCATTTCATTGTGATTTTTTCATGGTGCTTAGCTGAGATATGTAGCTTTCCAACAGTGTATAAATGATAAATACTGTCTTCCTATTTTCCCTGAAATCTAGGGAAATGTAGCTCGTTGCATTTTTTTTGGGACACCCTGTATTTGCTTAAAGCATTAAGGCAACAATACTCGCCTTAGTAAACTATCATTACCCTTCTCAAACAACGTGTAACATTTCTGTCGTGTTACACAATCGGACATTCTTAATTTTTTTGAATTGGACAGGAAAAACCATCTGTAGGGACTCGATTTTAAGCTATTTAAACTTTTAAGTATGGGTCACTTTTTATTATTTTTAAGCTTAATATGGGGGCTCTAGTACGGCGAGTTTCGACCACATTAATCACTGCGCTTCAACTGTTAATCTACATCACACACATACTGTACAATGGCTAATTTTCCGTGTACCAATTATCCCTAATACTTCATTTTTGAATGTTTCCGTTTTTATACTATTTTTCGAAGAGAGGACGTGTTTTTTTTCAGTTTCTAATTTACCCGTTTTACGTACATTCTTAATTTAAGTATACCAAAGAGTATAATCTATTACACTAAGGTCATGATATCTGTTTATTATATCCGGACATGCACTGTATTGTTTTTTTTCTATGTTGTTTATTCTCGTTTGTACGGAAGCCTATTAGGACCACTGAAAAAATATTTTTTTATTTTTATTTTTTTCCTTAGAAATCCGAAAATCTAAAAAAAAAATTGTCTCAAGATCCTCGTTCGGAAATTTTTTTTTTTTTAAATATTTTTTTTGTGTTCTGCAATGTTACTAAAAATAGATAGCCAATCACTGCCTCGCTCGTGTAGCCTCGTCAATCACACTACACGCGCGTGAGGCAGCGCCGGCAGTGGCATTCTTGTCTGAACAACGGATAAATACACGTTTTATCTACATATAATTTAGCCTGTGTTGTTTTTCATTCATTTTTCACTCATCTGTATCAGTATCTGTATAGCTGATAATGCTCCTTAAGGAGAACTGTCACAGCTTGAACAGGCATACAAACACACACACACGCTCATACATTGCCGGGACTGTCTGCGAGCATCAGATCGTTCTGGTTAAGACGTAGGTGACATGTCAATCTGCGTGCAACGCGCCGGGCGTGTGTGTGCTATAGACCAGGAGACTTGCCCCCCCCCCCTCCCCCCCCCCCCCAGGCTGTCAGTACCGTTCGCCGTGTACATAGGCGAGGCCCGTCAGAGCAACAAGCATAGGGCCGGAGGGTCTGTGTGTGTACGTGTGTGTTTGCATGTCTGTTCTTAATAAGTCAAAAAAATATATTCTAAGACCGCTTACAAGGACCACAATTTTTTTTTAAATTTTATTTATTTTTGCTTAGAAATCAGAAAATCTTTTCAAAAAAAATTTTTTTTGAATTTTTTTTTGCTAAGAAATCAGAAAAATTAAAAAAAAATTAATTTTTTTTTTGCTTAGATATCAGAAAATCTTTAAAAAAAATTTTAAAAAAAAATATATATCTCAAGATCCTCGTTCACAAAAATATTTTCAAAAAATAAAAATATATTTCAGAAGAGTTACTAAAAATAGTAAGCCAATCACTGCCTCGCTTGTGTAGGCTTGAAGGAGTGCCCGGCCTTTGCACCAATCAAATCGGTCGTTTTATTTGGAGCTCAGTTTAGATCGTCAAAACTGGCCCGTACAGTACGCTTATATATACCAGAATTGTTCATACAATTCTGGTATGTACCACGATTGTCCAGTTGGGTATGTACCAGAATTGTTCCTACAATTCTTGTACGTAAGAATTGTCGGAACAATTCTGATATTAAATGAATTGATTTCGAATTTCGTTTGACACACGGCTTCCGGGGGGGAAGGCTCCTGGTCTATAGCACACACACGCCCAGCGCGTTGCACGCAGATTGACATGTCACCTACGTCTTAACCAGAACGATCTGATGCTCGCAGACAGTCCTGGCAATGTATGTGCGTGTGTGTGTGTGTGTTTGTATGCCTGTTCAAGCTGTGACAGTTCTCCTTAAGGAGTATTATCAGCTATACAGATACAGATACAGATGAGTGAAAAATAACACAGGCTAAATTATGTAGATAGAACGTGTATTTATCCGTTGTTCAGACAAGAATGCGGCTGCCTCACGCGCGTGTAGTGTGATTAACGAGGCTACACGAGCGAGGCAGTGATTGGCTATCTATTTTTAGTAACATTGCAGAACACAAAAAAAAATATTTAAAAAAAGATATATTTCCGAACGAGGATCTTGAGACAATTTTTTTTTATTTTATTTTTTTTAGATTTTCGGATTTCTAAGGAAAAAAATAAAAATAAAAAAAATATTTTTTCAGTTGTCCTAATAGGCGGTATTTTTTATTTATTTTTTTTTTTTAAATTTTCGGATTTCTAAGGAAAAAAATAAAAATTTAAAAAAGAATTGTGGTCCTTGTAAGTGGTCTTAGAAATATTGTTTTTACTTAATAGAACAGACATGCAAACACACACGCACACACACGCCCAGCGCGTTGCAGGGATATTGACATGTCACCTACGTCCCTACCAGAACTATCTGTGCTTGCAAACAGTCCCGGCAATGTATGTGCATGTGTGTGTGTTTGTATGCCTGTTCAATAAAGTATAATGAAAGGTAACACAGGGAAAATTATGTAGCTAAAACATGTATCTATCCGTTGTTCAGACAAGAATGCCACTGCCGGCGCTGCCTCACGCGCGTGTAGTGTGATTGACAAGGCTACACGAGCGAGGCAGTGATTGGCTATCTATTTTAGTAACTTTGCAGAACACAAAAAAATATTTAAAAAAAAACAATTCCGAACAAGGATCTTGAGACAATTTTTTTTTTTTTTTTTTTTTTTTTTTAGATTTTCGGATTTCTAAGGAAAAAAAATTTAAAAAAAATTAAAATTTTCAGTGGTCCTAATAGGCTTCCGTACGTTTGATTGCATTCGGGAAAAAAACGGTAGAAAATAAAACACACAGAAAAATAAGCATTCTAAAATCCCTGTTTATTTTTTATCATATATTATATTGTTTATTCTAAAATATTATTATATTGTTTATTCTAAAATCCCTGTTTATTTTTTATCAAATATTATATTGTTTAATTGCATTCGGGAAAACATGGTAGAAAATAAAACACACAGAAAAATAAGGATTCTAAAATCCCTGTTTATTTTTTTATCAAATATTATATTGTTTATTCTAAAATATTATTATATTGTTTATTCTAAAATCCCTGTTTATTTTTTATCAAATATTATATTGTTTATTCTCGTTTGATTGCATTCGGGAAAAAAACGGTAGAAAATAAAACACACAGAAAAATAAGCATTCTAAAATCCCTGTTTATTTTTTATCAAATATTATACGAGTGGCTGTCAGAGTTATGTCCAAAATTACTTACCTGGTACCGGTGGTGCCGTTGTTGCCGGTGGTGCCGTTGTTGCTGGTGGTGCCGCTGTTGCCGGTGGTGCCGTTGTTGCCGGTTGTGCCGTTGTTGCCGGTGGTGCTGTTGTTGCCGCAGGTGCTGTTGTTGCTGGTGGTACTGTTGTTGCCGGTAGTGCCGTTGTTGCCGCAGGTGCCGTTGTTGCCGGTGGTGCTGTTGTTGCCGCAGGTGCCGTTGTTGCCGCAGGTGTCGTTGTTGCCGCTGGTACCGGTGGTTTGACGACATAATGGCGTTGCACTTGCTTCGCATCAGGAGGGTTGTCGGGTTGATTGTAAGGATATAACCTGAGTTCACACCTTCCCGTCTTCTCCTCAAAGTCGAAGGAACGGCAGTTGCCCTCGTCGCTGCTGCACTGGAGCCCACAGTGGATGCGGCTGGAGGCTTCAACCTCCTTCAGTACGACGGTGCTGTTGGCTGGCGCCACCTCCTGGCCGAAACTTTCAACATAGTGCACCCCTTCTTTACAGGCACACAGCTTCAACATCAACGCAGCCAAACATGCAATGCCTACAAGGAGTTGATGCAGAGGTCTTGCCATGTCCATGTACAAATGCTCCTCGCCGGTATCAGTTCACCCAGAAGAAATAACAGCGTGCGTGTAGAGTCAGCAGTTGCTTATGAAACTGACTTGTTGGTTTGTGAGCAACCGGTCTACTGATATAGTGTTGCCATGCGCACAGTAAGGGGTCTCTCATTGGTTGACTCATCAGCCCACGCCCATAATCTCATTGCTAAGGGTATAATACTGTGGACTCTCACACTGAAAACAATACGCGTGGTATATAAACAAGTTTTGGTGCTTATGTTCATAGCTTCAAACACCCCTGGGTGGGGAAATGGACCCATCAGATAATTGCATTCAGCGTTGGTTAGCAACAAGGTTGTTGTGAGGAAGTAAGCTTGACGACCATGGCGACGTCATATGAGGATGTCATAACTCTCTCTCTCTCTCTCTCTCTCTCTCTCTCTCTCTCTCTCTCTCTCTCTCTCTACAGATGCAATTTTTCATATTCTACATTAATGGTCATAAATTAGCGTTTTTTCAATGTGATACCCTTCGCACTTTTTGATAAATTATCCATGTTTGTGTTTTGTACAAACACAAAATGGTTTAAAATATTTTCAAAAGGGCTTAAAAATGTGAAGAATATGAGTAGGGCATTTGAGGAGTGTTCAATTACCTTAGTAAAAACATTAGTAAAATAATAAATAGTGTTTTACAATACAAATATGATTTAGTAAAACATTAACAAGAATTAAGGAATATTTTCTTAAAATATTAACCAATATTTTTTCATAATAATGTTTGATAGTATTAAACTATCTTTTATCAACATTTATGTTAATATTTTACATCTGCTTATTACAAATGTTGTTTCAAACATTCATCGAATCTCTTATTGACATACTTTAAAATGGTTCTTAAATTTTGAAAATGTCAGAACGAAATATAAAAATGTACATTATTTTTACGTAATATTGTTTTATGATATTAAACAATATTTTTCTTAATATCTAAAACAATGTTTAAATCTGACTATTACAAAGATTTCTTTAATTCAGTATTGAATATTGTATTTACAAAGTTTAGAATATTTCTAAAATGACTGGACAAAGTTGAAATTCAATGTCAAAACAAATATCAACATCATAATAACATACTTTTCTGCAGTAAAGGATACAACCTGTAAAATAGTTGTGAAACATCTGAATAAAGCTGTAATGAAATGTTAGAAATGACATTAACAAAATGTTGAATTAATGTTTTAATGTTTTGATTTTTTGCAGAATCGTTCGTACAATATCTCTTCATTACAATCCTTTAATAACACAATACCATTGTGAAAAGACCAATTACAACATAACAGCCTCATACAATGTCCTGTGATATTTCCACGTAATAATATCAACATGTAAAAACAGCAACAATTCAATATTATTGTCCTGATATTAAATAATGTTATTTCACAATTCTTTAATTGTTAACAACCACTGGTCATGAGATTCTTTACAAAAGCAACATTTCGTACTGAGATTAGATACCTTTGATTGATTAACTTTAAATATTGACTTAACAATTCGGGAACAAATATTTCCCACGCTAATATATAATAACTGGCATTGATTTCAAATTTCAGCTTTCTTAAATAACATGAAAGACCAGTTTGTGTCATTGAGGAAAGGATTAATAAGGCTAACCAAAGAATATACGTAGCCTTCTCTGCTCTCTTGAAGTCATGGGATGCCTAGTATACTCTTCAGAGTAAGACTGACCAAGAAATCCTTAACATGGAGATTAAAACGCGTGCTTATATACGACATTTGGTAAGTACATGTTTTTGTCCCAAATGATTTAAAGCACACCTATCTGGAAAAAAGTGAATATTTCAAAATAATTGAAATAATGTTGAGTAAAAGGTTACAAGTGTGTATGTGCAGTATATCCCATGCTAACCATTTAAATGTAAAAATGTTTCTTAGAAATATTTTTTGAATAATCTAAGCAATATTGTATAAAAACATATTATAAATACTATGAATATAATAATTGAGATGTTATAAGAGATGTTATGGTAAAAAGTATTAGGCTAAAGGTTTTAATATTGATAAATACTTTTCAATGATAATGTAAAAATGTTGGTCCGAAATTTTTGATGAATAATCCTTTCAATATTATATGAATTATTTAAAAAATAGTGTGAAAAAATAATTCAATTATTATAAGAAATCTTATTATAATAATCTTATAATGAGGCCATACGTTTTAATATTCGTATACATTCTCAGTAACATTTCACAGATATTGGGTAAAACATTGACTGTTTTGTGTTTGCTGGCAGGCCCTGTATACTATGTATAGGCTGATTTATCCAATAAAGGCTAAATAGAGTAAAAACTAAGTCCAAGGAACTAGCCCACAAACAACCTTAATTGAAGAGATGAAAGGCTCTTTCTTAAAACAAGCTTTCAAGAAACGTACAGGATTTCTTTCAAAGGCCTTTATTCCATTGAGATAATTGAATCACAAAATTGCATAATTTAGCATTTCAATTATCGTCATTTTTTCTTCCATAGCTGAGTTAGTTCCTGATTAGCCATTGTAAGTGGTGGAGGAAGCCGGAGTATACGGCGAAATCGAAAGAAACGGCAATTCTATTGGAATAATGATTTGGAATTTTGATAATTGACAGTTTTTCTGTAAATGTGCTAGTTCGTGATTAGCCAGTTGTAAGTGGTAGAGTACACCGTAGTATATGGTGAAAACGAGACAAACGACAATTCTCATGTATACGTACTTATCTTTGGTTGTCATGGGTTTCAAATATTGCTATCAACATGTAGTTGTATGTTCAGGCTGGCTGCAGTTTCTCTGGTTGAATGATTCTAAACAATAGCTATAGTTGTACGAATAGATACTTACATTTGAGATCTTCATAGCATTCCAGGGTGTTATTGATCCAAATGTACTAGCACCACCCTGCCACTAAGAAGCACTGTAGGTGTGCGATGTCTCCAGCAAATATATTAGGTATTAGGCTGTAATAGCTATTCTGTTTCCACTATGATGATATGGAAGGGGTAGTTTAATGATGAAACTAATTCGAAATCCCTTCTTCTTCTAGAACTAAAAAAGGAATGAAAAAAAACTCTCAATGATAATCTTGCTCTCTTACTCGCTGGTTGGCGTCAAGGCAATACACCCTTGCGTTAAAGTATAGTCCTACGTCCTGAACTTTTGGCCCATATGGTTGGAGAGTGTGAGAGTAAAGGGTTCCAAAGCACTTCATTGTGAAACAAAACTCTCTATATGCTGATGACATGAGGGTGTTGTAGATGGGGTTTTAAATCGTTTAATCAATACAATGAATACATTTAGTGGTTGAAGAATGCTTCACGTTTTTGGGAAAAAATAAAACAAAATTAGTCAAACTTGGGCCTTGTGTGGCAGGAGCATACCATGGCAGGGTGAAATATGGATTTGGGTACACTAGTACATTTGATATTCTTAGTATAGCATCCAACACAGAGAAAATGGTTCTATTACAGAATATGATACCAACAGGACACTTGGAGAGATTTAAAGCTAACAAAGATCTGGCTACCCAGAAATATTTTACCTTAATGCAAAGTAGAAGTTATCAAATATCTCCGTTAAAAGCATATCCATACCATCCAGTCTCTTCCAGGCCACACTCCAATGTATGAAATATATAACTATATGGCTGAGTAATCAATTTGGTAATGCAATGCTATTTTATCCTTCTTTGCTCAACATATATGATAGGTGTTTTAATGATTTTGGGTTATATTTCATTAGGATTTACATCGCTTAGGTCATATCACGACAAGGCTGCAATACAGAACTGGAAAGTTCTTCTCTTTTTGTGTCACCACGGTCAGCCCTGATCAATAGCAGACATGTGTATGGCAACCTGGCCAACTTGCAGATGATGGGTCAAGAGTAGCTGGACATTCGAACCACCAGACCAAGACCCTAGAACATTATCAACCTTTTTGCACGTACTTTATATTATATACTTGTCAGCATTCAGACATCCTGTTTTAGCTGATGTCGTACATTTATCTATTGGAAGCCATTTTGCATAATCTTCTGCTGTAGTTATTATCCAGACCACCAGTGGTCACTGTAATACTTTATTCTTATAGTGGACCACTTGATTTACATATGGATCTCAGTATGGGAGAAGCAGTGACGATTTGAGTTCACCTATACCACAGTGGTCAGGTTTTTATACAACTGCTTTGCATTGAGGAGGGCTGTCTACAGAGACTAGAAAGGGAATAACAATGGCATGATTTATGTCAAATATGTAAACCAAACTGGTTGGAGACTTGAATATTCATTTTCTTATTTTAGAGCTAGACGTCGTAACCAATAGACCGTGATTATCGATGGTTGTAAGCTCTCTCAAGTTTATCTCATGAATCTGTCATAAACACTATACATTACCATACGTAGCTTTATAACTGAGTAATCAATTTTGAAATGTATTGCCCTTTTATTCAGGTTTAATCAGCTACTGTAGTAGGTGTATCATTGAGTTAGTTAGGATGTGTTAGGATTTATATCGCCTGTACATCTTAGGTTATGCCAGGACGAGATAAAACAAGAATCGAAAACTATCCCCCCTTTATAACAAATAGTTCCGAGAGGTCTCAAAGGTACGAATACAACATTGTCAACCCTTCACAATACCATATGTATGTATAGCAGCATGCCCAAATAAGGATACAGTGATGACAAAGCAACGATTATGGACCTTTCTGAACAATCTCAAATTTATCTCATGAATGTATTTCTTTCCACATTCAGCAACCCTGTTTTAGCATATTTCATTAGGTTATCTATAATGGTATTTTCTGGAGCTACTTTCTACCATAGATCAGTTTATACTTCAATCTATCTTAAAGTTGGCCACTTAATTGATGTATTTATCAATCTCAATATTGGAAAAACAGTTATGATGAATTTCAAACCTAAATCCAAATACTGAAATTTATTTTTTCGTATCCTCATATGTTATACTACATCAGGACAGCTAATTGGGAATACATCGCCACAAAATAATCATTTGATAGGGGCAGTTTTTGTGGTGATGTCTCATGCTCAATCTTTAGGTAGTAATGATGGTTATGATTCAACTAAGGTAGTATTGATCGAT
>OZ012701.1:20933808-20948808 GCA_963942565.1 Maea johnstoni | reverse complement strand
TCCATATTCTAAAATTTGATGGTCCTAGGTCCGCGATTGTGGATAGGAGCTCTGTATAAAATCACTTTACATATATTTTCAGTTTCTTACCTCTCACATTTTACCCCCTGCCCGTTGGGTAACCATTCACTCCCCAATCCATGACGAGCCTTTGAGGCAATGCATGCTCTGTATAGGCTAGTTGGTCAAATAAAAGCGAGATAGAAGAAGGACTGGACCAAAAGACTTTTTCATGTGGTCAAACTAATTCTAGGTTTTTATCTTAATTTTTCCAAAAAGGTTTCTACAAATGTTATACCTCCGATCATAGCAGCAAAGGGTATAGCCAATCATATACATGTTGTAGTCTTTATCATCGGACTTGTTCTAATCTCTACATATTTTATACCTTTGACGATAGGAATGATCAATAGATAACTATTGACAAAGCAATACGTAGGCCCTGTTCTCGCTGCTGTTGTTATGTACTGGTAAACAAAGGTATCTAATTACCCCCACACAGCAGATGTACCCTTTCATACAGTAATCGCAACTCGTAAGACATGAAATACCATATTGTCGTTGGTAAGGAAAACATCACAAGTAAGATACCTTTAATCCCTGCAGCTACAGAATTGAACATTGCTATGTACATATACCTATTCTTTTCTCATACTTCAATGCGAGAATGCATCTTGTTTCAAATTTA
This sequence comes from Maea johnstoni, assembly GCA_963942565.1. NCBI lineage: Eukaryota > Metazoa > Annelida > Polychaeta > Spionida > Magelonidae > Maea > Maea johnstoni. Next base: position 20,948,120 of record OZ012701.1, on the reverse strand, counting down.
CCAAGTTCCAATAACTAGGTCTTTTTCCTTGAATATTCATCCTATATCCTTCATTGGGCTATTACAAATAGCCCTACGGCTAGTCGAGTAGACTATTCCTGCGAATCAATTCAGAACGTATGAAACGTAGAAACAGATGACCCAACGAACGTTAAGTGTCTTTTTCAGAACGTATTCAAAAAAAAGATGTTGATCAGAATCGAACCCACTTACTCGAGGTTTGGCTTTCAGGAATTTATAATCAATGTGAAAATTTTATCAAGTCAAGTCTGCAAAACACCATTCATGATCTTATGATCTACAGGTTGGATTCAACATTCATTTCTTTCCAAAAGGTGCCTTTGCTATATATATATATATATTGAATATATATTGAATATATATATATATATATATATATATATATATATATATATATATATATATATATATATATATATATATATATATATATATATATATATATATCTCATTCAAATCAGCCTGTTCAGGTTGTTGCAGAGAAGAAATCTATTTTTAGATAGGAACATATCTATTAATAAGAAAGAAAATACTTTTGGATATTTTTTCTTTATTTTTAACATAACTTGGGTTCTTCGTGGTTCGAGATGTTAAGTGAAGATTTCATCAACTGATTTTTGTGAACTTCCAGATTTAGAATTTCACATGTCCTGGATGACATTAGAAACCGGACAGAGATGAGAGACAGCTAAAGGTCATGGAAATATATCAGTAGTCTGAACAGAATGAGAAGTACATTAAACTTTTTTTTGTCGAGGTTAGAATATGGGGCGTTGCATCTTGAAGTCCATACATGTATATACGTAGTTCCCCAGACAACCAACATAGGTCCCCTAAGACGTTTTATGGCGATTAGTCCATGAATTCTAAATTGCTAATAATATGATAAGTTCGGGCATGCACTGATGGCCGAGTGATCTAAGGCTTTGCCACTGACTGCTAGCCATCTCTCATTACTGCCCGTTACTGCTCATTACTACTTTCCTATCGGTTGGTTCAAGTTACTGACCATGTATCAGAGCTGTGGATAAACTGCCTTTCCAAACTGGTCTTGGTAAAGTTCCTGCTGGGAATGGTCCCAACATTTTCTTTTTTGTGGAAATGAGTTTTACCAGTCAACTATAACACTAATAGTCGCTTGACTGGTATATGTTTCAATTATATTTTATTGCGATCGATATGTGGAAAGATATCAATGATCACAATTTTCTCGTCTAAAATTTCTTACACCTAAACCTAAATCAATCTCCCTAACCAGTGCTCACAAATGATTTATACTTATATGTATGTATATATGTACGTATGTCTGTCTGTCTGTATGTATGTATGTATGTATGTATGTATGCATGTATGTATGTATGTATGTATATAGGTGTGCCTGTATGTATATATGTATGTATGTGGGTGTACATATGTACATATTGATGTGTGAGTGTATATTTCCTCTTGCTAGCCATTTCTTAGATATGTGAATGTTGTGTAATACCAGTGTGCTCCTTTGTTTGTTGTTTATCATGAGAATATATATATAAACATCAATTAGTCTAGAATGAAAGATCCCCTGTCAATCACAATACATACAACCTATGAGCAAATGCTATTACTAATCATGTTTTAAACACTTGCATGAATATCTTTATGCAAGTTTGCAATGTTACTTATTAAGTACTTAATATTGACAGGAGACGACAAGAAGACCGTTTTTTGCATGCTGACCCCTTCTTGCTTTTCAAGTGAAATATGCTTCTTTAAGCTAGATGAATTAGTACACTATCAACAAAGTTGCACAATACAAAATCAAATTAGTTTTATGTATGTTTGGAGTTTTCTTATTTTTGCTCAACCTTGCATGCATTGTACATGTCAAACATTATGTGTAAAATAAAACGCGATATAAATAACCCAAACATTCTCTGACGACATTCGTAAAGTGCGTGCTACATAGACTTCAAACCAAAAAGTATATAGGTAGTTGACATACTAGTAATGCATGCTACAAGCATGAGTATGCTGAAATACCCTATTTTAGTTTCTGGAATGATTTTTCACTTACAAACTTGCATACAGAATGCATTTCTGAAAAAAGCACTTTTCACACAACAATAGCAATACATTTTGAATTGGAAGTGACAAAAAATACTCAGCGCTTACAGTATCACATTTCGATATTGCCATCCCACAGAATGAATTTAGTTGAATCACTGGTTGGCCCTATTATTGAAGAGATTCATTTGGTTAGTTATATTTGCTTGGAAATTCCTACCCCTATACTTCGATTAATTGGTACATACTTTTTGCTACCCTGGCATATTCGATACCTGCATGTTATTCTGGTACCAGGCAAACGCAGGTCTGCTACTGACTCAGACATATACTTACAGACTTTTGTGTCAAACTGCTATTGATTTTTTTGTTGAGATCCAGCTTGGAAAGGATTACTACTGTTTGGCTGTTTTAAGTGGTAATGCTTAAGAAAATGGAGAATAAACGTCATTATTATACCCCACGTGAGGATACTCTTATCCCATTGTATGAGAGCTATGTGTCAAAAATGCTGGCTACCTGTGTTTCTGTAGGTTCCTTGACAGCGGTCACCATTCGACGTAATAACAACCGTTGTCAAGGAACAATGAATTGTAAACCTATCGTTTCATGATTCTCTCTATTGCTTTCAAGATCCCCACGTGTGGCGAAAGTACATGCATGTCAAGGCCTGAGCAGAATGCCGCCGTCAACAATGGAATTGTCTTATTGTTGAGAACAACGATAAAGAAAATAACATTTAACGTTCATCGTAGCTTTCATGAGTGCTTAATTAGCAGTAATGGCAGCACCCCAAGCAGAAGGCCGCTTTAAGGAAGTGGGGGAGGAGGATATCACAAGACTGCGTGGTTTGACGTTGTTCGGTATAATAAACAAATGCAATATCTCTGTGGTGTTGCCAGCATAATTGTTTCCCCCTCGGGAGCTGTGTCACCCTCGGGGGATACAATCATGCTGACAACCCCAGAGAGATGCTGCATTTGTTCAATATATTACAAACACATCCCACACAGTATGTATTTAACATCTGTTCAAATATTATCTTGAAACACTATCTTTACGATTCAATAGGACCATATGACAAGCTATGACTGGATATAGAGGTCGCCCATCCTGTAATGATACCAGCAGATTTTACTATAACTTGAGGATATTTTGAAGGTATATTTCAAAATAATTTGATGCCAATTGGAATTTTATTAGTGAATTGAAATTGGAATTTTAATGAAATGAGAAATAATCCTAAGGAAATACACGTCTAAATGAGATAGTCACTAAATTATGACAAGGTCCATTGAATATCATTAGAAAACCCATTAAGTTCACTCTGGTCACATCCCACTTTGTACTAATATGGGACGTGCCCAGCCATTTTAAACAAGCTCTTCATTGGGCCTTGTAATCACCCGTTCAATTCTATACAAACACAACTATATGGTTCATTAGTCACTGTGATTATATTGTTTATCAGGGGGAGTATACTAATTTCACCCAATAACTCCCCTAAACATGACCGTGATTTGGTGTATGTCATAAACACAGTACACTACACTGCAAGGCTGTCCAATCATATTGTGTATCCACACTATATTTTAATGACCACTATACTTGCTCTCAATTACTGCTTATCTTATTATGACCAATCTAATATTAAAATTTATGGATAATAACGAGGCACCTGGATAGCAATAGCAGTCTAGATCTCTCTAAGGAAATTTTGTTATTTTAGCGTTGTGGCAATCCACAGGGCTGTTATACTTGAGGCTCATATGGTTATCATATTCGTGATTGCCATAGTAATTTCATGTATATGCAGCAAATATATGTATTACAGGTATGTGTTTCTCTTATACACACATATGACTTTTATTGATACATTGGCATTTCTTATAGTATTTGTTTAATTTCTTCATTTAATTTTGAATGATAATTCTTATTACATATGCTAATACTTCTTTTAATCAGGATTATTCCAATTCAAATAATGAACATGGATGCCTAAAAGATAGTGTTTAATGCTGAATTCATATTTTATACGGTACTTTAAGAGGTTATTGACTTGGTCCTCTGATTTGGTTTTGGTATGAATACATTTCTCTAGATGGCCTTAAATTATACAAGTTGTATATCTTGGCCAATAGGTGGCTGCAGTGTATTTAGCAGTTAAAACAAGGAAATTTATATCAAAATAAGTTTGAATAGGCAAGAATTAAGAATGCCTAAAATCATTGTAACGTTTCAGTACATTTTCAGCCGTTTCATAATTGTTTAGTGATGTTTCACATCGTTTCCATTTTGCATCGTCTGTCATTTGCAAATAAACTCGTTCATGAAACCCAGTCATCGTCATCATTGTCTTGTCTTCTACAGGTCCTCTACAAGTTACAAATACACTGCTTTACATTACGGCCATGTATGCTTAGGAATTATGCACATTATACAAGTTGTATTTTGATAAATAATTTTGTTTCTTTGTTGAACACCTGTCTGTCCCTTAGCTATCTTATGGATGTGTTGGATTTGACATATACATTATAATTTCACTATTTGACGCAATGTTCATTCCGTAGGCGTGCAGCGCCACAATAAGTGAAACGGTAGTAAGTGTAGTTAACTGAACCTCTGGAAAGTAAGTTCCCATCATAATCAGAATTGAACAGCGATGCCACAAAGTTAACGACATGTAAAGGCGCATTGATAGACTCACTATTGTTCATTTAAAGGCATACGGTTAATAGATCAAAAACTAACAACATTCGGGTGCTGCCGATCCGTTTGGGAGCAGTAAGACAACAGGCGCCATATTTGATTTGGATATTTACTGGCTCGCATGGCGAAGGTAGGTCATAATCCGTTTGGCGCCGTATGTAAATATGTGGGGTCATTGATAAAAGTGGCCTAGTAGTATTAAACAAAGATTTACACCGATTGTCAGTCAAGTAAATGACAAGACTAAACTCGGAATGCTAGGAACTATCCCATATAGAGTTACGGGATTTCATCAATATAGTTCTCTTTTCACATAGTAACGCAGAACAGAAGCCGTGATGGCCTCATCGATAGCATACAGTGCCGACATTTAATTCCTGCACTAAATGCGTGAGTAGCCCGGGCATTGTACACAACAGCATGCCCGATTGCAACCCAGTTCCATGGGCCTTGATGCACGTATGACCTGACAACTTAAAGTAGCTCTAATTCGCAAGATACATGGGTCATTGGTGTGCCTGGCTTGTTTTCGTACATGTTATCCATGGGTATTTGTACAACCAGGCACTGGCGGACGTCCGGTCGACTGGTGCAGGAATTAAATGTCTGCACTGTACTTGACTGCCAATGCAGGTGACGCGGGATCGATTCCATCTACCCGCAACATATGACTCTTTTTTCCACCTGGCTAGTGTTTCGTGTGGCACTTAGAAATATTTCCTACTCAAAATAACAATGGCTTTATTTCTATTATTTTTAAACTCTAATTTAAAAACTAAAATGAATAGTTGATCCCAGAATGGACGTCTGCCTGATTTGCCGTTCGCTATAAAGCCCGATGACTTTATGTTGGGCCTTGACTAAAAACGATCTTTTATCTTTGATTTACAATAAACATTTCCACGGTTGTGAAGTTGGGAATTTCTTCGAGAACATATATAGTTTAATGGATGTAAGTAATGCCTATCCTTCATATAAAATTGAGATCTGTAAAGTTTAATGGATGTAAGTATTAATGTATATATGTTGATGAAGGAAATGTTCCATTAAGTTCCCTATGATGGATGGTATTGTCACTTGCATGCACACTTGATGCACATGACTATAACTTTATGCAACTCCCACCCATTTACGTTCTATCCGCCCTTTCACACGTCCCCACGTGCTGATCAGTGCCCTATCCATGCACCTTCAACCCGTACTTTGGGCTTGGATCCGTGTGCCCGCCACTCACTTTTTAGGCGCACGGATCCTTACTATACTGACAATTTCTACTCCTCCTGCGGCCTTAAGCGCCCTGCCGCAACACTTGCCTACCCCCTTCGCTGTAAATGTACTGTCAGCCCAGTACCTCTTTCAACGGGGCCCTATCTGGATGCACAGTTCCACCAGCTTGGTTATTCACTAATTCAAGTATTCATATACTACCATCATTTGTATGGCAGTGGAGGCACTTTAATGTTTTGATATCATTTTTACAATTCCTTTATTCTCTCTATGTTTTAAATAGTTTGAACCTTAGTTTGATATGGCTGCCTGTTCCATCTAATGAGGAGGATGATAGTCTGTTCAAGTTAATGGGCCACCAGTTACTGTGATCATTATCTGTATACCTGCTTTCTTTCTCAAATATCAAAAATGTTAATTAAGCTCATTAGGTGCCTATTGTAATATTAGCCCATTGAAAAACAGTACGATGTAAACAATCCCGACGGAGTGAAATTTTACAATTTTGTAATCTGTTCTCATTAACAACGAAGCTTTTAACAAAGCAATTATGACCATCGCTTGTATAAGGCAAATTTACATGATAGCAAAATGTGAATGCAAAATACTATTATACCAGACGCAGGCATATAGGGATACATTGTGCATGGATGCAATTGAGTTTTATCAAAATAGAATGGTGTATTATATGAATGAACTCTGATAAATAGAAAATACGGCATCTTTGTTATGTAGTTCAAAAGTGGTTAGGATGAGATAAGATGAAACATGAATTTTTGATGTCTAATGTTCTTTTTCTGTGTGCTCATTCTCTAAGTAGGATTTTACAGACACCATTTTTGTCAAAAAGTGTTTGTCTTCCTTTGATTGTTGCTATGTACTTTTCTGTATAAAAATGTTTCATCTCAAACAAAATGTGTATTTGTGCTTCTTTGACACCTTTTAGCATTGCAAAATATTTTCTTGGCGTGCAGGATAACAAAAAGCAAAGATAATATCATTATGTAGTTCCCTAAAAATAATAATAATTAACATAAAAAAAACAAAAGTATACATATAGCCCAGGTATCGGAATTATACTTATACAGAAATAATAGAAACAAAGAAAGAAAATGTTTACACTGAAACGTAACAATGTATGAACTACTACAGTGCCGACATTTAATTCCTGCGCCTAACGTGTGGGCAGCTCGGCTATAATGAACGACTGTATGCCCGATTTCTACCCGGTTTCCTTGGCATGGATGTATGGATGACCTTATAAATGAACGTAGCTTTGATAGGGAAGCTAAAAGTTGTCATTCATGTGTTTGTATTATTTTTTTGACATCTTAGCATGACTTTTTATACCAGGCATTGGCAGACGTCCTGTTGACTGGCGCTGAAATTAAATATCTGTACTATTTTAAAAGAGATTAGATACGTGTAGTAACTTAGTATAGGGAGAGACTGGCACAATTGATGAACATCATGGAAATGTTAAAAAGAACAAACTCAGTCAATGGGCTGGGTAGGTTTTTGTGTGCAGGAGATGTACCCCAAGTTACTCTCCACATTATTGTAGCTGGCTCTCCCACAGATAAGAAAGATTAGGGTAAACTTTTTGTAACCCGGCAATAAGCAAGAAAAATGGCGTCATTCCTCGTCAATCAGGTAGCAAAATTTAGGTAGAATTTTGGGGTAGGGGAAAGTAAAATGTCTATAACTTTTGTAATAATCAACGCAGAGCAGTAGTTCACCATTCAAAATGTGTGTTTTCATATCCTATAAGCAGCACTATCATTTCATTATATATTACTTTAGTATTTAGGTCACTAAAGGTCAAAAGGTCACAAAGATGGGGTGAAAGTGAAAATTTCACCCTTATCAGTAAAATTGCTGTCAGAGGGTACCGGTTTCAACTTTTCTTAATTAATTGCAATTGTTTGCCCTGGAAGATTATGAGGAAGACAATGATATCAAACCGAGCACTTGGTTATTATGTTTGTGCGGTCATAAAAAGGAAAAACTGATTCCAATAAGTCCAGAATTTGGGTCGCTGACTATATGCAACATCATGTATTGTATAGCAATGATTAACACAGAGCATTGGTTTATCTTTAAAATTTATCTTTTACTGCTCTCCATCCAGTATTTCCATCATGTTAGAGTTTGAACTCAAAATGAGGTCACCAAAGGTCAAAAGGTCACCGATTTGAAGGTCAAGTGAGAATTTGAGATATTAGTTCAAAAATAGCTATTTATCATATAATATTCACCCGTGAACTTCATTTAAATGTCTTCTATTCAGGATAGAAAACACCAAGTATGTTTGTACCATCCAATGGCAACTGACTTAAAAGAACTTATTTGATTGGAATGAATGAATGAGGATTAATGGCACATTGGAACACACGGGCCATTTTGTGCCATACAATATACTAAAAGGTGGTCCTTTTATGTTGCAGAACCTTGACAAAACATGAGAATTCTAAGTGAAAGAAAAAAAGAGGGAGAGCAAGAGCATGGCCTTCAGGTCCAAAGAGGACCAAGGGATCTTTTAGATGAATGGTATTCATAGACAAATCAACACATCCACCTTCTTTTATAAGGCGAGCAGGGAACCACACCAGCTAAGGGTTCCCTGGGAGGTGCCAGCTCAAGTTGCCTACCATTGATCAAGTCAATGGGGTATGCCCCTTGCGGGATGTATTTGATTGGAGATGAACCTGACCCAGATGCTTTTATCAAAGTAGCCGTTTCAAATGCTACACAACCCTTAGATTGAGACCGACAAATAGAATTTACATTTGCAATATGGCTGGTCATATCCATGTCAATGCTGAAAAATACTAATAATATACAAATATGACATCCCAGTGGGAGTAAGGTGATGGAACGGATCCCAGAGGGGAAATCGTATTCGCCTGAGGGGGTCCATTCCATCATGTTACTCCCATTCGGATGTTATATCTGTTTTATTATACCAAACAATCTACCATCTCAACTAGGTGAGTATTTTACTTTTTTTCTAAATAGAGACACTTGCGCATGCTATGTTCTTTATCATTGCTTCCAGAAATACGATAAATATATTGTTGATGGCGGCCTTGTGCTCATGTGTGACATACTAAAACAAATATAAAATGGTATGGGGGTATCATAATGGAATGGATCCCCTCCAGAGAATGGTTTCCCTTGGGAAAAACGATCCTCCCTCGGGGATCCGTTCGATCACATCACCCCCACTGGGATGTCATATGTGTATATTATTAGTATTTTTCAACGTTATTTTTCTCTACTATTTTACATACCCTAACCAAGTTTATTTCCCTATACTGTTGATATGTTTCACCATGTTATAAATAAGAAAGCAAATTTTATCTTTCTTGCAAATGATCACTTTGCTCCAGTAATTAAGTACTCTAATTGTGGCTGTGATTTGCAAGGGGAAATTGCCCAAGTTTACAATAAATAAAAGAATTATGACAATATTTACTCTTTTTTGTTATCGTTTTACAGAATCTGGTGTGTACATTTTCTAAAACACCCATACTATCAAATCCCCAAGTTTCAGCTCCATATAAGAGAATGGGTGCTGCACATGAGTCATATAGTTTTAACAACATGCTTACTGGTAGGTTACGTCTACGCCCATTTTCTATCACTGAATACATGACCCTAGTGGCTTAAACTGCTAATTTTGTTTTTGCTTTAGTGAATTTTCCATTCCAAGTAAATAACATCCCGACGTAGTTATATTCTTCCACTCTCTCTAAATCTGTATCTCCCATTTTAAATATGGACACATTCTTTAATCTAACCTTTGACCGGGTGAATACCACAACTTTTGTTTTGTCAGTATTTACTTCTAATTTATCATATTCACAGAAAGCATTGTGAATCAAATAGTTTCTGTATGTCTATCTTATTATCAGCCAACAATATTGTATCATCCGCATACATGAGTACAAAGAATTTTAAGAAGGTATCAAAATCTCCATTTCTGCTATCTATGTCAAGTTTTTCAATTAATTTTAAAGAAGTACCTCCATTGTGTTGTCTGCAAAAATCTTCCATGTCGTTTAAATAAATAGCAAACAACAGGGGAGAAAGGTGTTCACCTTGTCTTACACCTACATTTGTGTAAGAGAAACTATACGTTTTTCCCTTGTGGGTCTCACATATATTTGTTGCTTTGTATAAGTTTGCCTGGAATATCTTACCAGAGATGTTACACCGAAGTAGATGTTTCCATAAAGCAGTTCTATTAACTGTGTCAAATGCTTTCGATAATCAAAAAAATGCACGAAACAATCTCCTACCCGAGCTCAAATACGGGTCAATGATACATTTGAGGGTAAACATATGATCATTTGTAGAATATTCACTACGAAACCCTGCTTGGCTTTCAAGCAGAAGCATGTTATCCTCTAAAAGGTTTGTTAGTCTTGAATTCAATGTTGCTGTAATCAATTAATCCAAACAACGTAATTCCTCTATAATTGTCTGTATCATTTTTACTTCCCTTATTTTTAAAAATAGGCTTAATTATTCCGATAGTTCAGTTATCAGATATGTGACCAGTATCAAGTATTATATTTAAAAGGTTTACATATGCTAACAGCATCATATCATTATTGGCCTTAAGATTCTCATTAACTACTTTGTCAAGCCCGCTGCCTTTGCCATTCTTGAGGTATTTGATACCCTTCCTTAATTCTTCAATAGCAAATGGGCGATTAAGATTGGAATTGTCAAGGTTAATATTGCCAAACTCTTCCTGTCTCTCTCCGACATAAGTTGGTTCACTCTCTTCCCAGTCTGCTAAATCCTCATTCAATTTGACAAAATGCTCATAGTAATTTTCAGCTGTCAATGTATCCACATCACCTTTTTTTCTTATTTCCTGTACCATTTCTAAGGATATTCCAGAATTTGTTTGGATCTTTAGACAGGTCACTCTTTGATTCACTCAGAATGTGTTCTCTTTCATTCGCTTTTGCTTGATTGATTTGTCTTTTGTAATTTTTAGAAGCTTGTTTCATTTGTTCTAAATTAACTCAGTTTTTATTATCCCGCCATCTTCGTCAAGCTACCTCAAATTCCTTTTTTTAAGTAGGCATTCCTTGTTAAGCCACTTGAAATGTTTTTACTTGTGATTCCGTTTATTTATTGGGATTTGTTTGTGTAACCATACCACATCTTTTGCCTCTATTAATCATACATCTGTCAACTGGTTTGTGACATTATTAATATTTGAGACATCCACATTTACTTTATCAGTCAGCCTATCAAGATCGTTTATCACTTCTTCTAAATCTGCATTATTATTTACCTGTGAAATGTAATCCCCTTTCTTGTCAGAAACCCACCTGACCCTGAACAGACCAATCTCTACATCCTGTCATTTTCACTTTCATTTAATGTATTCTTTTGCCAAATATTGACTGTGGAGAGGGTCAATTCAACAGGACACTGTACAGCACGATGCTGCCACCTTTTGGTCAGAGTTGAAACTATTTTTCTCTATACGTCTCCGTACTCTAGACACAGTGCGGACGAGCGCGACACCTATTGGCAGTAATGAGTACTCTCAGCAGAGATCTAGAGAGAATACCGTCGTCTTCAATGACACAAATGTTTTTCTTTTTATAATGCATTTCGTTTCAAGCTCATTTTGCATATAATAAATAACATACCAATACATACATAGTTTCCAGGTGATTCCAGCTTTGTTATTAGATACTGTAAAATTGTGATATTTTGATATTTTTGAATGACCATTTCTCTTTCTGATATTTGACTCACTATGCTTATACCTATGAAACGTTTACCACACTTTTGGCTACTGCGAGTACTAATAGGTTAGAATCAACTAGTATCAAGAACCATGGGATCATATCAACCTTCTTCACTTGAGATAGTAGATATTGCTGGAATAGGCTGCCATAAAATTAATAGAAATTGTCAACATCATTCAGAAAATATAAATATTAAAGTCAGGAATAAATAAAAAAAACGCTTTTTACTTGCTTTTATTGTATCTTTATTGACCATAAGTATAATGAAAAAAACAGACAAAATATATTAATTGAAGATATATACAATAAACTATGCATGATCGTCCGTTATTGCTGTCCATTTTCCCTATTCTATTTCAAGAGTCCATATACTCAGGCATGTTTCCTGTCTCCTTTGTACTATCTATCTGACACCAGATCTCTCCATGAGGACTTTGTTATACATTTTGACAATACTCTCGCTAGAGCTACACCAGAATACGGTCAGTTCGCATACTTTAGCTCCCTCTATTGGCTACCCCACTCATCAGTTATAAACACTTTGCAGTTCCTTCATGGATGCATTTCTCATAACTATACCCTCCTAAATTTCCTACTTTGTTGTAATAAATTGCATCTGTATAGATTGAGAACTGGGACACTGCACAACAAAGTGATGTATTGTATCCAGCTCAGAGAAGATGCATCATGTGCACTACACAGGAAGAAATTCACAAGAGCTCATACAAGGCGTGAGAACTGCCGGGTATGTTTCAATACCAGGATGAGCCTGTGTTGGTACTCGATCCAGGCCAGTCCCGGAATGTCGGTTCCGAAATGTCCGACTCGCATAAGCTTCAATATCATGATATCAAGCTGGCTAGATTTCCCAAGTTAAACAGTATGCCTTGGTTGTACCAGTGCCTGAGTTCCGGTCCCGGGGGATAGCGGGTCATCAAAAGGCAGCCATTTCGGGCCTGGGCCGGGCTCGTACAAGCTTGTGATTTTTTTCCTGTGTACCTGTTTTTTCTGTGTGATCCTTTAACCTAGCATCAGCAATTTAAAGTCTGCTCGCATGTGATACCAGCTTAGCCATTTTCTAACAGATGCACATCAGGCTCGACATAACATCTGTCATTCTCCACCATGTTAAGTAATCAACCTGACCTGATATACCTGAGAATATCATTTTCTTTACTCAGAATAACGTTGGACTTCCAATAATCCTCTTCCAGGCACCAGGCCTGCTACCTGACTAAGGTCTCCTATGCATTTTCACCTCTGGGTGTCACTGTTACAAAACATGTGTTTAAATGATGAAGTAAGTTTATACGAGATAAAACCATCTTTTAGAAATACACAAACTTTCTAAGATATATTTACAAAACATACATACATATATATATATATATATATATATATATATATATATATATATATATATATATATATATATCTATATATATATATATATATATATATATATATATATATGTGTGTGTGTGTGTGTGTGTGTGTTCAATTCAAGATATCAAACGTGATAATTACAATTGAAGAAACGTTATAGAGAATGAAAACTTGTGATACAGATGCTATACAAATATAGCACTTTGGTGAGTGCAAAATCAAATGTTATTACGCAAGTACCTCGTGAAATATCATTTTTCTGACTGCAATAAAATTTGGTATATCACGAATCCAAAATGCCGTATTTGCCTACTGTTCATTCCCAGCTTTGATAGGGAGGTGACGAAAGATCTTTGCTTTAGGTTTTTGAGTTTTGAAAACTTTCAAAAAATAGAATAAAGAGTGGGCTTATTCTAAAACATGTAGATGGAGCGGGGGCTAATCGCAACTTGATTTTTCATCCAAAATAGGGTAGATCTAAAAAGTAGTAGCCCATTTCTTGCTGGGATAATTGATTTATTTTCGGAAGTTCAATTAAAAATCTTAAGTAATATCAAAAATTTTAATATTACTAAAATGTTTTTTCTTTTCCAGGTTTTACTAAATACCATTGGGTCATTGCGAATTTCTAAGCTTAGATATATGTTTTGTGTTAATTCAGTTATATAGCGATCAAAATACTATCAATACCAGAAAAGGTCAGATGCCTTAGTTTCAGAAATTGAATGAATTATTAATTTAACCTGAAAATGTGTTTTGTCATCAATAACGATAATACATTTTGTATTCTAGCAAGGGTCCTTTCCTAAGCGCGATTTTGCAGGAAGCCTAAACTTTTACAAACTTTCACAACTTCCCAATTGAACACATGAACTTGACAGCTCTGAGTCTGAAGGTTGGAAAGTAATATTGCAACCCAATATCAATATATGATGGTGGTATGATGACTGGGGTCTGACCAATCACAGCAGATAATGAGCAATAGGCATATAATAGATGTGTATAATGTCACTCAGATGATGAAGATACTATTTACCATGCAACACTGCCATGCCCAATACGTGCAATTCTTTGAAGGCAATTTCTCTTAGGGTTTCCTTATACATTATACAGGTCTAATATATAATACATTAATACATTATA
>OZ012701.1:20901308-20928808 GCA_963942565.1 Maea johnstoni | reverse complement strand
TACGATCCACTTTGGCTTTCGGGATAAGATTCTTTCAGCTGTTTACAGTTTTTAGCCGGAAAATCAGATGAGTTACCTGAATGAATATAAATTACGACAAATGTTAAGGTAGTACACTATTTCTATTAAAAAAATTAAACAATTTTCTCACAATATCAATATTTCCGAAGCAAACCTTTCGTGAACTGATTTGCTTTGCAAGTTTAAGGTTGATTTAGGAATAACGTAGAAAACGTTATTTTATCACGATACAGCTATAGGTCTAATTTAACCACCTGCAAGTGCTGCAGCATATATACAATTATTCTATTTATCGTAGTCCCCAATGACATTATGAGTAATACTGATAGTGTAGCCTTTTTCTCTACTCTAACTCGGATTGCGACTAGGTCGAAACGCCACAGGAATGATAAAAAATGAGTATTTTTATAGTTATCAACACTGTATGAGACATCAGATTTGGGTGTCCGTCTATGCCAACCTTTAATAGTACAAGCATTTCTCTTAGAGATCCAATCGCATTATATATATATATATATATATATACATATATATATATATATATATATATATATATATATATATATATATATATATATATATATATATATATATATATATATACATACATACATACATACATACATACATACATACATACATATATATATATATATATATATATATATATATATATATATATATATATATATATATATATATATATATATATATATATATATATATATATATATATATATATATATATATATATATATATATTACTAGTATGCCATAGTATCATATGTATACGTGGGTGTTCTATTGTCTTGCTGTACTATTTGCTTAAAGCATTAAGGCAACAATACTCGCCTTAGTAAACTATCATTCACCTTCTCATATAACGTGAAAAATTCCTGTCTGGTTAGATAATCGGATATTCTTAATTAGTCTGTATTGGACGGAAGAAGTCATCGGTAGGGACTTGATTTTCGCAACTTAAACTTTTAAGTATGGGCTACTTTTAATTACTTTTAAGCTTAATATGGGCGAGTTTTGACCAGACTAATCACTGCGCTTCAGGTGTTAATCTACATCACACACATACTGTATAATGGCTAATTTTTTCCGTGTAACAATGTTACCTTATACTTCACTTTTGGGTTTTTCCGTTTATGATATTTTCGAAGATGGGACATGTTTTTCTTCAATGTCTAATTAACCCGATTTACGTCTTAAATTTAGCATACCAAAGAGTATAATCTATTAAACTAAGGTCAGGATATCTACGTGTTTATTATATCCGGACATGCACTGTATTGGTTGTTTATTCTCGTTTGATTGCATTCGGGGAAAACGGTAGAAAATAAAACATACGGAAAAATAAGCATTCTAAAATCCCTGTTTATCTTTTATCAAATATTACACAAGTGGCTGACAGAGTTATGTTCAAAAGTACTTACCTGGTACCGGTGGTGCCGTTGTTGCCAGTGGTGCCGTTGTTGCCGGTGGTGCCGTTGTTGCCAGTGGTGCCGTTGTTGCCGGTGGTGCCGTTGTTGCCGGTGGTGCCGTTGTTGCCAGTGGTGCCGTTGTTGCCGGTGGTGCCGTTGTTGCCGGTGGTGCCGTTGTTGCCGGTGGTGCCGTTGTTGCCAGTGGTGCCGTTGTTGCCGGTGGTGCCGTTGTTGCCAGTGGTGCCGTTGTTGCCGGTGGTGCCGTTGTTGCCAGTGGTGCCGTTGTTGCCGGTGGTGCCGTTGTTGCCGGTGGTGCCGTTGTTGCCGATGGTGCCGTTGTTGCCGGTGGTGCCGTTGTTGCCGGTGGTGCCGTGGTTGCCGCAGGTGCCGTTGTTACCGCTGGTACCGGTGGTTTGACCTCATAATGGCGTTGCACTTGCTTCGCATCAGGAGGGTTGTTGGGTTGATTGTAGGGATATAACCTGAGTTCACACCTTCCCGTCTTCTCCTCAAAGTCGAAGGAACGGCAGTTGCCCTCGTCGCTGCTGCACTGGATTCCACAGTGGATGCGGCTGGAGGCCTCAACCTCCTTCAGTACTACGGTGCTGTTGGCTGGCGCCACCTCCTGGCCGAACCTTTCAACATAGTGCACCCCTTCTTTACAGGCACACAGCTTCAACATCAACGCAGCCAAACATGCAATGCCTACAAGGAGTTGATGCAGAAATCTTGCCATGTCCATGTATGACTTCTCTTCGCAGCTATCAGTTCACTCAGAAGATATAACAGCGTGTGTGTAGAGTCAGCAGTTGTTTCTGAGACTGATATGGTTTGAGAACGACCGGTCTACGGATACAGTGTTGCCATGCGCACACTAAGGGGTCTCTCATTGGTGGACTCATCAGGCCACGCCCATAATCTCATTGCTAACGGGTGTCATAGTGTAGACGATCATACTGAAAACAATGCGCATGCTAGTATGCTTAATATATGCTATCTATCGACCTGCCAGCACCGTTAAATACCCAAGCAATTAGGAAATAGCATATGCAAAGAAAACTAGGCACTCATATTTATAGCTTGAAACATCCCGCCCATCGTTTGCATTCCGCTTTGGTTAGTAACAAAGGTGTTGTGAGAAAGTAAGCTTGACCGCGATGTCGTATATATATATATATATATATATATATATATATATATATATATATATATATATATATATATATATATATATATATATATATATATATATATATATATATATATATATATATATATATATATATATATATATATATATATATATATATATATATATATATATATATATATATATATATATATATATATATATATATATATATATATATATATATATTTATATATATAAATATATTTATATAAATATATATATATATATATATATATATATATATATATATATATATATATATATATATATATATATATATATATATATATATATATATATATATAAATATGCAAGTTTAACCGTTTGTCTTCAAATGAAAATAATTATTATTATTATTATTATTATTATTATTATTATTATTATTATTATTATCATTGTTATCATTATCATTATTATTATTATTATTATTATTATTATTATTATTATTATTTCTCACTATCATTATTATTATTATTATCATTATTATTATTATTATTATTATTATTATTATTATCAAAACCTGACCAGGTGATATCACATGTACATGTCAGCACAAGTCTATTAGCACACGGTAATAATTGATATCACCTCTCAGCCAGCAATGTGATATATTTGGTTTTTTATCTCCTTACATGGACGGGCATGTGATAATTTCATTACATTCTTTTAGAAGGTGTGGTCCAGCATCCTATCCAACCTATGTCATTCGTATTCCACCAGCACTCCAAACGTCAGAGAGCCTCTTGGGATAAAGCTGCCTGCTGATGGAGCTTGCTACCTCAAACATTACATTTCAAATGGATTATGGTTACAGTACATCAAAAAGAATAGTTAACAATGTGTGACTACAACACATTGTCTAGTTACATTTTGTCTACCTGTGCATGAGGGCGTAAGGGGTGCTTGTATCATATATGGAATTAACACATTAAGTGCCAACATTCACAGACCTTATATTTGGGGTATTGATTAGATCAGTAGTTTTGAGAAGACATAAAGGTGGAAGTTAAACTTTTCGTAACATATAACAATATAGTCAAATAGGAAATACATCATAATTTTTAAAATCACTGCTGTACCATGGGAGTGATTTGGAATGCCACGACCTACACCCCAAAAGGGTCTCAGCTTTGACACAGGCATGCAATCACAGGTTTTGGAGTTTAACCATACTATCCCCCTCCCAATAAATCAGACAAATCCCTGATAACGTGTTCCTTGTCTGCATAGGCTTTTGCACAATTGGTTAATGTAATACTTTTAACAAAAGGTCATTGTAATAGTAGGTTTGATTCATTACAAGTGAGCCTCCATGCTATAAACTGTGCAAATACTTTTTTCAAATATTCACTTTATCCACTATGAGTGAGCTCATATGCTACATACTGTGCCAATATCTACTGCTGCAACGCACAAAAATTTAAATGATTTGTCTTTTGACTAGAATCTGCTGGTAAAGGAATTGTTTCAGCAGATTTTAGAGGCCCTTTTCAAAACGCAAATTAAGGAGTTGAATACTGATTGAGGCTATCAGGCAGGTTATTCGAAATCAGCACCATAAATTGTCTTTAGAAATGTTGTGTTCCCCCATTTAACACAAAGTGCTTTATTAAGTCATTATTTGTGGAAATGGCACTGGTCTATTAGCGCACCACCATAATTGATATTACCTCTTAGCCAGCAATGTGATATGTGTAATTTTCTTTATTTCCTTAAATGGATGAGGTTTGATGATTTCATTACGTTCTTTTAGGTGGTGTGGTGCAGCTTGCTATCCAACCTCAGTCATTCAATATTCAACCAGCACACCAGCACTCAAAGGTCAGTAAGCCTCAAGGGATAATGCTGCCTGCAGATGAAAGTTGCTACTTTAAACATTACATTTCAGGTGTATCATAGTTACAATAAATCAAAAAGAATGGTTAACAATGTGTGACGCCAATACATTGTCTCGCTAGATTTTGTCAACCTGTGCATGCAGGCGTGAGGGTGCTTGCACCTAAGGATTTATGAACGTTGCATACAGGCTTTGTGCCAACAACACCAATGATGCATATATTATGAGAGTCACATGAGTGTCATGGGTATTGCAAAAACTAAAGTTTTTGTCATGATTTATTTGCTCAGAATGTGATAGGATTATCATTTTAAGAATGAATACATTGAGTGCCAATATTTACAGACTTTTTGGGGCATTGATTAGATCAATAGCTTTGTGAAGACATAACATTGGTAGCTAACTTAATATTATAACATTTTCAAATGGGAAATACATCATTATTTGTATGATATTACTAATATTATTAGCTCAACTGCTGTATCGTGGATGTGATTTGGAATGCCACGACCTGCACCTTAACAGGGGGCCACAGCTTTGATACATGGATGCAATGACAGTATTTGGAGTTTGAAATTACTATATCCCTCTCAATTAATCAAACAGGTCCCTTATGATGTGTTCTTTGTCTGCAAAGGCGTTTGCGCAAGTGGTCAATGTATTAATTCAATAAAACGTCATTGTAATAGTTGGTTTGATTCAATAAGAGTGAGCCTCTTTGCCAGATACTGTACCAATATTAACTTTTTTCAATATGAGCGAGTTAATATGCTACATGTAGTGCCAATATTCATTTTCAGCAGTTCAACTTCTGCCAAGCTAATATACTTTGTAGCCCACTGCACTTGATAAATTATTAAATAATTTGCCTTTTGACTAGAGTCTGCTGGTTAAGGAATTGTTTCTTCAGAAGTCAATTTTATGGAAATGGAACATGTCTATTAGTGCACCACAATAATTGATATTACCTCTCAGCCAGCTAAGTGATATATTTGATTATTATTTCTTTAAATGGAGGGGCAGGTGATATTTTCATTACATTCTTTTAGAAGGTTTGGTCCTGCGTGCTATACACCCTCAGTCATTTGCATTCCATGAGTTCTCCGAAAGTCAGAGAGCCTCGTGGGATAAAGCTGCATGCCGATGGAACTTGCTACTTCAAACATTACATTTCAAAGGTATCATAGTTACAATTTATCAAAAAGAATTGTTAACAATGTGCGTCGCCAAAACATTTTCTCGTGACCTTTTAACTACCTGTGTATGCACGCGTAATGGGATAGTACAAAACATTGAGATAAAGCTACCTTCAGATGAAAGTTGCTACTTCAAACATTACATTTTAGATGTATCATAGTTACAATGTATCAAACAGAATAGTTAACAATGTGTGACACCAACACATTGTCTCGTTACATTTTGTCTAACTGTGCTTGCAGGCGTGAGGGGTGCTTGCACCTAGTGATTTATGAACTTTGCATACAGGCGTTGCCCAACAACCCATGCAATGATGCATACATTACCAGAGTCATCTGAGTGTTAATGGGGATTACAAAAACAAAATTATTTTTCATATAGAGAATTAAGGCTTGTCAGAATAGAATAAATACATTGAGTGCCAACATTCACAGACTTTATACTTGGGTTATTGATTTGATCAATAGTTATGAGAAGACATAAGATTGGTAGTTAAACTTTTCATAACTAATATGAAAACTCATTGTCAAATAGGAAAAAACATCATATTTTTTTAAAATATTAGCTCGACTGCTGTATCATGGGAGTGGTCTGGAATGCAACCACCTGTATTAATTTGATAAAAGGTCATTGTAATAGTTGGATTGAGTCGTAACAAGTGGGCCTCTATGCTATATGCTGTGCCAATAATTACTATTCACTATGAGTGAGTTTATATGCTACATGTAGTGCCAATATTCATTTTCAGCAGTTCATCTGCTGACAAGCTATTATGCTTTGTAGTCCACTGCACCGCATAAAGCAGTAACTGTTTTGCCTTTTGACTGAATATCCTGGTTAAGAAATTGTGTCTTAAGATTTTAGAGATCCTTTCTATCAGCAGTAAATAACTTTTTTTGAAGTGTTGTTTTCCTGATTTTTACAAAAGTGCTTTATAAAGTCATTATTTATGGTAAAAGAACCTGTCTATTAGTGCACCACCATAATTGATATTACCTCTTAGCCAGCAATGTGATATATTCAATTTATTTCTTTACATGGAGAGGCAGGTGATACTTTTATTACATTCTTTTATAGGTGTAGTCCAGCACGCTATCCACCCTCAGTCATTCATATTCCATTTGCACTCCGAGAGTCAGAAGGCCTCGTGGTATAAAGCTGCCTGCTGATGGATGTTCCTACTTCAAACATTACATTTCAAATGTGTTATAGTTACAATATATCAAAAAGAATAGTTAACAATGTGTGTCGTCAAAACATTGTCTCGTGACATGTTGTCTACCTGTGCATGTATGCGTGAGGGGTATTACAAAAACCAAAGTCTTTGTCAAGACATTAATTCTCATTGTAATAGTGGGTTTGATTCATTACAAGTGGGCATCTATGCTATATACTGTGCCAATATTTACTAGCTTCACTATGAGTGAGCTTATATACTACATGTAGTGCCAATATTCATTTTCAGTTCAACCGCTGCCAAGCTATGACCTTTGTAGCCCACTGGACCACAGAAAACAGTAAATGATTTTCCCTTTGACTAGAAGCTGCTGGTTAGGGAATTGTTTCTGCAGATTTAAAAGGCCCTTTTTGAAACAGAAATTGAGGAGTTAAATACTGATTGAGGCTTGAAGGCAGGTAATTCAAAATCTGCACCAAATAAATGTCTTTAAAATGTGGTCTTCCCACTTATAACGCAACATGCTTTATACCATCATTATTTATGGATATGGAACCGATCTATCAGTGCACCACCATAATTGATATCACCTCTTAGCCAGCAATGTGATATGTGGGATTTATTTATTTCCTTCAATGGAAGGGATGTGATGATTTCATTACATTATTTGAGGTGGTGTGGTGCAGCTTGCTATCCACCCTCAGTCATTCGTATTCCACCAGCATTCCAAAAGTCAAAAATCCTCATGGGATAAAGCTGCCTGCAGATGGAAGTTGCTACTTCAAACATTACATTTTAGGTGTATCATAGTTACAATATATCAAAAAGAATGGTTAACAATGTGTGACACAACACATTGTCTCTTTACATTTTGTCTACCTGTGCATGCAGGCGTGAGAGGTGCTTGCATCTAATGATTTATGATTTTTGCATACAGGCGTTGCCCCAACAACCCATGCAATGATGCATATATGGTTTTGAATGCCAAGACGTACACCTGAAAAGTGTCACCGCTTTGACATATGCATGCAATGACAGTATTTTGAGTTTATCATTACTATCTCTCTTAATGTGTCAAACAAATCCCTTATAATGTGTTGTTTGTCTGCATAGGAGTTCCCACAATTGGTCAATGTATTAATTTGATAAAAAGGTCATTGTAATAGTGGGTGCAATTCATTGCAAGTGAGCCTCTATGCTATATACTGTGCCAATGTTTACCTGTTTTACTGAGAGTGAGCTTATATACTACATGTAGTGCCAATATTCTTTTCAGTTCAACTGCTGCCAAGCTATTATCCTTTGTAGCCCACTGGTCCACAGAAAACTAAATAGTGAATTGATTTTCCCTTTGACTAGAAGCTGCTGGCTAAGGAATTGTTTCTGCAGATTTTAGGGGCCATTTTTAAAACAGTAGTTGAGGGGTTGAATACTGATCGAGGCTTGAGGGCAGGTTGTTCGTAATCTGCACCAAATAATGATCTTAAAAATGTTGTCCTCCCACTTTTAACACAACATGCTTTATACCGTCATAATTCATGGATACGGAATCGATCTATTAGCGCACCACCATAATTGATATCACGTACCTCTTAGCCAGCAATGTGATACGTTTTATTTATTTCCGTACATGGAAGGGCAGGTGATGATTTCATCACATTCTTTTAGGTTGTGTGGTGCAGCTTGCTATTCACCCTCTGTCATTCGTATTCCACGAAGACTCCAAAAGTCAGAGAGCCTCTTGGGATAAAGCTGCCTGCAGATGGAAGTTGCTACTTGAAACATTATATTTCAGGTGTATCATAGTAACAATATATCAAAAAGAATGGGTAACAATGTGTGACTCCAATACATTGTCTCTTTACATTTTGTCTACCTGTGCATGCAGGCGTGAGGGATGCTTGCATCTAATGATTTCCCCAGCAAACACAAAACATGTGTGCTATGTCTACAAATATTTTTACCCAATATCTGTGAAATGTTACTGAAAAAGTTTATTAATACTAAAAGGTGTGGCCTGAGAATTATTACCGTAGCATTTCTCATAATATCTGAATTATTATTTTCACAACATTTTGAAATACAGTAACAAAATATTGCCAAAGATATTCACTTAATATTTCTGACAAAAAGTTTTACATAATTGTTAAGAAAAAACATTTATTGACATTAAAACGTTTGGCCTGAAAATTACCATCACGTGTCTTATGAAATTTAGAATCTATATATTTACTATGTTGCTATCATGCTAACATTTCTTGCAACATTTTACTCAATACTATTTCAATGCTTTTGAAATATTCATCTTTTTCAGATAGGTGTGCCCTAAATCATTTTAGAGAAAAAACATATACCTACCCATCTCCCATGATAACCTCACTTTTTAAATCCCCATGTTAAGGGCTATTCCTTTTAAAAGTGTGGGGGGAGGAGGAACGGAAGGTTTTTTGAAGTGGGGGGGGGGGCGAATTCTGAACTAATTTATCCCATTAGATTACATATGATTTCTAGCAGGAGGAGGGGGGAGGGGGGTTGGGTGTCGAATTTCCAATTATTTTCCGGCCCTCCACAACCCCCCTCCCCCCCCCCACCCCCCCCCCCCCCCCCCCCCCCCCCAAACCACACTTTTAAATGGAACTGCCCTAAGGAGTTCTTGGTCAGACTTACTTTGGAAAGTGTACTTTACAAATCATGATTTCGAGGAAGGAGATAAGGCTACTTAAGTGGAGGTCCCATATACACGATTTGTAACAAGACTTTAACACAACGAACACACATGCAGTAAAGCGTTAAGAACAAGTAGCTGCCTTGCATTCAGAAATCACTGAACCCTATACGTCGTTGCATTGACAATGCAACACGATACCAATTTAACTATTTAGACTGCAACAAGAATGCGAAAGGAAATTGAAATGTTCTAAACAAGACTGCATTATGATTCAGTCCATTTTTATTTTTTTTAAATATGTTTTTTGTTTGCTGGGTTTTCTCATTGTTTTTGCGTTTAGTTTTCCTTATCCCCTTCATGTTCACTTTGCGCTTATGTTGTGAGTGATAATTGAGGAGCTTGCATCAATGAATCAAGAAAGAGTCGGAAATTTGAAACAAGTAGCAATTCTTTTAGAAGCATTAAAGTCTTCTTGTAGTTATTTTAGTCAATAAACATTCGTATTGACATCTTGTGGTGATCATGTTACAGTTGTCACACATATTCCCACGGTAATAATAATACTAAAATAACTGTAACACAAAAGCATATAAAGTTACAAGATTGGAACATGACGATTCCGACCAGAATGCAAAGATTATGACAGTTTTAAACCTTTTAAAGCTGTCGTGTTGGAAACACGACTAAAAAACTGAAATGACTGAACACGACTATAACACGACTGCTTCTTGTTTCATTACGACAAGGCAGTTGAGTTGCAGTCATGTTCAGAAATTGTGTATGTGGGTCCCCGCTATATATTCGTTGGTCAGCCCCAATCATTGCCTTTCTCAGTGACACTATACAAATATGACATCCCTTTGTGGTGTACAACTGGAATAACTCCCCCGAGAGAGGATTGTCGCCCGAGGGCGTAGCCCGAGGTCGACAATCTTCTCGAGGGGGAGTTATTTCTGTTGTACACCACACAGGGATGTCATATTTGTTTTATTATACCGAACAACATACAAAACACAAAAGGGGAAAACTGACAAACACAAGAAATTTTGCGTAAATACTCTTTTGTGAAAAATCTACAAATTATAATAACAGGGATGTCCAACTGTTGCATTGACGCATCAGAGTGCAACAGAAGCCCCAAAACGTACAACAGGAGAACATTTTCAGTTTGACTCCAAATTTTTTCTGAAAACATGAACAAATGAGTCTAATCGATGTTTCGCTTCCTTTTTCAAATAAAATTTGTATCAGAAAACGGTTAAACTCCATTTATTGATACCACCTCTTAATCAATCTAGGTGCTTATTTATTAGCAAGACACTGAACCTTATTTGTTTGTTTGTACTTTTACTGTCTTTATTAGTTCGAGCAACTCTAACTGTGGTACCGGCCGTTGTTAACAATTATAAGATTATAATATAACGTTATTTAATAACAAGACAATAATATTGAATGGTTGCTGTTGTTTTTCCATTTTGATATTAGTATGTGGCAATATCATAGAACATTCTTCAATAACATTTTTGAAATATGGGGCCCAAGCTTAGATAAATGAAGACAAGCGGATATGAAACCAGCCGATCATCCTGAACAGGCTAGCCTCAACAAATAGCCCAAAAGTTGTGCTCTGCCCATACTGCCATGCAGGTTTCTCTGTAATGTAAACAGTACAATAGCCCTGATTGGTCCTTGTTCTCTCTGATGCCAGATCAGAGTCCCCTGGCATGTCCAGCCTTTCACTATATAGCGCATTTAGTAATGGGTATCTCGTTACATATCCATTCTTTTCTTCTTCTAAGATTTAAATAATAAAAATGAAACTAATGATAACTTTTATTTTAAGTTTGTATAAGAGACTAATAGTTAAGTATCACCTTCCAATGCAGCATGTTGCTGTTCTTTACTATGACAAACATTATTTGATCGAGCAGGACTCACATCTTCCAAAAATGTAACACCATTGCTAACATCTGTGTTGGCCTAGATGTTAACATCTTGCTCTGTGTTGGAGGGCTGGGATAAACAGATCCGTTAGTGTTACCATGTGTGTTAAATGTAACACCGTACTTGAAGTCAGTCAATGTACATAACAGCCATAGGCAGCGAGGGCGCGCTTTCATAACACATTCAAAGGCCGTCCAAAATAAAAACGTAAAATCTTTTTACTCGTTTTAGGGGAAAAGTAGCCGTCAAAAGTTTAAAATCCCTGGTCAAAATGCCTAAATCGCAGGTCAACAATAAAAACCCTCAACAAAAGTATAGATTGTACGGTCATTTCCTTCAAATGTTAGTTCAAATTTCATAAATAGCAGTGGAAAATGTTGATGTATCAACAAACTCCACCGCACGCTTCACCAAATTAGTGTGTTGATATATCAACATAAACCTAAGGCAACGTCAAGAAATTCAGTGGAAAATGTTGATGTATCAACAAACTCCACCTCAAGCTTTACCAAATAAGAGAATGTTGAAATATCAACAAAAACCTGAGGCAGCATCAAGAAATTCAGTGGAAAATGTTGATGTATCAACAATCTCCACCTCAAGCTTTACCAAATAAGAGAGTGTTGATATTTCAATAAAAACCTGTAGCAACATCAGAAATTCAGCTGCAAAATGTTTATGTATCATTCAGTATCAACAAAATCAACTTCAAGTTACACCAAAACAGAGAATATTGATGTATCAAGAAAAACCTGATGCAACACGAGAAAGCCAGTCGAAAAATGTTGACGTATCAACAAAATTATATTCCAGCTACATTAAGATAGAGAGTGTTGATGTATCAACAAATACCTGAAATCATACCAAGTAAGCTAGTGGGAAAATGATATTTTACAAAATCAGCTTTAAGCTTCACTGAAAAGGAGAATGTTGATATATCAACAAAAACCTGAAGCAACATCAAGAAAGTCAGTGGAAAAATGTTGATATATCAACAAAATGAACTTCAAGCTACACCAAGGTAGATAGTGTTGATATATCAACATATACATAAAGTAACATAAAGAAAGCAAGTGGAAAAATGTTGATGTATCAGCATTATCAACTTCAAATATCTCCAAAATAGAGAGTGCTGATATATCAACATATGCCTGAAGCAATATTAAGACAGCCAGTTAGGAATTGTTGACGTATCAACAAAATGGCTTCACCAACAAACAAACATACAATACAATACAATTAAGCCATCTGACCAATCAATTAGATATTGATTTGGCAGCATTGTTAATCCTATTGAATCAGGTTACCTTATATCAAAGGTTAGGAAACATATGAGCTTTTGCATGATGACCCTTTAACCATTTGAAAATATGGGTCTCTTGCCATTTATTTGCTAAATTACTATTATATGACTCATTGAGCCAAATGTATTTTATTCGGATACATGCAGTGGGGTACTTAGGAAAGGTATCACTTTCATTTAATCTACCCAGTGGAAATAGAGTAATTCAGATATTTCGACGATTGACATCACAATATTTGCATCACACCAGGATTTAATTAAGTCCATATGAAAATAACGATTAGCTCTTCAGATATAAAAGGCGCTGCTGTTTACTGTGATCAATTATGGTAGTCATGGGATACGCATGTTATGACATTATATATGTTAAACATCTTTCCCCCCCCCCCCCCCTCCCCTCGGGGGTTTTCTGCCTATATAGGCCTGTGCGCAGTTAGTCAGTCAGCGTGTTAACTTGAAAAGGTTATTTGTAAGGGTAGGCTGCATTCATCGTATGTGAGCCTCTATGTTATGTACAGTGCCTTTGATCTCATTGCCATGGCATGGATAGAGACACCCCTGGTAGCATGTTAGACCATGTGTATGCTCCACATGAGAACGTGGTAGCTTATGAGGGTAATTTCTTTGACTCAATTTTTCCTCTTCCCTGCTCTTTTTTTAACTTTTTAAACCTGGAAGGTTTTCTGATGAGGAATACATTAAGCATCACAGAAGTACCTTCAGGACGTAAGGCTTTGGGGGGAAAATAAAAGAATATGCATATTTTTCCTTCAAACAGGGCTCCTATCCACACTACGGACTGGAGAGAAATGTATCCATTCTCATGGTTGTCATAATGTATGTCTGCGCACACGCCTGGCTGGGTTCAATATAAAGTACATATCCAATGGTTCGGTAGTGGTTGAGATATGTATCCACTCCCTTAAAGTCCTTTTGAAGGAATACCCACCCTAAGAGATAAACAGTTTTCTACAAAACCAATGTAAATATGAAATAAATAATGGTAAAGTTTCTTGGTTGTGGTAGGTCATATTCTCAGATTAGTCGTTGCTGATTCTGATAACAAAAACAACGGTGTTGAAATTCTGCTACATACTTTGTTCCAAGCCTTGGGAAGCGGCTGATATCAGAGACAATAGGTGGGATTTTCAAACAGAATGTTCAACAATGTGTGACATCAAAACGTTGCCTCATTACCTTTTGTGCAAATGATCATCCATGTGAAGTGAGCGGGATGCATACAATAATAAGTGGTGTGAAACATACACACGACTTCTAAGCGGAAACGGTCTGCTCTGCGGTTTGAAAATCATTAAACCTTAAAAAGTGATAGGTAAACTGTTGATTCGCATTGACTTCTACGAATGAGTGGAAAGACAAAGTTTTTTTTCATCTCTCTCTCTCTCTCTCTCTCTCTCTCTCTCTCTCTCTCTCTCTCTCTCTCTCTCTCTCTGCATATATATATATGTATATATATATATATGTATATATATATATATATATATATATATATATATATATATATATATACAATGTATGTATATATATATATATATATATATATATATATACATATATATATATATATATATATATATATATATATATATATATATATATATATATACATATATATTTATAACCACATGCTTGCCCTATATTCCCATTGTTGTGGCCATGTGGTAAAAATGATATAGAGTGAAAAAAAAACATATCAAGTGAAAAAACAACATATCAAACCATATCACACCTTTTATTGTTAAAGGGGTAGATAAACCCTGTGAGATTTGAACTGACACATATATAGATTCCCTCTTCCCCATCGTTATTGCTCCCCTCAGCCCTGCGTGAGTCTGGAGCAGTGACAGGAAACTGTACAATAATACCCAGTATCAAATTACACTCATTTGTATTTCTGGGGTTCACACATTAAAAGCGTCCTGCCACTTGCCTCATTTTACATGCCAGGTACCAATGCCAAGAAGTTGAGCCATAAGTAGAAAATGGGCATAGTGGGTTAAGGAAGGGTCTCTCTCTCTCTCTCTCTCTCTCTCTCTCTCTCTCTCTCTCTCTCTCTCTCTCTCTCTCTCTCCTTGTCTCTCTCTCTCTCTCTCTCTCTCTCTCTCTCTCTCTCTCTCTCTCTCTCTCTCGCTCTCTCTCTCTCTCTCTCTCCTTGTCTACTACTTCTTATCCTACTACAACCACTGATGCTCATAACCTAGTAGTAGTTGTAGTAGTAGTAGTAGTAGTAGTAGTAGTAGTAGTAGTAGTAGTAGTAGTAGTAGGAGTAGTAGTAGTGTGTCTCACTATGCTATCAGTATGCATCCTACCACTACTACTACTACTACTACTACTACTACTACTACTACTACTACTACTACTACTACTACTACTACTACTATGACAACTGCAACTACTACTACTACTACTACTACTACTACTACTACTACTACTACTTCTACTACTACTACTACTAGGGAGTGACTTTGATATCATTTGCTCTCTCTCTCTCTCTCTCTCTCTCTCTTCCCCTCCTTGTCTACTACTATTTCTCCTAATACAACCACTGCTGCTACTAACGTAGTAGTAGTAGTAGTAGCTGTAGCACCAGCAGTAATAGTAGCAGCAGCAGTTGCAGAAATAGTAGCATCGGCAGTAGTAACAGGAGAAATTATAGCAGCAGCAGCAGCAGCAGAACTTCATGTTAAGGGTTTGTTGATATATTGACAAGAGTGCATTTTGTTGATACATCAACAATTATCCACTGGCTTTCTTAATCTTGTTGCAGGTTCATGTTGATATATGAACACTCTCTATTTTTGAGAAGTTTGAAGTTGATTTTGTTGATACATCGACAATTTTCCACTGGTTTTCTTAATGTTGTTTCAGGTTTATGCTGATATATCAACACCTTCTATCTTGGTGAAGCCATTTTGTTGATACGTCAACAATTTCTAACTGGCTGTCTTAATATTGCTTCAGGCATATATTGATATATCAGCATTCTCTATTTTGGAGATATTTGAAGTTGATAATGTTGATACATCAACATTTTTCCACTGCTATTTATGAAATTTGAACTATCATTTGAATAAAATGACTGTACAATTTATAGTTTTGTTGAGGATATTTATTGTTGACCTGCGATTTAGGCATTTTGACCAGGGATTTTGAACTTTTGACGGCTACTTTTCCCCTAAAACGATTAAAAATATTTTACGTTTTTATTTTGGACGGCCTTACATTATTTCGTCAATAGCAGTGTTCAGTTGACTGATCGCGCTCCCACTTCAACACCCCACTTTATAACCCTTTTGATGCTGATACCACTTTTGTCTAAAGGACAAAGATGCAAAGATTTTCGAAAATCATTTAAACGCCGTCATATTGGTATTCATTAGATTTTTCAGGGGTCTCTTGCATCATTTTGTATTGGCCAAATTAGCCACCAGCAGAATAAGGGTTAAAACAGCCCATTGCCAATACAAATACTAGTGCTGCCGCAGAATACCTGCCCATGTTGCACCACGCAATCGCTCTCCCATTGAGAGATCTATGCGATGAATCCATCAAATATCATACCCTTAGTGTACACTTATTGAATAAAACTCACGGTTCTCTGCTTTTATTGATTTTGAGGATTTCACCATAAATTATCCAGTTAGGAGTTATTACAGCATGATTGAACACCAGACGGCCTGTCTATCAACATTTCTATCTGTGCTTCTACCTGCGCTGACCTTAAAAGTGCTGTTTGGAGTGGAGCATCTCCTCAGCTCTAGACAGCAACGCTATACATCAGAAATGGATAATAGCTGATCAATTCTGGCCACTCAGTCAGGCACCGTGGTAGACTAGCTTCCAGTCCGTGATGGCATCTGAAAAAATGCTTTTCTCTGTTCTGGTATCCTACTTTTCCTTAGCGCCTACGTGCTAGTCTATTTGGTTGATCATAGATAGCGCCACCATTGGTCACCGACATTAGCTGGACCAAGGAATCATAGTGATCCCATAGCTGCCGCATAGTAAGCCAATAGAGAACTAAATATTGGCTGACAGCTCTGAGTTGGTATGCAATTCAGGTTGTTTACACAAGAAGTTAAATTAATTGCTTTGCCTAGAGTAGGCTAACTGGCTGGCTTTTAACCAATCATACTTGTATCATGCAAAAACGCACAAACTAATGTAGAAATATCATTGTGATCATATGATTTTTCAAGAATTATTTCATGTTCATGAGAAACCAACTA
Organism: Maea johnstoni; assembly: GCA_963942565.1. Lineage (NCBI taxonomy): Eukaryota > Metazoa > Annelida > Polychaeta > Spionida > Magelonidae > Maea > Maea johnstoni. The sequence continues at coordinate 20,911,789 of OZ012701.1, read as the reverse complement.
ACATTTCTTTTTTTAAATGATATAAATGAATGTTGAATGATGTAACGCTTATTTTAAAAGATTTTTCAAAAGGTATCATAGGTTCAGACAACATGCGAAAAAGTCATTCAACCTCAAGCATCACGTGAGATCGCATACGAGAGACCGTTTTAAGTGTGACATATAGTAAGGATCAGTTCTATACTGAAACTGCCTTAAAACGCTATAAAGAAGAGGCCCATTATTGAATTGACTGACTTCTCACTGCCTAGCCTTCTCATGTAATGCCTCACTCATGATACGGGGCCAGTGTCAAATATCATGCCCTGCCTAACTAGCATATGCAGTTCTACACAGTGTAGTACCTCAATTTTGTATAAACATAAGTTGTGCATATAACTAATTCAAACAGCATGATACAAATTTACACTCATTTTATTTAGCTAAAATCATATAGGAAAAAAATCATACTAGATTGGAACAATTCATGTACGGAAAATGTAATTGGAGTGCATATGTGGGTAGTCTACTACATAGTGCTAATAAGAGTTCAAAGTACTTTGATACTTCACATCTTTAGGGTACAATATTCTTTTGTATAGGTGCATATACAGAATTGAGCCCCACTTAGACTTAGATGCTATACAAAAAATGTGCTAAGCATTACCAGTATTGTGTTTCCATGGAATAAATGACCAAATTATTGAAATACATTATCTAAACTAAAATAATTCGTTTTATCATAAGTATTCACTGCACAATTTTTAAAAAATCGTTAGATTAAAATGGTAGTTTTCCAGCACTTGAAACATGATTTTAAACCCGTATCTTCAGTAAGACTAACCTCCTGACATCTTCTCTGCCTTTTCATTTTATGTCCAAATGGGATCAAAGTTTGCAGTCATTCACATTGTATTTCTGCTTGAATTTAGTCTCTGTGATATCTTCAGAGTGAGTATACTCTTCCCTTATTGTGATATATTGCTGGGAACTAGGACTCGTTGCCTTATATTTTATGGTGATAAAACACTGTGTGCAGATTTTATCAAAATTCAAAAAGTATCAAATATAGCGGCTGAATTTTGTTTGCAGTAGTAAATACCTTTTTTCATTTTCTACTTAAATGTTTGTGCTCTATTTGTACACACCTAGCAGAGCTCTTGCGTACACTTTATGTGGAAATCAAGAGAGTGGGTGATGTTATTATCACCCATTTCAACAATAGGGGGGCTAGCTCAATACTTTGATCAATATAAAAAATATTTCTAGGCAACAATTGATATTTGCAGTAACTCTATTAGCATACCCTACTGCTATCAGCTAGGGCACATGCACTAACAATGTACAACACATGGTGCAGGTGACATCACATGACCAAATTCAAGGGCAGATAATAGAACAAATTCAAAATGTATAAGTATATCGCTAGTATTCATTGTTTATTAAGATGTCTATTTACATGGCTGCGTATTTTTCAAGAGGATATGTACTTAAGAAAAATGTATTTTTTATATCAAAAGTATTGTTTAGAGTGTATTGTTACTAATGCAGTTCCCAGTGGCTCCTTGGCAACAAGGGGCACAGAATGGAGCGCAAAATTCCATGGGTTCAAAAGGCCAGTCAGTCTCTGTCTGATACTGTCATTTAATGTTATCTTTTTTGCTCCTTGTCAATGATTATTTCACCAGTTTTGGAACTTTGAAAGCACCTCTTGTTCCTCTTGTTGGTATCAGATTGTATATTATATTACCGGTAGTTTCCCATGTAATTGGTTAGAGTGTATTGTCACTATCCACCATTACAGTTTCTTACAATCCTCCTATGGCATGCACAACAGTTTGAAATTTATACACGTACTACGTTTCTGCGTTCTGCTTGCGTCGTCGCAACCAGCTCATGGTATGATGACTCTAATATAACCGCCATAGGTAACTCGATATTTACCTTTATTGTTTAGAAACTTATGTGGGACAAGTTGTATTGCATTGTATATTCATTGACTGTTGATCATATAGCAATAGTGTACATGTACATGCTGATATAGTTGTACTACCTTTGTTACAAATATTTTACTTTAATGCAATATCCAAGGTGAACATAGATTGTACAGCATGGCCAAGTTGCTTGCTGGGCAGGTAGATAAACAAACACATTTTCAAAACTAAAAAAACAAAGGTATACGTACATATATAACTGAGGTAAGAGAATTATACATATGATAGAAATAATAGAAACAAAGAAAGGAAAGCTTTGCAAAGAAACGTAACAAAATATAAATTACTAGTTATAGGGATGAAATACGTGTAATAGCACAGTACAGGTAGAGACTGGCACAATAAACAAACATCAAAGGAAGTGTTGATAAGAACATAATATAAGTATCATAGGTTACTTATACGATACTTCTAAGGTAAAGATTTATACTATACTCATTCTATTCTCAAATTCATTATAACAAAATATTTTGGTTATTTTCGTAACCTTCAAAGGACTATTTACTCCAGATAGAACTGGCAAGTCACAACTTAGCCGCAATATAGCAGAAAAAATGAAGAAAAATAAAATACCTAATTCCAAATCCTTGTTATGGCTATTGATATGCCTAACATGATTAACTAACATGTAAGACCATCGATATGAAAGTTAACTCGACGATGCACAATACAGTGCTTCCACCTTTTGGTCAAAAATGGAACTATTTTTCCCTTGTGTTGTCTCCGTACGTACGACACAGTGATCTATGCGGCCTAGCACGAGACCTATTGGCAGTAAAGAAAGTATGTTTCTGTGTACGTGCCCATACGTTCTACACTGTGATATCTGCGGCCTAGCACGACACCTATTGGCAGTAAAGAAAGTACGCTTCTGTGTACGTGCCCATACGTTGTACACTGTGATATCTGCGGCCTAGCACGACACCTATTGGCAGTAATGAAAGTAGTTTCCTGTGTACGTCCCCGTACGTTGGACACTGTGATATCTGCGGCCTAGCGCGACACCTATTGGCAGTAATGAAAGTATTTTTCTGTGTACGTCTACGTGCGTTGGACAACATGATCTATGCGGTCTAGCGCGACACCTATTGGCAGTGACGAAATTATTTTTCTTTGTAGGTCTGCGTACGTCATACGCTGTGATGTAAGTGGCCTAGCGCGACACCTATTGGCAGTAATGAGTAATCTCAGCACTGCTGGGCAGGTAGATAAACAAACACATTTTCAAAACTAAAAAAACAAAGGTATACGTACATATATAACTGAGGTAAGAGAATCATGCATATAATAGAAATAATAGAAACAGAGAAAGGAAAGCTTTGCAAAGAAACGTAACAAAATATAAATTACTAGTTATAAGGATGAGATACGTGTAACACACAGTACAGGTAGAGACTGGAACAATAAACAAACATCAAAGGAAGTGTTGATAAGAACATAATATAAGTATCACAGGTTACTTATACGATACTTCTAAGGTAAAGATTTATACTATACTCATTCTATTCTCAAATTTACTATAACAAAATATGTTGGGTATTTTCGTAACCTTCAAAGGACTATTTACTCCAGGTAGAACTGGCAAGTCACAACTTAGCCGCAATATAGCAGAAAAAATGAAGAAAAATAAAATACCAAATTCCAATATACATATATATATATATATATATATATATATATATATATATATATATATATATATATATATATATATATATATATATATATATATATATATATATATATATATATATATAATGTTTTTGAAGGTACTGATTTCTAATAGTTTTAAGTATCTATATTTGGTGATCAATTTCCATAAGAAAAATATCCCCCTCTTCGTTGCTATTGCTATGTGTTCTTCATTTTCATATGTTTATCAATCTATGTATTGAATTTATATTGACTACGGCCCCTTTTTATTTTACTCTGCAACATGTCACACATTCTGCCTTCTTTGTCTAACACCAATACTACGCATAACCTTTAATCCTTAAGAACTCTTCTTGATATTCTCGTCTGGATCTAAGACACTTTTGAGAATAACATAGGAATTGAGAATGCCTTTGCAAACCATTTGAAGGAGAGTTGTTGGTTATGTTCTGATTACCGTTTCTCTTTATGATATTTGACTAACTATGCTTTTGTTCAAGAGATTTCTCCAAAATTGTCAGGCCGCTTTTGCGAGTAGTAAAAGGTTAATATTAACTGATATCAAGAACCATGGGATCATATCAACCTTCTTCACTTGAGATAGTACATATTGCTGGAAAAGGCTGTCATAGAATTAATAGAAATTGTCAATTTCCTTTAAAAAATGTAAACATTAAAGTCAAGGAGAAATAACAAAAACGATTCTTACTTCCTTTTATTGTATCTTTATTGATCATAAGTATATAATGAAAAAGCAGACAAAAGATATTAATTGAAAATATATACAATAAACTATGCATAATCGTCCGTTATGGCTGTCCATTTTCCCTATTCTATTTCAAGAGTCCATATACTTAGGCATGTCTCCTGTCTTCCTGACACCAGATCTCTCCATAAGGACTTTGTTATACATTTTGACAATACTCTCGCTAGAGTTACACCAGAATACGGTCAGTTCACATACTTTAGCTCCCTCCATTGGCTTCCCCACTACCCAGTGATAAACACTTTGCGGTTCCTTCATGGATGCATTTCTCATAAGTATACCCTCCTAAATTTCCTATGTGTTGTTATGAATTGCATCCATATAGATTGAGAACTGGGACACTGCATAACAAAGTGATGTATTGTCTCCAGCTCAGAGAAGATGCACCATGTGCACTATACAGGAAGAAATTCACAAGAGCTCATACAAGGCGTGAGAACTGCCGGGTATGTTTCAATACCAGGATGAGCCTGTGTTGGTACTCGATCCAGGCCAGTCCCGGAATGTCAGTTCCGAAATATCCGGCTCGCATAAGCTTCAATATCATGACCCAAGATGGCTAGATTTCCCAAGCCGGTCTGCTCCTGATTTACCAATTTGGCTATACAAGCAGTTATTCTGTAAGTTAAACAGTATGCCTTGGTTGCACCAGTGCCTGAGTTCAGGTTCCGGGAGATAGCCGGTCATCAAAAGTTAGCCATTTCGGGCCTGGCCCAGGCTCGTACAAGCTTGTGAATTTTTTCCTGTGTACTTCTTTTTTTCTGTGTGATCCTTTCAACCTAACATCACCAACTTTAAGTCTGCTCCCATGTGATACCAGCTTTGCCATTTTCTCACAGATGCACATCAGATTCGACATAACATCGGTCATTCTCCACCATGTTATGTAATGAACCTAACCTATGATAAACCTGAGAATATAATTTTCTTTACTCAGAATAACGGTGGACTTCCAATAATCCTCTTCCAGGCACCAGGCCTGCTACCTGACTAAGGTCTCCTATGCATTTTCACCACTTAGTGTCACTGTTACAAAACATATGTTTAAATGATGAAGTAAGTTTATACGAGATAAAACCATCTTTTAAAATTACTCAAACATTCTAAGATATATTTACAAAACATATATATATACATATATATATATATATATATATATATATATATATATATATATATATATATATATATATATATATATATATATATATATATATATATATATATATATATATTCAATTCAAGAGATTACATGTGATAATTACAATATAACAAACGTTATAGAGAATGAAAACTTGTGATACAGATACTATAAAATATCTAGCACTTTGGTGATTGCAATATCAAATATTGTTACACAAGTCCCTCGTCCAATATCATTTTTCAAACTGCAATAAAAATTGGTATATCACGAACCCAAAATGCCGAATTTGCTTAACAATTTGCCTTCTGTTCATTCCCAGCTTCGATAGGGAGCTGACGAAAGATCTTTGCTTTGAGTTTTTGAAATTTGAAAACTCTGAAAGGATAGAATAAAGAGTGGGCTTATTCTAAAACATGTATATTGAATGGGGGCTAATCACAACTTGATTTTTCATCCAAAATAGGGAAGATCTATAAAGAGAAGCCCATTTCTTGCTGATATAATTGATTTAGTTTTGGAAGTTCAATTACAATTTTTAAGTTATATCAAAAATGTTAATATTACTAATATGTTTTTCCATTTCCATGTTTTACTAAGAACCATTGGGTCATTTTGAATTTCTAAGCTTTAATACATTTTTCTGTTAATTCAGTGATATAGCGATCAAAATACTATCAATACCTGAAAAGATCATATGCCTTAGTTTAAGAAATTTAATGATTTATTAATTTAATTTCAAAATGTGTTTTGTCGTCAATAACGATGATATAATTTGGATTTTAGCAAGTGTTTATTCCTAAGCAAGATTTTGCAAGAAGCCAAAACTTTCCCAAGTTGAGAATTGAACACATGAACTTGACAGCTCTGAGTCTGAAGGTTGGAACGTAATATTTCCCCTAATATCAAATGTGTAATGCGGTATTGTGACCATGATATGACCAATCACAGAAGAGAATGCGCAATAGGCATATAATGAATAATGAATTTGTCACTCAGATGATGATGGTAGTATTCACCACGCAACATTTCTTTGGAGGCAATGACAGACTTGTCTTAGAGTTTCCTTATACATTATACAGGTGTAATCTAAAAATGTTAATGTATTATAAATCTTGCAATAATGTGCACATAACTGGTGATTTATAATAAGAGGAAAAATAAAGATGATACAATTATTCGGTAGGTTAAAAACACACTACACAATGAATTCAAAGCCGATGGATACCGAAGAGAATCAGTTTTAGTGCATAATATGGTGAAAATTAAGGGAAAATGTCTAGTCATGTGCTTAAGTTGAGATTTACAACATATTTTGATTAAAATACTTATTTTGGCTAAAACAAATATACAATAGATCTGCTTAAAGATCGTAGTGGGTATTGTGAGGACGAAAAATCAATATTGGCTTATCTACTTGTGGTAAATTAATATTAAGACATATATATATATATATATATATATATATATATATATATATATATATATATATATTATATATATATATATATATATATGTTTTAATGACAGTATAATTGTTTGTACATCCTCTTTATATCTGTGATAGTATTGAAATGAAAGTAAGCATTTGATTTTAAATGTGTACAGTTCAGATATCTAATTCCACAACAAGTCTACCGGTCGCCTGCTAACAACTGGTCGAAACTAGAAAAGTTGCCCTGGCTTGCGCGGCAAAAAATGACGCATGCATACTCACGGGTGCCTAACTGCATATGGATGCAACTGGTAACCGTGACGTATATATGCGACCTGTTACGTATACATTTGTGCTATATTACTACAAGTGTAGTCTATTTCTACAGTTGTTGTATATTGCAACGTTTCATGTTGTAACAGGCGTGTAGTCCTATCTATGCCAGAGCGTTTGAGTGGCAACTGGACTAGCGGTCGCGTGGAATGCCCGGTCGGCCAGTGAGTGCATTGAGTGCATGAATTAATGTATTCACTGCACAATTTAAAATTTGAAAAAAAAGAAAAATTATACACAAAACTGATTTTGAATTGGCCTTAACAAATTGAATGTTCTGTCTTTAGATTCTACCACAAGCGATATTTCCTATGCCCTTAACATTAACGTAACTCCGATAAAAAGGATATTGTCAAAACTGATCAATTCAAATTAATATGTATAAAACGTTTTGGAAATCCAAACATACACTGGATATCCATATTATGGCACACTGTATACGCTTGATAAAAAGCGGACATTCTCCAATAACTACTATATTTCTAAGTATAGAAGAAGTGCTTCTTTGTCTTTGTTGAGGGCATTAAAAGTTTAACTGGGAAACTCGAAGGCTTTACAATTAAAAGCATTGAAACTTTTACAAATACCACACACTAATATGAAAAGATTCGCATTCAGTGCTTACCGTGCCTATGTACATCGCCTTTGGAATAAGTCCCCTTACGACACCAAGGCTGCTGATAATGTGCAAAACTTACATCTACCTGAAGAAATTTCTAGTTCAAGAGAAAAAATTGACAACGCAGATGATCAACATCTGTCAGCAAAATATTGTAATGCGCTCTAAAATATTACTATCCGAAACAGCGAAATATCAAATATGAAACTATTATTTATAGTTTTATTATAATAATATTAATTATTATTTTTATTGTTATCAATATCATTATTATCATTATCATTATTATTATTATCATTATTATTATTATTATTATTATTATTATTATTATTATTATTATTATTATTATTATCATTATTATCATTATTATTATCATTATTATTATTATTATCATAATTATTATTATATTTATCATTGATATTATTATTATTATTATTATGATTATTATCATTATTTTGATTATTATTATTATTATTATTATTATTATTATTATTATGATTATTATTAGTATTAGTATCATATTATCAGTATTGTCATTGATATTATTATCATTATCATTATAATTTTTTTCATAACAATTGTTGTTCTAAACACCATCATTTTTTATGTTTTGATCTTCATTATTATGATTATTATTATTATCATTATTATTATTATTATAATTATCATCATCATTATTATCATTAGTATTAGTATTATTTTGTTAATATCATTTCATTATTCTAATTATTATAATTGCTGTTATTATCATTATCAGTATTATTGCTATTATTATTATTATTATCATAATTATTATTAATTGTTTTCTTTCCTATTATTATTATTATTATTATTATTATTATTATTATCATTATTATTATTATCATTAATATTATCATCAATACTATTATTATCATTATCATTATCATTATTATTATTATTTTTATTATTTTTGATACTATTATTTTTATTATCATTATTATCATTACTATGAGTAGTAGTAGTAGTAGTAGAAGTAGTAGTAGTAGTAGTAGTAATGAAGGACGGAATTGGGTTTAACGTCGCTTTCAACAGCTTAGGTCATATCGCTATGAGATAGAAACCCGGAACCGTGAAGCAATTCCCTACTCTTCACAAATATTTCCAACGGGTCTTTCAGTTGCATCAGGACGATAGACAGTCCTCTACAACACCGCACACTTATATAGCGACCACGTCAACCCACTTGGGGATCCAGCAGCGACTCGAACCTGCGAACTCACGCTTGGGAGCCAGGCATCGTAACCACTAGACCACGGCGGATACCTAATAGTAGTAGTAGTAGTAGTAGTAGTAGTAGTGATAGTAGAAGTAGTGGTCGCAATAGCAGCAGGAATAATAATAGCAGCAGCAGCAGCAGCAGCAGCAGCAGCAGCAGCAGCAGCAGTAGTAGTAGTAGTAGTAGTAGTAGTAGTAGTAGTAGTAGTAGTAGTAGTAGTAGAGTAGTAGTACTGTAATAGTACTGCAATTTCGACCATCAAATTATCAACAATTTAAACCAACTGATCAATTCAAATAAGAATGATCTAAATATTTCAGATCATTCATACAGACCATTCCTGTTCGATGTGAACGGAGGGAGAGACTCACAGGACCGCCATATAAGGTGTGACAGGCAGTCTCTACCCTCTGCATAGATGTGCTGCCGCAGAGCAGGCAACATCGGCTTTACGGTAGTCATGGTTCAGTGGGCTCTTGAACTGATGCTCCCTGCTCTGTGGTCGTACTGGGAATAAGAGGCTCTGAGATGTGTCTCACCTTATATATCGGGCCCTGGAAGCCCCTCACTTGTCTTGTTTGAAACCAACCTGACTGCCAGAAAGGGGTCAATGTTCCTTTATCTTCATAGCCCCTGATTCTAAAGTGGTAGATGTTCACGTTAGACAGAGTTCCTGCTGACTCCTCAACAGCATGTAACTGGTAGCAAACCCATTTAAAATATTAGAATATGTCTTTCTTTTTATGAACAGTCCAGTAATGAGAGGCTGGGATAATTTAATTTATAATAACAGCAGTCACTAATCAAACTGGTAGCAAACCAATTTAGAAAAAATGTAAATTTGGTGAAAATATCTTTCTTTTCATATACAGAGTCCAGTATCGAGAGGCTGGGATAATTTGCAGTTTTAATATAAGCGTTCCTCTTTGAAAAAGTATCGCTGTGTATTCTCTATGGGTCATTCGTTATACCTCTCTATTCCTTGATGTTGATTTAGCGAATTAGAATACTCCCGCGTGGATCTTGGACAGGAAGTGGTACGCCCACACTGCGGTCCGTGACGCAGCATCCATGGAAGTTTGGATCGTATCCATTTTTGCATGTCTTGATCGCGTACATCGATCCACCTGCTATAGAGTGAGATATGATTCACATTAAGATTTCTTTATATGTAGACTGCTCCCTTGCATTATCCTTAAATTCACAAGTACCTTTATATATAGTATATATATATATATATATATATATATATATATATATATATATATATATATATATATATATATATATATATATATATATATATATATATTATATATATATA
>OZ012701.1:20897965-20901108 GCA_963942565.1 Maea johnstoni | reverse complement strand
CAAATGGAGAAATAAGGCAAAGATTTTCCCAAATACCAAATTCATTTTCTTTTTCTGACAATTTCATGGTTGCCTCCACATTTTTTCTTAACCATATTTCTATATTTCCCCATAACTGTGCAGTTAATGGGTTAAGGAATCTGTGTCAGAAATTTCATTCCATTATCTTGAGAACTCACCGAGGCTTGTTCCAAAAGACAATAATTATACATCTCATGTCAGAAATTTCATTCCTTTAACTCAAGAACTCACCGAGGCTAGTTTCAAAAGTCGAAAACGATACATGTCATGTCAGAAATTTCTTTCCTTTAGCTTGAGAACTAACCGAGGCTTGTTCCAAAAGTCGAAAATGATATATCTCATGTCAGAAATTTCATTCCTCTAGCTTGAGAACTCACCGTGACTTGTCCATGAAGTCAAAAATGGTACTCCTCGTGTCATAAATTTCATTCATTTAGCTTGAGAATTCACCGAGGCTTGTCCCAGAAGTCGAAAATAATACAAGTCATGTCAGAAAGTTTATTCCATCAGCTTGAGAACTCATCGAGGCTTGTTCCAGAAGTCGAAAATGATAGACCTTATGTCAGAAAGTTTATTCCTTCAGCTTGAGAACTCATCGAGGCTTGTCCCAAAAGTCAATAATTATACATCTTATGTCAGAACTTACCTTCCTTAAGCTTGAGAACTCGCCGAGGCTTGTTCCAAAAGACAATAATTATACATCTCATGTCAGAAATTTCATTCCTTTAGCTTGAGAACTCGCCGAGGCTTGTTCCAAAAGACAATATTTATACATCTCATGTCAGAAATTTCATTTATTAACTTGAGAACTCTCCGAGACTTGTTGCAAAAGACAAAAACGATACACCTCATGTCAGAAATACTATTTCATTAGCTTGAGAACTCACAGAGGCTAGTTTCAAAAGACAATAATTATACATCTCATGTCAGGAATTTCATTCCTTTAGCTTGAGAACTCGCCGAGGCTAGTTTCAAAAGTCGAAAACGATACACGTCATGTCAGAAATTTCATTCGATTAGTTTGAGAATTCGCCGAGACTCGTCCCAATAGACAATAATTATACACCTTATGTCAAAAATTTCATTCCTTTAGCTTGAGAACTCGCCGAGACTCGTCCCAAAAGACAATAATTATACACCTCATGTCAGAAAGTTCATTGCATTAGCTTGAGAACTCACTGAGGCTTGTCCCAAAAGTCAAAAATTATACACCCCATGTCAGAAAGTTCATTCCTTTAGGCTGAGAACTCACTGAGGCTTGTCCCAAAAGACAATAATTATACTTCTCTTGTCAGAAAGTTCATTCCTTTAGCTTGAGAACTGACTGAGGCTTGTTCCAATAGACAATAATTATACCCCTCATGTCAGAAAGTTTATACTTTTAGCTTGAGAACTCACTGAGGCTTGTTCCAAAATCAGAAAATGATGTCAGAAATTTCATTCGACTAGTTTGAGAATTCGCCGAGACTCGTCCCAAAAGACAATAATTATACGCCTTATGTCAAAAATTTCATTCCTTTAGCTTGAGAACTCGCCAAGGCTTGTCCCAATAGACAGTAATTATACACCTCATGTCAGAAAGTTCATTCCTTTAGCTTGAAAACTCACCGAGGCTTGTCCCAAAAAGACAATAATTATACACCTCATGTCAGAAAGTTCATTGCATTAGCTTGAGAACTCACTGAGGCTTGTCCCAAAAGTCAAAAATTATACACCCCATGTCAGAAAGTTCATTCCTTTAGGTTGAGAACTCACTGAGGCTGGTCCCAAAAGACAATAATTATACTTCTCTTGTCAGAAAGTTCATTCCTTTAGCTTGAGAACTGACTGAGGCTTGTTCCAATAGACAATAATTATACCCCTCATGTCAGAAAGTTTATACTTTTAGCTTGAGAACTCACTGAGGCTTGTTCCAAAATCAGAAAATGATACATCTCATGTCAGAAAGTCCATTCCTTTAGCTTGAGAATCCGCCATGACTTGTCCCAATAGACAATAATTATGCACCTCATGTCAGAAAGTTCATTCCTTTAGCTTGAGAACTTGCCGAGGCTTGTTCCAAAAGTCAAAAATTATACACCCTATGTCAGAAAGTTCATTCTTTTTCTGACAATTTCATGGTTGCCTCCAAATTTTTTCTTAACCATATTTCTATATTTCCCCATAACTGTGCAGTTAATGGGTTAAGGAATCTGTGTCAGAAATTTCATTCCATTATCTTGAGAACTCACCGAGGCTTATTCCAAAAGACAGTAATTATACACCTCATGTCAGAAAGTTTATTCCTTTAGCTTGAGAACTCGCCGAGACTTGTCCCAGAAGTCGAAAATGATACATATCATGTCAGAAAGTTCATTCCTTTAGCTTGCTTGTTAGGGAGCCTCTATATTTTGCTAATGAAAGCAATACTGTTCTGGATCCAAATGTTTGAACCTCACTTCCTCTTCCAAACCTTAATGAACTCAGGCCATGGTTTACAGCATCGCGGACGCTTCCCTTTTCCTTCAGAATCGGTGTCACTATACCTAAACCAATAGAAACTAATCCTACAAAGGGGGCTCATGGCGATAATTTGTGAATATATGATAATTCTGAGATTTTAACTTAAGTTGAAGCCTACACCATTTTCCTCATAATTAGGCCAACTGTCTAGGCCACCACTGATATGAGTAAGATGAGTAAGGCATCAAGTGTCAAAACCCACCTAAAGGATTGCAGGCAAGCAGTACAAATTTTCAGCTCTTTTCGACATGTCTAATTTCACATGGTTGCTCTAAAAATGTCTTTTAAGTATCAGATATTTACAGATTGGTTTGGACTTTGGCATATCTGTAGCTAAGAGGATAACGGAGATAAGTCCGTTACTATTGACATAATTTTACTCTTTGTATCAAAGTTATGCAATCTGAAAGTTGAAAAATATACCTTGATGGCCGTGTGGTCTAAGGCGTCACCACTATACCGGTTCAAAACTGTGACCGGTGCATGTAAGAAAGTTGCCAGTGACTTCATGCTAGGAGGTGGTTTTCGCCGGGTACTCCGGCTTTCTCCACCACTTACGACTGGCTAGTCCGTGTGGCAGAAAAAGTGAGGAAAATTGAAATTCCAAATTCCTAGAAGAA
>OZ012701.1:20842965-20895465 GCA_963942565.1 Maea johnstoni | reverse complement strand
AACAATAATAATAATGATAATAATAATAAAATAATAATAATAATGATAATAATAACAATGATAATGATAATAATAATAATAATAATAGTAATAATAATGATAATAATAACAATGATAATAATAATAATGATAATAATAATAATAATGATAAAAATAATAATAAAAATAATAATAATTATAATAATAATAATAAAAATATTTAAGACAATTTTGATAATAATAATTATAATAAAAATAAAATGATAATCCTAACATTAATAGTAATAATAATGATGTTAAAAACAATAATAATAATAATAATAATAATAATAATAATAATAATAATAATAATAATAATAATAATAATAATAATAAAAATAATAATGATAATAGTAATAATAATAATGATGATAATAGTTATTATTATTATAGTATTAATGATTATAATTAAACTGATATTCATAACAACACAAATTATGGTGTTTTTGAATAACAATTATAATTAAATAATATTAATGATAACAATAACGATAATAATAATAATAATAATAATAATGATATTGGTAATAATAATGATAATAATAATAATTATAACAATAATAAACGTTATGACTATAAATGATACTAATAATACTAATAAATAATAATAATAATAATGATAATAATGATAATAATAATAATAATAATAATAATAATAATAATAATAATAATAATAATGATTACAATAATATTTATGATAGCAATTTATCATACATTATTATTTATTATAAAAATACTATGGTGTTTATGGATAAAAATGTTTAAAGCGCATTTTAAAATTATTCAGCTCACAGTTTGTTGTCAAAAAACTTCTCTTGAACTAGCAATGTCTTCAGGTAGATGTAAGTTTTGCACAGTATTTGCAGCCTTGATGTCGCGTGGGGCTCATTCCAAAGGCAATGTATATAGGCACTTGAGCTGCACTCACGGAGGGAGATCAACTCATGAGCTCACCACCCGTTTGACTCGTGAGCCCATGAGCTCAAGGACGTTCCGAATTTCCAAAAGAATACTTATTTCCCACCCCAGCTATTAAGAAATAAATAGTTATTGGCTGAGATTTATTAACATTGCCATGTTCGTTTAATTTTAAAACGTGCTGACGAGGTACAGAGGTCAGAATAACACTCAACACCGCTTGAATGTATACATTGGAGATTGTAAAGAAGACATGACAGCGACAAGCAGTTATGTATGTATATAATTTGTGTTAGGTGCTCTGTGTTACGTTTGCGTTCCCAAGATAGACAAGCTCACGATTTGAACATTTCAGCTCGAGCTCGGCGAGTTTGTCCCAGGGCTCGAGCCACTCGAGTTCGTGAGTGGTGAGTGCAGCTCTAATAGGCACGGTAACCTCTGAACTCAAAGCCTTTCATATTAGTGTCTGGTATTTGTACTAGTTTCTTTGCGTTTAAATCTAATGCCTTTGAGTTTACCGGTTTGACAGGCAATGCCCTCAGCAATGACAAAAGACACATCCGTTATACTGAGGAATATAGTAGTGATGGGGTTAGAAGATTTAAGATTTTTATCAAGCGTGTGTAATGTACCATGATCTGGATATCCAGTGTATGTTATGATATTCATTACGTTTGTTTTATCATTCAAATTAATGGGAGTGGATCAGTGTTGTCAGTATCGTTTTTATCGGAGTTTTGCAACTGTGAAGGGCTTATGAAATATTATATAGCTTGAGATAGAATTTGAGGACAGAACATTTAATTTGTTAAGGTCAATTCAAAATCTGTTTTAGATTATTTTTTTTTAAATTTCAAATTGTACATTTAAGACGTAAATTCATGAACTAAATGCACTCACTGGACGACCGGGCATTCTACACGACCGCTAGTCCAGTTGCCACTCAAACGCTCTGGCATAGATAGGACTACACGCCTGTTACAACCGGAAATGTTGTATTATATAACAACTGTAGTAATAGACTACACTTGTAGTAATATAGCACAAATTTATACGTAACAGGTGGCACATATACCGGTACGTCACGGTTAAGAGTTGCATTCATATGCAGCTAGGCACCCATGAATATGCGTGCGTCTTTTTCTCGCCGGGCAAGCCAGGGCAACTTTTCTAATGTCTAACAGTTGCTAGCAGGCGACCGGTATACCGGTACAGGAATTAGATATCTCTACTGTGCAAATTTACGACCGGGTGTTTACTTGTATAATCTAACTAATAATCTAATGCAAACAATTATAATGTTATCATAACCAGGGTCTTAGCCAATATTTGGAAACAGGGTGTCCAAATAGAGGTTTCATAGACTTTTGCGTGTCCAAAGTATGGTACAAAATACATACTACTAATAAGATAGACCCTATACCTTTACAGATTTTGCTTTTTTAGGCCAGATACTGCTTTGTGTGTCTTATAAAAGTGACACTACATCTTCTATCTTCTAGGAGAAGTCATCTTTAGCAAATTCTGACATAAACTTTTGGGTGTCCAAACTGTCAAAAAACAGTGTTCTGCGTGTCCGAATGACGCGCTGGACGCATGACGGCTAAGCCCCTGATCATAACAGACAATTATAATGTTATCATAACAAGACATTCAAAATGACTACACAATATATGTGGTGTATCAACAATTTAATATGATTGTCATAGATAATTCAAAATAAATATTTCAATCAAAATATGTTATCAAATTCGACTTTAGCACATGAAAACAAATTTTCCAATTATTCACCACCATATTATTTACTAAATCTGATTCTTTTTGGTATTCATCGGCTTTGAATTCATTGTGTAGTGTTTTTTAACTGCAGAATAATTGTATTTTCTTCATTTTTTCTCTTCATGTGAATCACCAGTTAATATATATATTTAGATTAGACCTGTATAATGTATAAGGAAACCCTAAGACAAGTCTCTAATTGCCCCAAAAGAACTGCACATATTGGGCATTGTACTGTTTCATGGTAAATAGTATCTTCATCATCTGAGTGACATTGCACACATTTATTATATGCACACTGCTCATTCTCTGCTGTGATTGGTCAGATCATGGTCACAATACCGCCTTACAAATTGATATTGGGGTGCAATATTACTCTCCAACCTTCAGACTCAGAGCTGTCAAGTTCATGTGTTCAATTCTCAACTTGGGAAGTTTTGGCTTCTTACAAAATCTTGCTTAGGAATGGACCATTGCTTAAAATACAATCTATAGTATCTTTAGTGAATACAAAACACAATGATTAAAATGGATACATGAATCATTGAATTTCTTTAACTCAAGCATTTGACGTTTTCAGCTATTCATAGTGTTTTGATCGCTATATTACTGAATTAACACAAAACTATATTCCAGCTTAGAAATTTACAATAACCCAATGATTTGAAGTAAAGCCTGGAAATGGAAAAATATAACTATCATTTACATTGTCATAATTATTTGATTACTTGATTGACCTTCTGAAGCATATTCAATTTTTTCAGCAAGAAATGGGCATTCACTTTTTAAATATACCCTATTTTGGAAGATTAATTAAGTTGTGATCAGCCTACATCACTTCTACATGTTTTACAATAAGCCCAGTCTTCTTTCTATTTTTTCAGTTTTCAAAGTTCAAAAACATGAAGCAAAGATTTTTTGTTACATCCCTATAAAGGCTGGGAATGGGCAGTACGCATAAAATAAAGCAGATACGGTACTTGGTAAATTTGCATTTTGTGATACCAACTTTTATTGCACTCTGAAAATGACATTGCATGAGGCACAAGTGCAATTACTTTTGATTTTGCACTCACCAAAGTGCCATATTTGTATAATAGTTTTCATTCTCTATAACATTTCTACATATACATGTATATATATATATATATATATATATATATATATATATATATATATATATATATATATATATATATATATATATATATATATATATATATGTATATATATATATATATATATACATATATATATATATATATATATATATATATATATATATATATATATATATATATATATATATATATATATATATATATATATATATATATTATATGCCTACTGCTCATTCTCTGCTGTGATTGGTCAGATCAGGGTCATATGACCACCTTACAAAAGTGATATTGGGGTGCAATATCACTTTCCAACACTCTGACTCAGAGCTGTCAGGTTCATGTGCACAATTCTCAACTTCAACTCTTGAAAAGTAAGCCAATAGATGTGAATTGAGACAAGGAACATTTTTTGAAATTAAATAAATAAATCAATACATTTCTAAAACTAATGCACGTGACTTCGGGTATTTATAGTATTTTGATTGCGATATTACTGCATTAACACAAGAACCAAATGCTTTGTGGTAAAACCCGGAAATGGAAAAAATATAAATAATATTTACATTTTCATAATTCTTTAAATCAGTTAATTATTTCATTTGAATGAGCAGTAGGCATATAATAAAACAAATATGGCACTTTGGTTTCGTGCAATATCAATTTTTATTGCACTCTGAAAAATGATATTGCACTCACAGCAAAAGCCTCGTGTAATATCATTTTTCAGAGTGCAATAAAAATTGATATTGCACTCACCCAAGTGCCATATTTGTATAATATATATATATATATATATATTTATATATATATAGTATATAGATATATATATGTGTATATTTATATATATATATATGTATATACATGTATATATATATATATATATATATATATATATATATATATATATATATATATATATATATATATATATATATATATATGTATATATATATATATATATATATGTATATATATATATATATATGTATATATATATATATATATGTATATATATATATATATATATATATATATATATATATATATATATATATGTGTCTATATATATGTATATAAATATATATGTGTGTGTGTTTTGTAAATATATCTTAGCATTTTTGGGTATTTCTAAAAGCTGTTTTTATCTCGTATAAACTTACTTCATCATTTAAACAGATGTTAATTTTGGGGAAACTCTTATAGGTAAAAATGCATAGAAGACCTTAGTCTGGTAGCAGGCCTGGTGTCTGAAAGAGGCATAATGGAAGTCCACCGTTATTCTGAGTAAAGAAAATTATATTTTCAGGTATATAATAGGTCAGGTTCATTACTTAACATAGTGGAGAATGACCGATGTTATGTCGAGTCTGATGTGCATCTGTAAGAAAATGGCAAAGCTGGTATCACATGCGAGCAGACCTAAAGTTGGTGATACTAGGTTGCAGGATCACACAAAAAAAGGGGAACACAGGAAAAAAAATGCAAGCTTGTACGAGCCCTGCCCAGGCCCGAAACGCCTAACTTTGCGTCTTGCTATGGGACCGGAAATCCACAGCATACTGTTTAACTTACAGAATTGCTGCAGTCTGAATGGTAAATCGGTACCGGACGGGCCTGGGAAATCAAGTCAGCTTGGGATCAGGATTTGAAGCTTGTACCTGCCCAACATTCCGGAACCGACATTTGGGCACCGACCGGGGTCGAGTACCGACACAAGCTCGTCCCGGTATCGTACATTACCCAACAGTTCTCCAGGGTTGTTCGTACAAGCTTGTAAACTTCTTCCTGTTTAGTGCACATGGTGCGTCTTCTATGAGCTGGAGACAATACATCACTTTGTTATGCAGTGTCCCACTTCTCAATATACTACAGGTGATCTTGGGTAATTCGTACCACTTTACGACAGATTTTTGCATATGACGGACGATATGCTTGTTCCCAGTCCGATGCATATCAAGTATTCGTCATATGTATACGACGGATTTTGCATATGACGGACCAACTTTCCTGGTCCCATTGAGTCCGTCATATCCAGATTCACCTGTAGCATACAGATGTAATGTATAACAACAAAGTAGGAAATCTAGGAGGGTATATTTAAGAGAAATACATCATGAGACTCCAAACTTTGTGGCACTGAGTAGTTGGGAAGCCAATAGAGGGAGCTAAAGCATGTGAACTGACCGTATTCTGGTTAAGCCCTAGCAAGAGTATTGTCAAAATGTATAACGAAATCCTTTTGAGCAGATCTGATGTCGGATAGATAGTACAAAGGGGAAAGGAGACATGCCTGAGTATATGAACTATGAACTCTTGAAATAGAAGAGGGACGATGGATATCAATAACGGACGATTATGCATAGTGTATTGTATATATCTTAAATGAATACATTTCTTTTTTTCTGTCGAGTAGTATTTCTTGTTTAATGTATCTTTCATAATAAGCTTATGGTCAATAAAAATACAATAAAAACAATCAAGCATCTTTTTCATATTTCTCTTTGATTTTGATATTCACGTTTTCGGAAGGATGTTGACGATTTCTATTAATTCTATGGCAGCCTTTTCCAGCAATACCTACTATATTAAGTGAACAAGGCAGATGCCATGGTTCTTTATAGTTGTTCATATTAACCCATTAATTCTCGCAGCATGCAAAGGCAGCCTGACAATTTTACTGAAATCTCTTAGGCTACAGTGTAGTTAGTCAAATATTTGAAAGAGAAACGGTCATCAGAACATAACCAACAACTCTGCTTCAAATAGTTTGTAAAGGAATTCTCAATTACTATGTTATTCTCAAAAGTGTCTTAGATCCAGACGAGAATATCTAGAGGAAATCTTGAGCATTAATGGGTTCCCCCGAGTACTCATGCTAGACAAAGAAGGCAGAATGTGCGGCATGAACTTGCAGTAATCGATCTTTAACCCTTCACACTTCTCATGGTGAACACGAACACTGTACCAGGTGCATTATGGATGGTAATGCGACCTGCTCAGCGAAGGCGACAGTTATTTGATTTTTTGGTTCCCGGATCCATTCCCAGAGCAATTTTACAGAGTAGGGAGGGAGGTAATTGAAAATAAAGTTGATTTAAAAAAAATTAACACACGGAAATCTAACAACATTGTTTGGGGACACACAAACAACTGGTTTGTTTTGGAGAGAAAATTTAGGAGATCTTAGACTGGACAAAGAGAGAGCAACTTAGACAGCAACTTTGAGACCAACTTTGACAACAGATGAAGCATAGCAGAGTCAAACAAGTGTAAGTTGTTCACTACAACACTTCTGGTGGACAAAGGCGTTCTGATTATCTAAGGGAGATATAATTTATGATGAAACTACTAACAAATCCCCTCAAAATATTCGTAAAAAACATTCTCATCCCCAAAGTTATTGTCAAAATTATCAAATATTCCGGTAAAAGTAGCTAGGGGAACTCCCGAGCATTTTGGGGCTACAGTCTTCACATAAATAAGTTAAATCTCTTATAAATAAAACAAGTGGATATGAATCCAGGAGATTAACCTGAACAGGCTAGCCACGGCGGATAGCCCAAAAGTCGCGTTCTGCACATGTTGGCGCGCAAGTTTCTCTGTAATGTAAACGATACGAGAGTCCTCATTGGTCTTTATCTCCTAGTGACGTCACAACGTAAGCTCGATTCGAAGTCCCGTCCTAGCCAGGCGTCCTCCATAGAGCATTTAGCTACATTTTCATTCTTTTATTTGTCTACGGTTAAATGAAGCGTTTCTACTTTATCGACCTGCTCAGCGAAGGCGACGGTCATTTGATTTTTTGGTTCCCGGATCCATCCCAGAGCAATTTTACAGAGTAGGGAGGAGGTAATTAAAAATAAAGTTGATTTAAAAAAAATTAACACACGGAAATCTAAGTAAGCAAACAGTCGGGAGGGAGGCAAAAAGATAAAGTTTTTTTTTTGTTGTACTGCAATACATACTTAAACCATATTTTTCAATATTAAAAGAGTGATTTTTTAATAAGATGATGCATTTCAACAACACAGTATTGCATTGCTATTGTAATGTTGTATTGCTCTGGTGTTAAAATCCTTGTAATTTTGCAGTTTTATTACCATCCATGGTAAATTTATTGTAGGTGTGTTGTACCTACTTACCGCTCGGCGGCAGAGCACAACATAAAGTGGGGAGGATTACATTTTTTCCCCGTCGGGTGTATTCCACTTTGATCGGCGTATCCAGGAACCAATTCATCAAGTAACCGTCGCCTAAGAGGGTCTTATCATCAAGTAAAGTCTACTCGTGCATGGACAATGAATAGCCTAACGATCTCCCTGGCAACAGTCGTCTGTCTTTATGATATTTTTGAAAATAACTTTGAAATGAAGTATACATTTACAAAATATTTGACAGAGAGTTGTGGGTTTAGTTGAAATCGACGTTTATCCTTCAAATATTTTCCGAAAAATGCTCTAGACAAAAAGGTATGATCAAATTAGTCAGGCAGTTCTAAAAGCATGGAGTCAACAAGTTTATTGCTAAGACTACTGTTGTCCAGATACAATCCCACAGATATGTCTTCAAAGGGTCTAAACCCAGTCATCTTGGTATTTATTGGAAAGCTCTTGTCGAGTACTATCAAAACGGATCGATAATTCAGTGTTTCGTTCATTTTCATCTTTTTTCAAAGTATTTTGATTTGACCAAATCAGCCACCCGCAGTGAGAGGTAAGTGAAGCTGAGAACAACGTTTCTCATTCAAACATTTTCCTAAAGATGATTTGGTCAAAAAGAAATCACCACATTAAACAGGCAGCTTTGGTTGCTATACGAATGATTGGGTTAAGAAACCTTTTGCCGTGTACTATCAGTATTCGCTACCTAAACCCAAGTTCCCACCACTGCCAACCTTAGAGCAAAAAGTATTTTGCTGTTAAAACACATCCTAACACACACCTTACTGCTAATGGCATATGGGCAGCAAATAACCTGATAAAAGCTATTGATAGACTAAAATGGCCGCTCCCCGTACCTCCATTTCTAGTGTGTTAGGATGTCTTTAAACAGCAATATACTTCTTGTATGAAGGTTGGCAGTAGTGGTAACTTGGGTTTATATTAGGTAGAGAATACTCTAAGAAACTATTTTGGCGTATGTTTTATTCATGGTGTAATTGTCCTTTAAGGAAGGTGACATCGACGTTTCTCATTCAAACATTTTCTTCGATATGATCTGGTCAAAACATATCAACACATTAGACAGGCACCTTTGGCTGCTATACGAATGAATGGGTTAAGGAGGGTTTCAGCGTGTGAACATATGTAAAGAAAAGGGAGTGCACAACAGAGATAATAGCGCACTTGATGTACGCACTGTGCACACGTCGATCTAATAGCTCACGCAGCGAGCGAGGCGAAGACCGGCGGGCAAGCGGCGTTTACAGTATAAGGCCGTCACCTATCTCGCAGTATACACACCCATGCCGATAAGAGGCAATCAACATTTCTGCCTGTTCGTCTCTTGAAATGTGCATCACTTTTTGCTCTAAGAGCACATTTTGCCGCCAGATCTTTTCATGTTTTATATATTGCTTAATCACATAACAAATATGGATTGTTTCCTTTGAATTGTACCAGAATAACGTTTTGACCGCCGAAGACCAGGCAAAAAATGACGCTCTCTATTGGCGGAATATGTCACAAAAATGACGCCATCGGAATTCAAAAGACAATAATGGCGCCATCTACGGTGAGATGTCAACACTAGCACATGTTGATGCGGCGATACTGCAAAACGAATTACTAGTACTCGTCTTTCCGTGGATCGATTTCAATGTGGTTTAAATCTTTAGAACCGCACCAATTGATTATACGTATCTCTCAATTCTAGTTGAAATCTGTTACGAAATCACGATTTTGCAATCGTCATTTTTATGCCAATCTCGGTCTATTGCTACTCTTAATATATGGTTATTGCACATGTTTTGTACTGTACGTTTTTGACTGTACTCAGAGATTACAAGTTCCATCCTAACCGGAGCACGTGAAAATTCGCAAGTGACTTGGGGTTAGGCGGTGGCTTTCGCCGGGAACTCCAGTTTCTGCCTACACCTAAAACTGGGTAGTCACTAATTAGCAAAAACATAGCATAAAAGAGACGGAAGTTCAAATTCCAATACTTTAAATCACTTAAATATGGCGTGAACTTTATAAAGCGTAGTTACGGTACTGCTCTGGAATAGTGTGATCTAAGTATAGCGGTGAACGGGAACAGCAGCAGAAGTTCAATTAAGAATTTAATAAAGACGGGTATTGTACAATAGCGCATATGGGCAGAGCGCTTTTATCGCTATCTTATTGTTCCCGCTATACTTAAGTAATTTACGCTATAGGTTCCAATGCCTAACACACAAGCAGGGTTTAACACTAACGTTATTGTCATAAGGTATTTTATTTTCGGCCTTTCAGGTAACAAGCCCCAATAAATAAGTTATAATGCCAACCACACGCATTTATCTAATGTGCCGCATGTCAAAATTTTCATTCGTACACCTCACGAGTCGGGGAACTTATTTAAACTAGTGGATATGAAACCAGCCGGTCAACCTGAATAGGCTAGCCTCAGCGAATGGCTCAAAAGTCGTGATCTGCGCATGCTGGCACTCAGTTTTCTCTGTAATATAAATAATACGAGATCCCTGATTGGTCCGTATTCCTTAGTTTAACTAGCAATGTTCCAAGCATCTTTTTTATTTGTAACGTGTATTCCATACATGAGTTATCATAACATGTTCTGTTCATGACACGATTTATTTCAACATGTCCTTTATGTTTATTTCCATTATTAAAAGTTTTGTTAATTTCATGTTCTTTTCCTATGTCTTTCTCATATATTTTGTATAATGTATGATTTTGTATCAAAATACAGTCAATAAACATACAATACAACACCTCATGACCTCACGCTGATGCCAGATCAGATACCCCAGCATGACCAGACCTTCACTTTAGCGCATATAGTAATTGGTCTCTCGCTACACATCCATTCTTTTCTTCATCTAAGCTATTTCTACCCCTTTGGGTAAAGACACTATGGTGAATATTGAACGATGCCTAAACTTCCGGTGCGATGTTGTCACGTGATAAGAACAAAGCTCCCACGTGGCACCTTTATTATCCCAAATGGAAGGTGGGGCTGCAGTTTTTTTTATACAGTTTCTCACCCATGCTTAGATATGTAGTATATTAAAATGCTGATGGGTCATGGAATGATCTTTAGGCCTAACCATCTTGCGCGGAGGAAGGTATCACGGATGAAGTGTTAAAAGCATCGATCATAATCAACCTTTTGTTCAACACCGCCGAATTTCAAAGAGGATCCTATATATCGATCAATAGTTTTCATACTGAAAAGACTGTGACGTCAGTATTTCGATTAGAAACCAGTGGCAACACGTTTCCCAATTCTTTGTACGTTACCGGAGCATAGCAAAATGCTTCCGACGACTTGATTTTGGTCGGATGCCTGCTAACATAGTTTATAGGAGATGACGCTAAACCCTAGTCCCGCTATACAAGATCATAGATCAGTAAAAAGGGTGCTAGGGTTTCGTTACCGAATCAGGGTGTAATGCGTCTTTGGTCAAGTGGGATTCATAAAATCGCTGATACGAGCCCACTTATCTCCCTCTTAACCCATTCGCACTTAGAGTTTCTCTAAAAAGTCTCGTCTGCTACTCTCATATCTTTGAAAATAACTTTTGAATAAAGTAAAAAATCACAAAATGTTTGAAGGAGAGTTCTTGATTGGCCTATGGTAAACACTTCTTCTTTTAACTTTTTTCAAGAAAATGTGTTTGTAAGTTAAATATTTCCAAAATTGTCAGGCCACGTGTGGCTTGCCATAGTGTATGTATGTATATGTATTGACCATGCATAAGCATAAAGTACGATACAAATAATATAAACATAGTAAATATAAGAAACGAAATACAACTATAAGCAAGCTGGCAGCGGTGGGTACACGGGAAAAGGCAGTCCCATGGCAGAGTAAGTCTGAACAAAAATCTGTGGCACAGAAAATGGCCTTAAAGGCTCTCATATTTACAAGTAATGTCCATTTTCTTAAAACATAGTCCTTAAAGAGTCCCAGGTCCGAATCCAGGAAAAACATATAATCGTTAGAGACAAATTGTAGGTCCCTAACATATCCCTTCTCTCTCTAGTATGTCACACGCACACAGGCACACACTGTAACTGGCTGCACTCTACCATGGGTCATCCGCGAACGTGAAGTGCCATCTATTATTAGTGAGCGCAGCTAGAACATCCTATTGTTATGAATGAATAAGTGTTTAAAGGCACATAGACACAAAAAATCATTTAGTGCCATAAGGCATTTGCAAAAAGTGTTCATTTGTCATTGTTGAAGAACAATGACAGACCGTCACTATTCTAGGTGAAAGAAGAAAAAGAGGGAGAGTAAGAGCAGAGCCTTCCGATCCAAAGAGGACCAAGAGATATTTTTGATGCAGGGTATCCATAGACAGATCCGCACATCCCCATTCTTTTATAAGGCGAGCAGAGTGCCACACCAGCTAAGGGTTCCCCCGGAGCTGCCAACTCCTATTGCACACCATATGATGTGCCCCTTGAGGGGTTCCTATTGTTATGCTTGGATGCTACTTTCCTGATAGTCTGTCTTGGCCAAACCTTTCGAGAGTTTGATTTTTTTTATTGTCAAATAATTCCATTATGGACACAGCATGTTGGCGTATATGCATAGTACATTCAAAGCAGACAGTAATGGTACATGTATTTGTATAGAACTATTGTTTCGCCATAATATGCACTGTTCTTTACAGATTACACGAGTAGCTTTTGTTAGTGATGTAAATGACCAGGAGAAAAATATTTCTAAGCTGGGTCAGTTTTCAAAGTCTGCAGTTCTGCATATATTTGCTGCCATGTTCCAAGGAAACAAACTTAGCAGACAGTTTTTCCTCTTTCCTGTGACAAAAAGTTCGTATTTCTATTCCAAACTTTGCAAATCTCTTATATGCACTGTGTTCTTTTTCTGTATACCCACTTACTTTCTCGAATCCTTAAAATGTACGTTGACTTTCTCGAATCCTTAAAATGTACGTTGAATTCGCTCATTTAATTAGGTGCCCATTGTAAACTTTGTCCATTGTAAACGGTACGATGTGAGCAATCTAGGGACGGAGTGGATTTTTGCAATCTTGTAACCTGCTAAAATATATATGGTGACCGAAACATATTGGTCACAAATAAATGATTGCTATGAGCAATTTCTAGGTAGATGGCATTTAGTAATTGCAAAGAGATTCACATAATTGTTTTTGTCCAATGAAAAATGTCACGGAGTAGTCACATCATACTGTAAATCACTTAAGTATAGCGGGAACAATAATATAGCGATAATAGCGCTCTGCCAATATGCGCTATTAGAAAATTCCTGTCTTTACTAAATTCTTAATTGAAATTGCTGCTGCCCGTTCATCGCTATACTTAGATCACGCTATCCAGGGCAGTACCGTAATTGCGCTGTATAATGTTCACGCCATATTTAAGTGATTTATTGTACATACAATTTTCTATATTTTGTTATTCTTATGTTTGTTGTCAATCGTGACGAAGATCTTTTTATTTGTACTGGATGTTCTCTCTCATACTGTTTGTATGTGAAATGAAATGAAATAATTGTGCTTGTTTGAGATATGCAATAAACAAAAACTTTTCAAATTTAAAATAAATCTTGTAATCTGTTCTCATTAACAACGAAATTTAAAAAGAAAGAAATTATGACCATCTTTTGTTCAATGGAAAAATAACACACCAGACAAAGAAATATAGATACATTGTGCTGTGCATGCATTGATGCAATTGATTATTATCACAATCTAATGATGTATCATATGAATAAACTCTGATAAAAGAAAATACAGCATATATACTATGTAAACAGGTAAAAATTGACCGGCACGTTATTTTGTATATTCCATATCTCCAAAATGATCAATGGTGCAGAATCCTCTTATTGTAAGCATTTTTGTAAGCATTTTTCTTTTTGCACTGATACTTACAACGCATGGGATTGGGATGCGTGAAAATCTGTATGAGGTCAGAGATCAATAGTTAGTATATGAGAAGCACTGAACTCTTGTCAGTGCATGTTCTTATAACTTAGCGAGGCATTATGAGGTGAGATCCTATGGGTATGTAGTGACTGGTCACATGGTATAGTTCCTGTTGAAGACGGTTGGAACAAATTTTATCTTTCTTGCCATTGATCACTTTGATCCAGTAATTAAGTACTCTAATTGTGGCTGTGATTTGTAGAGGGAATCGCCCAAGTTCACCATAAATAAAATAATTATGACAATATTTACTCTTTTTTGTTATCATTTTACAGAATCTGGTGTGTACATTTTCTAAAACATCCATATTATCAAATCCCCAAGTTGCAGCTCCATATAAGAGAATGGGTGCTACACGAGTCAAATAGTTTTAACAACATGCTTACTGTTAGGTTGAGTCTACGCCCATTTTGTATCACTGAATACATGGCCCTAGTGGCTTTAACTGCTAATTTTGTTTTTGCTTTAGTGAATTTTCCATTCCTAGTAAATAACATCCCGAGGTAGCTATATTCTTCCACTCTCTCTTAATTTGTATCTCCCATTTTAAATGTGGATACATTCTTTAATCTAACCTTTGATCGAGTAAATACCATGACTTTTTTTTTGTCTGTATTTACTTCTAATTTGTTATGTTCACAGAAAGCATAGAGTGAATCAAGAAGTTTCTGCATGTCTATTTCATTATCAGCCAACAATATTGTATCATCCGCATACATGAGTACAAAGAGTTTTAAGAAGGTATCAAAATCTCCATTTCTGCTATCTATGTCAAGTTTTTCAATTAATTTTAAAGAAGTACCTCCATTGTGTTGTCTGAAAAAATACTCCATGTCATTTAAATAAATAGCAAACAACAGGGGAAAAAGGTTTCCACCTTGTCTTACACCTACATTTGAGTAGGAGAAACTAGACGTTTTACCCTTGTGGGTTACACATGACTTTGTTGCTTTGTATAAGTTTGTTATTGCCTGGACTATCTTACCAGAGATGTTATAAGGAAGTAGTTTTTTCCATAAAGCAGCTCTATTGACTGTATCAAGTGCTTTTTGATAATCAACAAATGCACAAAACAATCTCCCACCTGAGCTCAAATACAGGTCAGTGATACATTTTAGGGTAAACATATGATCATTTGTAGAATATTCACAAAGAAACCCTGCCTGGTTTTCAAGCAGAAGCAGGTTATCCTCTAAAAAGTTTCTAAGTCTTGTATTCAATGTTGCTGTAAATAATTTTCCCAAACAGCTTAGGAGAGTGATTCCTCTGTAATTGTCTGTATCATTTTTACTACCCTTATCTTCGAAAATAGGCTTAATTATTCTGATAGTCCAGTTATCAGGTATGTGACCAGTATCAAGTATTATATTTAAAAGGTTTACATATGCTAACAGCATCATATCATTACTGGCTTTTAGCACCTCATTAACTATTTTGTTATGCCCGCTGGCTTTGTCATTTTTGAGGGATTTGATACCCTTCCTTAATTCATCAATAGTAAATGGGCTATTAAGATTGGAATTGTCAAGGTTAATATTGCCAAACTCTTCCTGTCTCTCTCCGACAAAAGTTGGTTCACTCTCTTCCCTGTCTGCTAAATTCTCATTCAATTTGACAAAATGCTCATAAAAATTTTCAGCTGTCAATGAATACACATCACCTTTTTTCTTATTTCCTGTACCATTTCTAAGGACATTCCAGATTTGTTTTGATCTTTGGACTGGTAACTCTTTAATTCACTCAGAATGTGTTCTCTTTCATTCACTTTTGCTCGATTGATTTGTCTTTTGTATTTTTAGAAGCTTGTTTCATTTTTTTTTTTTAATTAACCCCATTCTTATTATCACGCCATCTTCGTCTAGCTACCTCAAATTCCTTTTTCTCTAAGTAGGCATTCCTTGTTAAACCACTTGAAATGTTTTTTCTTGTGACTCCGTTTATTATTGGGATTTGTGTGACCATACCACAGTTTTTGGCTCCATTAATCAAAACCTCTGCCAACTGGTTTGTGACATTGTTAATACTTGAGACTTTCATATTTACTTTATTAGTCAGCCTGTCGAGCTCGTTTATCACTTCTTCTAAATCTGCATTATTATTTAACTGTGAAATATAATCCCTTTTCTTGTCTGAGGCCCACCTCACCCTGAACTGACCAATCTCTCCATCCTGACTTGAAATGTCATTTTCATTTTCATTTAATGTATTCTCTTGTCATATATTGGGTGTGGAGAGGGTCAATTCAGCAGGACAATGTACACTCTGCCAGGGCGACGATACCGTCTTCCGGTTGGATTGCTACACGACTAGTATCTCTGCAAGCGACTGCACGATCACTAATGCATGTTTTCTTACGTTCTATCCTGTTTCATTGTACGATTTCAAAAAGTATACCAAATATGAAGCTTCCGTGCATTATTCGCCCTTCAGTTATTTATAATTGCGCAAACTACGATATATATGACATTTCAGGCTTAATGCCATAGTACTATTTGCGATAGCTCATGAGAATATGCGGTGAAAAGTCCTGCATTGACCAATCAGCCAGTCGGCCGTCCAGCGCTCTCGCAACAAACAGGCCACTGCGAGGTTGACGTCATTGTTGATTGTAATTTTGACCACGCGCGTCGCGTGCATCACACGTTTTGATCAATGGGATATATTCAATGACGTCACTTTTCAAAATATTCCGCGAAATAGTCCCGACGTAGTGGCAGAGATACTATGCGTAGCGGGATCTCTGGGTAGGAGAATGGACAATGTATAGCACGATGCTGCCACCTTTTGGCCAGAGTTGAAACAATTTTTTTCTTTACGTCTCCGTTCTCTAGACATTGTGTGGACTAGCGCGACACCTATTGGCAGTAATGAGTACTCTCAGCAGAGATCTAGAGAGAATACCGTCGTCTTCAATGACACAAATGTTGTTCTTTTTATAATGCATTTCGTTTGAAGCTCATTTTGCATATAATAAATAACATACCAATACATACATAGTTTCCAGGTGATTCTAGCTTTGTTATTAGATACTGTAAAATTGTGATATTTTGATATTTTTGAATGACCATTTCTCTTTCTGATATTTGGCTCACTATGCTTATACCTATGAAACGTTTACCAAACTTTTGGCTACTGCGAGTACTAATAGGTTAGAATCAACTAGTATCAAGAACCATGGGATCATATCAACCTTCTTCACTTGAGATAGTAGATATTGCTGGAATAGGCTGCCATAAAATTAATAGAAATTGTC
Organism: Maea johnstoni; assembly: GCA_963942565.1. Taxonomy (NCBI): domain Eukaryota; kingdom Metazoa; phylum Annelida; class Polychaeta; order Spionida; family Magelonidae; genus Maea; species Maea johnstoni. The sequence continues at coordinate 20,878,232 of OZ012701.1, read as the reverse complement.
AACATCATTCAGAAAATATAAATATTAAAGTCAAGAAGAAATAAAAAAAAAACGATTCTTACTTGCTTTTATTGTATCTTTATTGACCATAAGTATATAATGAAAAAACAGACAAAAGATATTGATTGAAGATATATACAATAAACTATGCATATTCATCCGTTATTGCTGTCCATTTTCCCTATTCTATTTCAAGAGTCCATATACTTAGGCATGTCTCCTGTCTTCCTGACACCAGATCTCTCCATAACGACTTTGTTATACATTTTGACAATACTCTCGCTAGAGTTACACCAGAATACGGTCAGTTCACATGCTTTAGCTCCCTCCATTGGCTTCCCCACTACCCAGTGATGAACACTTTGCGGTTCCTTCATGGATGCGTTTCTCATTAGTATACACTCCTAAATTTCCTACTTTGTTGTTATGAATTGCATCCATATAGGTTGAGAACTGGGACACTGCATAACAAAGTGATGTATTGTCTCCAGCTCAGAGAAGATGCACCATGTGCACTACACAGGAAGAAATTCACAAGAGCTCATACAAGCCCGGTGAACTGCGGGGTATGTTACAATACAAGGACGAGCTTGTGCTGGTACTCTACCCCAGCCGGTCCTGGAATGTCAGTTCTGAAATATCCGGCTCGTATAAGCTTCAATATCATGACCCAAGATGGCTAGATTTCCCAAGCCGGTCTGCTCCTGATTTACCAATTGGGCTATACAAGCAGTTATTCTGCAAGTTAAACAGTATGCCTTGGTTGCACCAGTGCCTGAGTTCAGGGAGATAGCCGGTCATCAAAAGTTAGCCATTTCGGGCCTGGCCCAGGCTCGTACAAGCTTGTGAATTTTTTCCTGTGTACTTCTTTTTTTCTGTGTGATCCTTTCAACCTAACATCACCAACTTTAAGTCTGCTCCCATGTGATACCAGCTTTGCCATTTTCTCACAGATGCACATCAGATTCGACATAACATCGGTCATTCTCCACCATGTTATGTAATGAACCTAACCTATGATAAACCTGAGGATATAATTTTCTTTACTCAGAATAACGGTGGACTTCCAATAATCCTCTTCCAGGCACCAGGCCTGCTACCTGACTAAGGTCTCCTATGCATTTTCACCTCTTAGTGGCACTGTTACAAAACATATATTTAAATGATGAAGTAAGTTTATACGAGATAAAACCATCTTTTTAAAATACTCAAACATTCTAAGATATATTTACAAAACATATATATATACATATATATATATATATATATATATATATATATATATATATATGTATATATATATTCAATTCAAAAGATTACATGTGATAATTACAATATAACAAACGTTATAGAGAATGAAAACGTGTGATACAGATACTATAAAATATCTAGCACTTTGGTGATTGCAATATCAAATATTGTTACACAAGTCCCTCGTCCAATATCATTTTTCAGACTGCAATAAAAATTGCTATATCACGAATCCAAAATGCCGAATTTGCTTAACAATTTGCCTTCTGTTCATTCCCAGCTTCGATAGGGAGCTGACGAAAGATCTTTGCTTTGAGTTTTTGAAATTTGAAAACTCTGAAAGGATAGAATAAAGAGTGGGCTTATTCTAAAACATGTATATGGAATGGGGGCTAATCACAACTTGATTTTTCATCCAAAATAGGGAAGATCTATAAAGAGAAGCCCATTTCTTGCTGATATAATTGATTTAGTTTTGGAAGTTCAATTACAATTTTTAAGTAATATCAAAAATGTTAATATTACTAATATGTTTTTCCATTTCCATGTTTTACTAAGAACCATTGGGTCATTTTGAATTTCTAAGCTTTAATACATTTTTCTGTTAATTCAGTGATATAGCGATCAAAATACTATCAATACCTGAAAAGATCATATGCCTTAGTTTAAGAAATTTAATGATTTATTAATTTAATTTCAAAATGTGTTTTGTCGTCAATAACGATGATATAATTTGGATTTTAGCAAGTGTTTATTCCTAAGCAAGATTTTGCAAGAAGCCAAAACTTTCCCAAGTTGAGAATTGAACACATGAACTTGACAGCTCTGAGTCTGAAGGTTGGAACGTAATATTTCCCCTAATATCAAATGTGTAATGCGGTATTGTGACCATGATATGACCAATCACAGAAGAGAATGCGCAATAGGCATATAATGAATGTGTATTTTGTCACTCAGATGATGATGGTAGTATTCACCACGCAACATTTCTTTGGAGGCAATGACAGACTTGTCTTAGAGTTTCCTTATACATTATACAGGTGTAATCTAAAAATGTTAATGTATTATAAATCTTGCAATAATGTGCACATAACTGGTGATTTATAATAAGAGGAAAAATAAAGATGATACAATTATTCGGTAGGTTAAAAACACACTACACAATGAATTCAAAGCCGATGGATACCGAAGAGAATCAGTTTTAGTGCATAATATGGTGAAAATTAAGGGAAAATGTCTAGTCATGTGCTTAAGTTGAGATTTACAACATATTTTGATTAAAATACTTATTTTGGCTAAAACAAATATACAATAGATCTGCTTAAAGATATATACATCGTAGTGGGTATTGTGAGGACGAAAAATCAATATTGGCTTATCTACTTGTGGTAAATTAATATTAAGACATATATATATATATATATATATATATATATATATATATATATATATATATATATATATATATATATATGTTTTAATGACAGTATAATTGTTTGTACATCCTCTTTATATCTGTGATAGTATTGAAATGAAAGTAAGCATTTGATTTTAAATGTGTACAGTTCAGATATATAATTCCACAACAAGTCTACAACTGGTCGAAACTAGAAAAGTTGCCCTGGCTTGCGCGGCAAAAAATGACGCATGCATACTCACGGGTGCCTAACTGCATATGGATGCAACTGGTAACCGTGACGTATATATGCGACCTGTTACGTATCCATTTGTGCTATATTACTACAAGTGTAGTCTATTTCTACAGTTGTTGTATATTGCAACGTTTCATGTTGTAACAGGCGTGTAGTCCTATCTATGCCAGAGCGTTTGAGTGGCAACTGGACTAGCGGTCGCGTGGAATGCCCGGTCGGCCAGTGAGTGCATTGAGTGCATGAATTAATGTATTCACTGCACAATTTAAAATTTGAAAAAAAAGAAAAATTATACACAAAACTGATTTTGAATTGGCCTTAACAAATTGAATGTTCTGTCTTTAGATTCTACCACAAGCGATATTTCCTATGCCCTTAACATTAACGTAACTCCGATAAAAAGGATATTGTCAAAACTGATCAATTCAAATTAATATGTATAAAACGTTTTGGAAATCCAAACATACACTGGATATCCATATTATGGCACACTGTATACGCTTGATAAAAAGCGGACATTCTCCAATAACTACTATATTTCTAAGTATAGAAGAAGTGCTTCTTTGTCTTTGTTGAGGGCATTAAAAGTTTAACTGGGAAACTCGAAGGCTTTACAATTAAAAGCATTGAAACTTTTACAAATACCACACACTAATATGAAAAGATTCGCATTCAGTGCTTACCGTGCCTATGTACATCGCCTTTGGAATAAGTCCCCTTACGACACCAAGGCTGCTGATAATGTGCAAAACTTACATCTACCTGAAGAAATTTCTAGTTCAAGAGAAAAAATTGACAACGCAGATGATCAACATCTGTCAGCAAAATATTGTAATGCGCTCTAAAATATTACTATCTGAAACAGCGAAATATCAAATATGAAACTATTATTTATAGTTTTATTATAATAATATTAATTATTATTTGTATTGTTATCAATATCATTATTATCATTATCATTATTATTATTATCATTATTATTATTATTATTATTATTATTATTATTATTATCATTATTATCATTATTATTATCATTATTTTTATTATTATCATAATTATTATTATATTTATCATTGATATTATTATTATTATTATTATGATTATTATCATTATTTTGATTATTATTATTATTATTATTATTATGATTATTATTAGTATTAGTATCATATTATCAGTATTGTCATTGATATTATTATCATTATCATTATAATTTTTTTCATAACAATTGTTGTTCTAAACACTATTATTTTTTATGTTTTGATCTTCATTATTATGATTATTATTATTATCATTATTATTATTATTATAATTATCATCATCATTATTATCATTAGTATTAGTATTATTTTGTTAATATCATTTCATTATTCTAATTATTATAATTGCTGTTATTATCATTATCAGTATTATTGCTATTATTATTATTATTATCATAATTATTATTATTGTTTTCTTTTCTATTATTATTATTATTATTATTATTATTATTATTATTATTATTATCATTATTATTATTATCATTAATATTATCATCAATACTATTATTATCATTATCATTATCATTATTATTATTATTTTTATTATTTTTGATACTATTATTTTTATTATCAATATTATCATTACTATGAGTAGTAGTAGTAGAAGTAGTAGTAGTAGTAGTAGTAATGAAGGACGGAATTGGGTTTAACGTCGCTTTCAACAGCTTAGGTCATATCGCTATGAGATAGAAACCCGGAACCGTGAAGCAATTCCCTACTCTTCACAAATATTTCCAACGGGTCTTTCAGTTGCATCAGGACGATAGACAGTCCTCTACAACACCGCACACTTATATAGCGACCACGTCAACCCACTTGGGGATCCAGCAGCGACTCGAACCTGCGAACTCACGCTTGGGAGCCAGGCATCGTAACCACTAGACCACGGCGGATACCTAATAGTAGTAGTAGTAGTAGTAGTAGTAGTAGTAGTAGTGATAGTAGTAGTAGTGGTCGCAATAGCAGCAGGAATAATAATAGCAGCAGCAGCAGCAGCAGCAGCAGCAGCAGCAGCAGCAGCAGCAGCAGCAGCAGCAGTAGTAGTAGTAGTAGTAGTAGTAGTAGAGTAGTAGTACTGTAATAGTACTGCAATTTCGACCATCAAATTATCAACAATTTAAACCAACTGATCAATTCAAATAAGAATGATCTAAATATTTCAGATCATTCATACAGACCATTCCTGTTCGATGTGAACGGAGTGAGAGACTCACAGGACCGCCATATAAGGTGTGACAGGCAGTCTCCACCGTCTCCATAGATGTGCAGCCGCAGAGCAGGCAGCACCGGCTTTACGCTAGTTATGGTTCAGTGAGCTCTTGAGCCTATGCTACCTGCTCTGTGGTCGTACTGTGAATAAGAGGCTATGAGATGTGTCTCACCTTGTATATCGTGCCCTGGAAGCGCCTCACTTGTCTTGTTTGACTGCCAGATAGGGGTCAATGTTCCTATATTTTTATAGCCCCTGATTCTAAAGTGGCAGGTCAGGTTCAAGCTAGAAAGAGTTCCTGCTGACATCTCAACAGCCTGCTATGACAGCAGTCACTAATCAAGCTGGCGAGATACACATTTGAAAAATAATAATTTGGTGTAAATGTCTTCTTTTTATATACAGTCCAGAATTGTGAGGCTGGGATGATTTTAGTTTCAAAGTAAGCATTCCTTTTTGATAACATACAGCTGTGTATTCCATATGGGTCATTCTTCATATAACTCCATTCCTTAATGTTAATTTAGCGAATCAAAATACTCCCGCGTGGATCTTGGACGGGAAGTGGGACACCCAAGCTTGCGTCACCAAGGCTGCATCCATTGAAGGTTGGCTCATCACCCGTGCATGAATTGAACCAGTACATTGCACCAACTGCAAAAGAGACTGAGATAATTCACATTAAGAATTCTTGATATGTAAAATGCTTTTTTGTACGGTGGTGCAAGTGTGACGGCAGAAAAAAAAATCAAATTTTTATATTTACATATATAAATATATATATATATATATATATATATATATATATATATATATATATATATATATATATATATATATATATATATATATATATATATATATATATATATATATATATATATGGCAATCTTCAGTACAATAAACAAAAATGATGCTGACCGAAAAAAAGTCATTTAAAATTAAGGTATTTAAATATCACTTATCATGAATATTGACATTTTCACAGTGGATGAGGTCTGCAATTGTGTGTAGATATTCTCGAAACCAACTTGTTTCTATTTTGATATTCTGCATAATATTATTAATATGTTAGAAAGGAGAATTACTTCTACATACTCTCGTGGCCGTGTAGGTTATGTGAATCTGTGTACTTACCACTATCTTTGATAGATGGACCACATCGCCCCCAGTAGATGCTATTCGGTGTCTTTCCTGGGCATTGCGACGAGACATTCTTCACGTTACGGCAGTTGAGGGATCCATAAATCCTTGACACAAAACTCCCAGTCCCCGGACTGCAGCTGACCCAGTGGACCAGGTTAGATTTCAGCAGGAATTCTTCCCCAATAGTTGACCAAAGACTCCACTCCATGGCATTGAGATCATTCTCAGAAGAGGGGGGCGTTGTTGAGACCGGGGTGTGGACTTTAAATGAACTAACGTCCCAGCTTGGTCGTGGAGTGACCGCATTGTTTGAGAGGTCAGTGGTCAGGGGTTTGTTCAGTAACGTATAGTGATAAACCAATGTCCATCCCCCGCCATCTGTGTCCATGTCACAGTATCCCTGGAAGGAGTTGTTATGACTACCACCATCAGGGTCCAACCAATACGATCCACTTTGGCTTTCGGGATAAGATTCTTTCAGCTGTTTACAGTTTTTAGCCGGAAAATCAGATGAGTTACCTGAATGAATATAAATTACGACAAATGTTAAGGTAGTACACTATTTCTATTAAACTTTCTATTTTCTCACAATATCAATATTCACGAAGCAAACCTTTCGTGAACTGATTTACTTGGCAATTTTAAGGTTGATTTAGGAATAACGTAGACAACTTTATTTCATCACAATACAGCTATAGGTCTAATTTATAACAGAGGCTTCAAACGTGCGACATTCGGAATCAATCTAGCTCCCTTCAACCCTTTTGCTGCTGGTTGATAATTTGGTCACATGAAATGACGGCAAAAAAGTTGAGCAATGACTAAAACCATGGCAAATGTGTACTCATTTGACCACCTGCAAGTGCTGCAGCATATATACAATTATTCTATTTATCGTATTCCCCAATGACATTATGAGTAATACTCATAGTGTAGCCTTTTTCTCTACTCTAACTCGGATTGCGACTAGGTCGAAACGCCACAGGAATGATAAAAATGAGTATTTTTATAGTTATCAACACTGTATGAGATATCAGATTTGGGTGTCCGTCTATGCCAACCTTTAATAGTACAAGCATTTCTCTTAGAGATCCAATCGCATTATATATATATATATATACATATATATATATATATATATATATATATATATATATATATATATATATATATATATATATATATATATATATATATATATATATATATATATATATATATATACATACATACATACATACATACATACATACATACATACATACATACATACATACATACATACATACATACATATATATATATATATATATATATATATATATATATATATATATATATATATATATATATATATATATATATATATATTACTAGTATGCCATAGTATCATATGTATACGTGGGTGTTCTATTGTCTTGCTGTACTATTTGCTTAAAGCATTAAGGCAACAATACTCGCCTTAGTAAACTATCATTCACCTTCTCATATAACGTGAAAAATTCCTGTCTTGTTAGATAATCGGATATTCTTAATTAGTCTGTATTGGACGGAAGAAGTCATCGGTAGGGACTTGATTTTCGCAACTTAAACTTTTAAGTATGGGCTACTTTTAATTACTTTTAAGCTTAATATGGGCGAGTTTTGACCAGACTAATCACTGCGCTTCAGGTGTTAATCTACATCACACACATACTGTATAATGGCTAATTTTTTCCGTGTAACAATGTTACCTTATACTTCACTTTTGGGTTTTTCCGTTTATGATATTTTCGAAGATGGGACATGTTTTTCTTCAATGTCTAATTAACCCGATTTACGTCTTAAATTTAGCATACCAAAGAGTATAAGTGGCTGACAGAGTTATGTTGGTGCCGTTGTTGCCGGTGGTGCCGTTGTTGCCGGTGGTGCCGTTGTTGCCAGTGGTGCCGTTGTTGCCGGTGGTGCCGTTGTTGCCAGTGGTGCCGTTGTTGCCGATGGTGCCGTTGTTGCCGGTGGTGCCGTTGTTGCCGGTGGTGCCGTTGTTGCCAGTGGTGCCGCTGTTGCCGGTGGTGCCGTTGTTGCCGGTGGTGCCGTTGTTGCCGATGGTGCCGTTGTTGCCAGTGGTGCCGTTGTTGCCGGTGGTGCCGTTGTTGCCGATGGTGCCGTTGTTGCCGATGGTGCCGTTGTTGCCGGTGGTGCCGTTGTTGCCGGTGGTGCCGTTGTTGCCAGTGGTGCCGTTGTTGCCGGTGGTGCCGTTGTTGCCGGTGGTGCCGTTGTTGCCGATGGTGCCGTTGTTGCCGGTGGTGCCGTTGTTGCCGGTGGTGCCGTTGTTGCCAGTGGTGCCGTTGTTGCCGGTGGTGCCGTTGTTGCCGGTGGTGCCGTTGTTGCCGATGGTGCCGTTGTTGCCGGTGGTGCCGTTGTTACCGCTGGTACCGGTGGTTTGACCTCATAATGGCGTTGCACTTGCTTCGCATCAGGAGGGTTGTCGGGTTGATTGTAGGGATATAACCTGAGTTCACACCTTCCCGTCTTCTCCTCAAAGTCGAAGGAACGGCAGTTGCCCTCGTCGCTGCTGCACTGGATTCCACAGTGGATGCGGCTGGAGGCCTCAACCTCCTTCAGTACGACAGTGCTGTTAGCTGGCGCCACCTCCTGGCCGAAACTTTCAACATAGTGCACCCCCTCTTTACACGCACACAACTTCAACATCAACGCAGCCAAACATGCAATGCCTACGAGGAGTTGATGCAAAAATCTCTCCATGTCCATGTATGACTTCTCTTCGCAGCTATCAGTTCACACAGAAGAAATAACAGCGTGTGTGTAGAGTCAGCAGTTGTTTGTGACACTGACTTGTTTGTTTGAGAACGACCGGTCTACTGATACAGTGTTGCCATGCGCACAGTAAGGGGTCTCCCATTGGTGGACTCAAACGGCCACGCCCATAAACTCATTGCTAACGGGTGTCATAGTGTAGACGATCATACTGAAATCAATGCGCATGCTAGTATGCTTAATATATGCTATCTATTGACCTGTCAGCACCGTTAAAGACCCAGGCAATTACGAAATAGCATATGCGCCAAGAAAACTAGGCACTCATATTTATAGCTTGAAACATCCAGGCTCATGAAATGAAACCATCGGTATATATACATATATATATATATATATATATATATATATATATATATATATATATATATATATATATATATATATATATATATATATATATATATATATATATATATATATATATATATATATATATATATATATATACAGTACAGCCATTTAATTCATGCACCAGTCAACCAGACGTCTGCCAGTGCCATGGATAACATGTCAAATAAATAAGCCACATCAATGACCCAAAAATGTGTGTGTTTGTGTGTGAGTGTATTCTCATTAAAGCCATTGGGTAACTGTTAGGAAATAACATAAAAATAACGATTTATTTCGAATTTTCCTTTTTTGTATATGTCTATTCTTTGTATTTCCTATTCCAAATAATGATTGGATAATTATTGGAATGTAGGTAAAGGATAGTTCCAATGAGGTCATACAAAGAAGCTTTACATTTTTTAAATCTAGAATATTTTTGCTGAGCAATAGGAGTATATCACAAAATAAATGTAATCAGCTTTTTTAACAACTGCCTAGACCAATACCTTTTATGAAAAATCAGAGGTCTTTATTTCAACATGATTATATACGCTGTACCTTATGTTGTGTGCATGGATAGTACAGGACAATTTAACACAATTCCCACCCACCCATACTTTTTTGTTGCTAATTACCATCCCCGGTGCAAATAGTCAGTCATTAGCAGTTACCTTACTGCTAATTACTAATAGTTGCACCAGCAGCCTGCTTAGAGGCTATTATCTGGCTAAGATGGCCGCCCCCAGTGCTTCGATTTTGTGTCTATTAGGAGGTGGATACACTGCATTATACTTCTTGTATGAAGGTTGGCACTGGTGGGAACTTGGGTTTAAGTAGAGAATACCATAAGCAACTATTTGGGCCTCTGTTTTATACATGGTGGAATTGTCCTTTAATATCGTAGATTGTGCAATTACAAGTAACTGAATGGCGAATTTTACACAAAAGCTTTACATTTGGTATAATTTTAATATCGTTCAATGATTAAGAACGAAACTGCTCAAAATGAGCAGAATGATTAAACGTGTGGTGGCAGAGCTACTAGTCGTGTAGCAGTAGCGGTAGACCGGATCAATGTGACAGAGATTGGAGTAATACAATTAGCGTAACATAAGTACCATCAGTCCATCACATGATGCATTGTGTTTTCCCATACAGAATTATGGAACTGGGACCATCTTCAATGATATGCCAACTGAGGTTAAATATTACGAAATACAACTGTGATCCTAACCCATGCAGTTAAGGCATAACAAAATAACATAAACTATACAGATTTGACTATTATTTTGCGTTTGCAACGTTTGCTGCTATACCACCCCATGATTACGATTGGCAATTAGGAATCATGACAGGAAATGGTCACAGAGAACTTTTTAAAGTCACTAGTTACAACTTTCAACCCTCAAGAGCACGCTAAAGCTCCTATATTAAGCTGCACGTCGGAGTATCATATACTTCCTAACCTAAATATACCACTTTTTTGTAGTCATTAACATTAAAACCACTTTTATACTCAATTTTCTGCTGCAAGTGGAAATCTGTATGGCTGTCTAATCCTGCGTCAACACTGCCTCCTACACTGCTACTAGCTGGCCGCTTTTGACCCATATAGATAAGGACCCGCACGCCAGTACCTGCCAGGTGGGTAGCGTTCTCTGGGGAGAGCGAATGACAGATTGCATAGCCTGTTACAGTCCTGGGGACTCCACACGTGTAGTTTCCAGGACGGTTGGCAGTGTGCGCATATCCTGTAATGATGAAATAACTCCTTCCGCTGAATGCATGTGTATATACTCTATAACAGAGAGAGAGAGAGAGAGAGAGAGAGAGAGAGAGAGAGAGAGAGAGAGAGAGAGAGAGAGAGTGTGTGTGTGTAACCATCAGAAAACTACATGTATTTTTAATAAGATGACCAAGGGCTCATAAATGACCTACGTGAATTTCAAACTAGATCCAGTAATTGACTTCTACATTGACTTCAAAACACCATTGAACATGTAATGTAGAGGCAAGCATTGTTAAGGAAAGATATAGATGTATATCATATATGTTAGTGTTTTAGTACTTCCCTAGGCAAACAGCAATCCATATTGGGTTCTTCGAACACAGAAAACCTTGTTAAGAGAGAGAGAGGGAGAGGGAGAGAGAGGGGGGGGTCCATGTAGTAATTGATTGCGGAAGCCTATAGTCATATTAACAATTCATCCTTTGTCTATGTTTAAGCAAACACTTGTCTTGCTGCTATCATTGTATCAAATGAAACAGAGGCCTAATCTGGATCAGTCACTTCACTTAAGCAAAAATGTAAGTTTAACCGTTTGTCTTCAAATGCAAATAATCACTTCACCATCTCTGTGAGCGTAGTACCATCAATATGACGCATGACTCCTCTGGATAGAGAGAAAGCAAACCAGTTTGAACGCTTACAGAACAGTCAACAATTTCATTCATAATTATCGTTATTATTATTATTATTATTATTGTTATTACTATTATTGTTATTATTATTATTATTATTATTATTATTATTATTATTATTATTATTATTATTATTATTAAAACCTGGCCAGGTGATATCACATGTATATGTCAGCACCAGTAACTGGTCATACCAGTAACTAATCCTGCCGGTCCAAATACCAATAAAATAATATGAAACCCAAAATGAAACGAAATGCTCCTTCATAACAAAGTAATTTTTTAAGGAATTGGAACCGGTCTATTAGCACGCCGTCATAATTGATATCACCTCTTAGCCAGCTATGTGATATATTTGATTATTATTTCTTTACATAGAAGGGCAGGTGATATTTCCATTACATTATTTTAGAAGGTTTGGTCCAGCATGCTATACACCCGCAGTCATTTGTTTTCCAGGAGGACTCCAAAAGTCAGAGAGCCTCGTGGGATAAAGCTGCATGCCGATGGAAGTTGCTACTTCAAACGTTACGTTTCAAAGGTATCATAGTTACAATTTATCAAAAAGAATAGTTAACAATGTGCATTGTCTCGTGACATTTTGACTACCTGTGTATGCATGCGTAGTGGGGTAGTACAAATATCAAAGTCTTTGACGTCATGACTTATTCATTCTCACAGAATGTAAAAGGCTTATTATATATAGTATTAATACATTGAGTGCCAACATGTACTGACTTTATATTTTGGGCATTGATTAGATTAGTAGTTTTGAGAAGACATGAAATTGATTGTTGAACCTTTTAAAAACAATATTTCAACATTTTTAAATAGGAAATACATCATATTTTGTAAAATAATAGTTCGACTGCTGTATCATGGAAGTGGTTTGGAATGCAACCACGTCTACCTGTGCATGCAGGCGTGAGGGACGCTTGCATCTAATGATTTCTCCAGCAAACACAAAACATGTGTGCTATGTTTACAAATATTTTTACCCAATATCTGTGAAATGTTACTGAAAAGGTTTATTAATACTAAAAGGTGTGGCCTGAGAATTATTACCGTAGCATTTCTCATAATATCTGAATTATTATTTTCACAACATTTTGAAATACAGTAACACAATATTGCAAAAGATATTCACTTAATATTTCTGACAAAAAGTTTTACATAATTGTTAAGAAAAAACATTTATTGATATTAAAACGTTTGGCCTGAAAATTACCATTTCGTGTCTTATAACATTTAGAATCTATATATTTACTATGTTGCTATCATGCTAACATTTCTTGCAACATTTTACTCAATACTATTTCAATGTTTTTGAAATATTCATCTTTTTCAGATAGGTGTGCCCTAAATCATTTTAGAGAAAAAACATATACCTACCCATCTCCCATGATAACCTCACTTTTTAAATCCCCATGTTAAGGGCTATTCCATTTAAAAGTGTGGGGGGAGGAGGAACGGAAGGTTCGTTGAAGGGGGGGGGGCCGAATTCTGAACTAATTTATCCCATTAGATTACATATGATTTCTAGCAGGAGGGGGGGGGGGGGGGTGGGTGTCGAATTTCTAATTATCTTCCGGCCCTCCACTACCCCCCCCCCCCCCCCACCCCAAACCACACTTTTAAATGGAACTGCCCTAAGGATTTCTTGGTCAGACTTACTTGGGAAAGTGTACTTTACAAATCATGATTTCGAGGAAGGAGATATGGCTACTTAAGTGGAGGTCCCATATACACGATTTGTAACAAGACTTTAATACGACTAACACATATGCAGTAAAGCGTTAAGAACAAGTAGCTGCCTTGCGTTCAGAAATCACTGAACCCTATACGTCGTTGCATTGAAAATGCAACACGATACCAATTTAATTATTTAGACTGCAACAAGAATGCGAAAGGAAATTGAAATGTTCTAAACAAGACTGCATTATGATTCAGTCCATTTTTATTTTTTTTTGGTATATTTTGTGTTTGCTGGGCTTTCTCATTGTTTTTGCGTTTAGTTTTCCTTATCCCCTTCATGTTCACTTTGCGCTTATGTTGTGAGTGATAATTGAGGGGCTTGCATCAATGAATCAAGAAAGAGTCGGAAATTTGAAACAAGTAGCAATTCCTTTAGAAGCATTAAAGTCTTCTTGTAGTTATTTTAGTCAATATACATTCGTATTGACATCTTGTGGTGATCATGTTACAGTTGTCACACATATTCCCACGGGTATATGTTTAAGTTTAAAATTCAGCCTTTAGACTCCATCACTACTAAATAACTGTAACACAAAAGCATATACAGTTACAAGATTGGAACATGACGATTCCGACCAGAATGCAAAGATTATGACAGTTTTAAACCGTTTAAAGCTGTCGTGTTGGAAAAACTACTAAAAACCTGAAATGACTGAACACGACTATAACACGACTGCTTCTTGTTTCATTACGACAAGGCAGTTGAGTTGCAGTCATGTTCAGAAATTGTGTATGTGGGACCCCGCTATATATTCTTTGGTCAGCCCCAATCATTGCCTTTCTCAGTGACACATACTGTTATTTCATGCTTTCTAAGAAACCTACAATTTAAAATCAATTCCAGTATTAAATGATATATGAGTTTGGAAACTATTTGTCCTTAAAATCAAGTCAATATTTCATTTTAGCGATCCTATTTATCTTATTTAATCATGAAATGTTGCTCTTTCAAAAAGCTGTTAACAATTCTAAGATTATAATATAACGTTATTTAATAACAAGACAATAATATTGAATGGTTGCTGTTGTTTTTCCATTTTAATAGTAGTATGTGGCAATATCATAGAACATTCTTCAATAACATTTTTGAAATATTATTTTAGGTTCGTTGTTGTAATTCATGTTTTAATAATGTTTTCGTATTGTTAAGTCTGTTTTATAGTCTAGCGGCCAAATCCTCAAAAGGTTCTAAAATGAGAGTTTAATTACCCCGCCGAGTAGCTCTTTTTTCTTGGTCTGAAATGAAAGGGGAGTATCTGGGATTTATGAAAGTACCGTGCCACCATTTGGGGACACGGTCAGAAATTTTCTAGAACCGGTTAAGCAGACCACCCCAGGATTAATCTGGTGACCAATTTTAGGTCAAACATACTGGAAAAAAGATGGGTTGGTGGTAGAAGATTTGGCCATAACAATCCGAACAATACACTTCATGACACAAGTGACCACTCATTTTAGAGGGCATACCATACTCTACCTAATGACATATGTGGCATGACTGACTGTGACCTTGACCTTGAGCTCAAGGTCAAAAAGAGGTTATTTGGAAGCCTTAATGCAAATATGTAGGTTTGGCATCAAGATTAAAATCTACCACATTCAATGAAAGTGTTTTTTTTCAATGATATATGTAGGGAGTAATACAGTTGCTTTCACTTGTAAGCATGGACACAGAGGCCAAGAAGTCTATTCTATCACAAACTTGGTTGAAGTTTAATGAAAGTTTCGTTTTTAAATATGAACCTTGAACGCCTTTTAGTAAAATATCGAACATTTTCAGCCCTATTCAGACATGTTATAGTTGCAACTGTCAAGTTAGTGGAACACTCAAGGGATAAAGATGTTTTACTGAACTGGGCCCATGTTACTTTGCATTGACACAGTTAAACA
Source organism: Maea johnstoni (assembly GCA_963942565.1). Classification (NCBI taxonomy): domain Eukaryota; kingdom Metazoa; phylum Annelida; class Polychaeta; order Spionida; family Magelonidae; genus Maea; species Maea johnstoni. The sequence goes on along the minus strand of OZ012701.1, from coordinate 20,862,720 downwards.
CCAACTTAGTAACCTGAATACATTTTTCGCGATGGTTGCCATGGCAACTGGCGGCCATATTGGAACTCAAGATGGCCACTACAGAAAACTATATTTCTGCATATGCAAGCATCCAGATCAGCTAGAAACATGATCCTGCCGTCTACAAGTAGGTTTTCATGGGTAAGGAATCTAATTCTGAAACAGTAGTTATCATCAGGGGTCATCTAAACCTGATTTTGGCATGGTCACCAAGTTGCAGTATTCTGAATTAACCTTACTACACAAATTCCCACATCTAAAGCTATTGTTAATGAGACAAACGCATGAATACTGCAAATCCTGTTATGTTACCAATGTTTTTAATTTGCCGATATTTACCGATCAGACTTGTTCTGTAAAAAAAGATTCAGCAAATTTAGGAAAGCTTTAGAAAGGCAAATTTGAGACATGAATGGAAGAACTGTATGTCAGCCCTGCTCTTCCCGCAGAGAGGAGAGAGTCTAGGACAAATAGACTGGACACATTTAATACTTTTGGATAAGGGTTAGTGATGGCAAATTGTAATTATTACCGACTAGTGTCGGTTTGTTGACTTCACTCGTCAAAATCCGAGATGAGAGCAGACACCGACTCGTAGTGCCAACTCCTACCTTGCACCTTTAATCCCCTAATTATAACGTCATTAGAATACAAGCAGATATGCACTTCTTTCCTCATTGGGGTACTGTAAAAGGGTCCATGTGATAACAACTAACTTCTGCTTTTGATTTGCCGATCGCATGTGATCACTATCGATAAATTAAGATTCGGCAAATTGTGAAAATGGTAAGATCGTCAAATTTCGGACACGCCAAAATAACCAGATCTACAGTATGATATGTCGTTCTTTAGTATTAACAATTAAGGAAGCTGGTAGTGGAACAGTTAAGGGATGCAAAAGGTACAATATAACAAAAACAAATTGTTAATACATTTACATTTATAATCTGGTTGCCATGTTAACTGGCTGCCATAGTGGAAATCCAATGGCCAGTAGGTGGATCAGGAAAAGGGCCTACTTTAAATATTTAGTTTAACATTAAAATCTTGAAGGGTTAGTGTTTGGTATAATGGTTTCATCTGAACTACAAGTATCATTTTAAATGCTCACCACAACCATTATCATCTGGTGGAAGCTATATTCTACTTCAACACCACCACCAAGCTGCAATACTTACAAGTAATCTATATAACTCAATTGTCAATACCCAAATATTGACATTTTGGGGGAAAAGTGAGTTAACCACCAGTTATCCACATGTCAGTAAAACATTCATAAATCACCTTAAGCCAATGGTGAGGGTTAGTAGTTTGTATCAAAAAGTTTGTCTGGAAAAGGGTATCATATAATATATCCAACACAGGGTTGCCCCTATATGGTTGTGTGGCAGAGGTCGAAATGGCCTTTAAATATATAAAAAAGGATTTTCACTATTTTGTTAAGCAGTGATGGCAGAAGTCGAAGGTTTGGTCACTGAAAAATACCAACGTGTCTTTCCTTTCTGATTATAAACCAAATGCCATAAAGCAAGTGAACTTTATCCTATGAACAGGTTCGCAGATAGAGTACATGCAACGTACTTCCCTCCCCTGTTTATGCAATATTGAGCGATTTATAACACTGTATGATGCAAACAGACACATCTGAAGATAAGGTCAACCCAGGAGCAATCAATGTTTTATAAATAAAGTCGGGAAATCAGGAAATGACACATACACATACGTACCTGAAGTATAGTGAAAGGGCGTTTTCGTAATTCTGATCTTTGAAAAAGCTTCGTACAAACTGTAATGCGCAACAGTCACAGAGTTGATAACAACATTGCATTGATCAGAGGTGCTCTTTTGATCAATATCAATATTTGAATAAGTATACTTCTGCTAAAGGATATTCAGTGATGAAAAGCGTCATTTTGGAAGATTATAGTTCAAAACCAAAGGTTTACAAAAACAAGAGACAAAACGAAAATAGAAACCTTTATCTAGGTATTCACTTTTAAATTTGTATCACTCTTTATAACAAAAAAGAAGGAACATACTCTCTTTTGCATCTATATCAAAATATTGTATCAGCGAATACCGCCTGTTAGGAAATGCTTCAATGCCTGTTTGAAAGTATGGTCAAATTTCCCGACATTGCTTCTTACATCACTTCCATTTTAACCAGGGTTAGGAAATGTTTTGCAATAAGACACCGTTTGCATGATTTTTTTTAAACTAGTATACCATATGACTGTCAAAACATACCAAGTCTTTATTCTGATAGCTAAAATACTCCCATGACAATAGCACGTAACAACACACAGAAACAAGGAGTTAGCCTCCGCTATTTTTCCCACAATTTCTGAATTACTGATTTGTGTGATTAATCTGATGATTTTATCTAAGATATGTCTCCATGGTACAATGGACATGTGACTAGAATGACAGTCTAGGAACTTTCTTTAGCATGTGTGAAAAATGGATTTGAAATTGTGAAGGGAAGTACATTCATTTTTCTTGATTGAAAATGGATTTCTTTCTGTAAAGAACAATCCAACTTGATGTTTTAAGAGACTATAGCCTTTTCAGCAGGAATGGCATACCACAGTTTCTACATAGGATTTCTGGTGGCCATACAGTGGTATTGATACAACACATTTTGGTATGAGTGTAGGCAAACACTTGCTGCTACCACTGCATCAAATCAAACAGAAGCTTGATATGCTTCAGTTGCATCAGTATTACCAAAAGGTCAGCTAATAATTTCTGCTTGTGTAAATGAAAGCGATCAATTCATCAACACAGTAAGCATAGCCACAGCAAAGTGGTGTAACATACCGCTTCTAGTTATGGATATAGCATCAGTTGAAACAGCTAAAACATGCTAGACAGTTGCTCTCTATTTCTGACATCATTGTATCTCTCAAGAGGCAGCCATATATACACACACACACACACACACACACACACACACACACACACACATATATATATATATATATATATATATATATATATATATATATATATATATATATATATATATATATATATATATATATAGGGCCTGCTCTGACGGCCATGTGGTCTGAGGCGCCCCCACTGACTGTACACTTTCGCTCACCACTGCCTTGGTTCGAATCCCGGCCTGGACATGTGAGAAAGTTGCCAGTGACATGGGGCTAGGCGGCCTTTTCTGAAGGACAGCCTATCTATAAAGAGTATTTCTATCATTCCTTGAGATATTAATGTTTACTTAACCTGTTGAACAGATAACCTGTTTGCAGAAATTGTGTTTATCAAAGTCACATTTGGTTATTGTGACTGTTGCATTTAGGTAGTTTTACTTTTTCAGTAGACATATAAAACAAGATGGAAAGATAGACCACCCGTCTATGAAGACCCAGTCTAATATTCCCAGAGTTGGAAATAAGCATTTAACATGTCAATACAGACCACATGTTTATGTAGATTAAATATCACTTTTAGTCATCTTATTTGTCATCTTGATAGCAAGTTCGAATGTGTTTTACAATTAAGAGTAAGCTATAAATCTACACCATTGATAATTTTGGGCTCATGTTGGTAATAGTTGACTGGGTATAAAACTGATATGAGTATCGAACATAGCTCTGCTATAAGCCAAACACATGTCTATAAAGAATAAAACCTGATGATATGATCGCCTGTTAGCAAAAACTATATTTTTCAAGATAATTTTCATATCATATTTTCTCCTTCTAGTGGGTTCTAGTGTATTTATAAACTATTAGACAAATTATAGTAGTTTCAAGGTCCAACAATATGATAAAAGATCAAAGGGGGGGAGCACGCATATTTACAGTTGTTTCCACAAATCAATTCTTTGTAGGTGCTCATACAGTCATAGTAATGAATCATCTTTTGTGAGTTTCAGCAAGCAATCATCTTGTTGCTACCAATGCATCAATTCAAACAAGCTTTATCTGCATTAGCTCTTCCTCTATTGTCAAAGCGCCAGTTTATTCCTATGTTTTAATGAATGTAATCAATTCATCATCTGTGTGAGTGGAGCCCCAGCAATGTGACACCTAATTCCTTTGATTGGGGAGAGAGTAACCCAGCTTGGATTCTCACAACATACTGGACGGATACAGATAGAGCTATGTTCACTACCTTTGCAATCAGTCTTTCATTTTCCTTTAGAATTTAGAGTGTATGCACTTCACATCAGAAGTAATATGAGCACCCTTTGATACAAGTGAATTGAGTATCAAACTGTTATGAATAACACCGCAGCAGCACAAACTTTCACATGCACAGAGGGAGAGAGAGAGAGGAACCCATTGCGTATTTGATTTTGGATGCTCAAATAGTAGTATTACACAATGACCTTTTGTCCGAATTTAAGCAAACACCTGTTTTGCAGTCACCATTAGTGGTGAGTCGAGCGCTTGAAAGCTCGAGTATTCGCTCGTTCCTGCCGAGATTTCGAGCGCTCGAAACTTGTTTTACAAGCTTGAAAAAAAAGAGCTTGTTACCATATAAAACAGCTGATCAATGGCGGCCGGTGGCGTGTGGAAACGATCTTCACACGCTGACTTTGGCAGCCCAAAACAGCAAGAATATCATTTCCCCCCATTTCGCCGTGGAAAGAAAGACCTTAACCCTTTATCACTCAATGACGCAATAACTCGCTACATGAGTGCAGCTGCACTTCCTCAGTAGCGAGTTATTGCGTCATTGTATTTGTGCACTTATGACTACGAAGCGAGTTTTGGTGTATTTTAGGTACCACGATCTTAGATCGCTGGTACACAAATGAATGTAAAATAAAGATACAAAATTATTGCCCTTACATTTTAATCGTAATCTATAGTTATTCAATACTTATTTTCGGACTCGAAGTCCGTGATTTTTGGCGGGAAAACTGCGGGAAAACCCCCTCCAAATATGGAAGTCGTGTGGAATTCCCGCCAGTGACGTCGTCGTGTTGTGGCGTCCTTAGCAACACACAAAACCATTGATATTCTCCCGTGTTTTTTCGTTGTTTCTGCCATCAAAAGGCTACTTTAAACCAGGATAATTCCGATCAAGAGTGGAAGAGGATCGACTATCGTCCCCTTCACGATCCATGGGAATCAGACGATGATATCCCACTCATTTAACCACTCAACGAAGACGAACTTGCCGAGGTGCGTGATTGACAGTGCGTCAAGCGCAAAATCAGAAAAAAAATCAACTTTTAAGTTGATATATTGTAAACACAAATGATATCATATTTAACGAAATGAAAGATACAAATAAAAAATTGAAATTACTCGTTTAACTTGTTTAAAGCACTGCTCCCTATGCACTGCAGTGCACTACGCACTGCGCAACAATGTCTCTGAGGAGTAACCCCTCATGCAGTGCAGGGGACATGGCAACATTGTTGCGTTGAGTGATAAAGGGTTAAGGCAGACGATTTAAAACGAAATTGCGCCACAGCATACACCAAAACAAGCCATGCACGCATACGGTGTACCGCGGCATTGAGAATCGGTGCACCAGAAAATGGTGTAATACGTAATTATGTAACAAACTCGAGTGGACTGGAGGGTCGCACGGCCGTTTTGGCCGAGCACTCGAGTCAAAATCTTGGGCCGAATCCTATCACTAGTCACCATTGCATATAGTCTAACTGAAGCTTGACATCATACAAGAGAAATATAGAAAGAGCTATGTTCTCTGCCTTAACAACATACTAAACAAATTGATGCAGCCATATTACCTAGTTTGTCAATCATTCTTTCAAAACATTATCTTTGCAATTTAGAGTAGAAACATTTCACACGAAAAGTAATGTTGAGATCCCTTTCATACAAGTCACCTGGGTATCGAACGGACATGGGTAACATAGAACTGGTATAAGCAATCAATATATTCACAGAATAAGAGAAGAGAGTCTTCATGGACTAATTGGAAGCAAATGCTGATATAGTAGTAATAAAGTATCACCTTTTGTCTGAAAGAAAGAACATTTATCTTGCTGCTACCATTGTATTGAATTAATCAGAGTCCAGATCTGTATCCCTTGCTCTCACTGTTACCAACATGTCAATCAAATCTTTTGACATCATACAAGAGAGGGTATATTTTTTATACTTTACCGCACAAAGTAATGGATTCTGACTGCTTATAGAGTAGTATCACTTGATCACCTTTGTGTCTTAGTTTAAGCAAGCACTTGCCTTGCAGTAACCATTGTATCACACCAAATAGAGGTTCGATCTGCATCAGTTGCTCCCCCATTGCCAAAATGTCAGTTTAACATTTTATGTCTCCAAATAAAAGTAATAAATTCATCATCTTTGTAAGTGGAGCCCCAGTGAAATGATGCATAACTCCTCTCATTAAGGAGATAGCAACCCAGTCCGTACTCTCACTACTTTTTGGACTTACCCTTCTCTATTTTTGTAATCATTCTTTCAAAACATTTTTGCTTTAATTCTGAATATAAGCATTTCACACCAGAAGTAATGACGGGCTTGCTTCGATACAAATAAACTGGATCTCCAACTGATATGGACAGCACAGTTATATAGAGAGAAAGTAGTAGTAGTATTACATGATCACCTTTTTGTCGTAGTCTAAGCAAACAGTTGTCTTGCTGTTAGCATCTTATCAAACCAAACTGAGGCTAGGTCTGCATCAGGTGCTTCCCTATTGCTGAATTGACAGTTATAGCTATCTTGTATCTAAATGAAAGTAACAAATTCATCATCTTTGTGAGTCCCAAGGGGCAAAGCAACCAAGTCCTAACTTTCACAATTAACTTGACATTTTTATTCTCTATTTTTGCAATAACTCTTTCACAATGTTTTTGATTTACTGGAAATCAAGTTGATTGGGTAACACATCACTTGTCTAAGAGAGAAAGAGAGAGAGAGAGAGAGAGAGATCCCCTTGGATTAGCTGCTTTAGGCTGCTCAAAAAGTAGTATAAGAATAAGATAGTTCGCAACACAATTGAATTTGGAAAACTTTGATACAGTACAACTGGGTATAAAACTGATATAGGTAATATACCATTGGTATAAGCATTCGCAGAGAGAGAGAGAGAGAGAGAGAGAGAGAGAGAGAGAGAGAGAGAGAGAGAGGGGGGGGTCCCATGGAGTATTTGATTGTAAAAATCTCCTATTCTGTGCTTTTCCCCCCTAAAGTGTTCTCTTTCTGTGGCAACCAATGGCAATATTGGCGGTATGGTACTCCAAATTCTATCAAAATGGTCAAATATATCCAATTTTGATGTTGCTGAAAGTGCTTCAACGAAAGCCCAAAACAGTAACAACAGCTTGCCTGTGACTGAACTACCGTGTTTTAAGGGTTGTTTTCTCAGATGATGGCACCAATTTTGAAATGCAAATGAGTGGTCAAAATACTGACACCTGAGCATGTTAGACAGGATATTTGAAATTAGCACCCGAAATATGTCTTACTAATATTGCCTACTATCTTATAACACAAAATGCCTCATATTTTTTTTTTTTTTTCAGGTAATGGAACTGGCCTTGTAGTGTAAAAGAAGGTTCCATAAAATCATGAGAGTTCCTCAAATTCAGCTTATCTGTGTTCATTCAGCAAGAAAGAAATTATACATATTTCCTTAATTACTATGGGTGGTTTTCTACACATTTGACACCCAAAATCCAGAAGTGTGCGGAAGGTTTTTGAAAATGCCATTATGTATGACATGACAGCGCCTTTATGTATGACATAAAGGTATAGGTGTTCGGTTTACAGTCTTGTAAGTGCTCACAAGACCCTCCTTCCCTAGCCATATATGTTTAGTTCCTTTTAATCCGAAGGGCATTTTTATCGATTCGTGAAGTAAAGTGAGAGAAAAAGCTGCACCATGTCCATAAACATTTTCAGATGCGGATATAGTATATTGTATACACCTTAGGCTATCATTCTTATCAAATTATTATTTATCTCCTTTCCCTCATTGGGGTTATCATTATGACATATAAAGATATGTGCGAGGAGGCACCAGCCATTGCCTGGCACCCAACTACAATGATATTTTCCCTCTTACGTACATGGTAATGGTAACAGTTGACTCTTCGTAAATACCAGCAAGTATCATTGTTCTGAAAGGTAAGATACAGTATGGATTCAACTGCGAGCAAACATACGGTGAGTTGTGTACACAATCTCTCTTCACGCCATCTGATTTAGCGTGAAATCTATAACGAGACTGAGAGACATTAATCTGTGTTATAGACAACCTATAATCTCTACAATGAACTACCTCTCTTTACAAATTTTGATATTTATTTCATTCATTTCTGAGAAAACTCCATCACTGGTGTGTGAATGGCTCATGGGTTCCTGAAATCTGCAAATATCAGATGCCTATTGTACACACGATTTGTGGTAGAGCCATCTGTAGTATGTAGTAGAGGATGATTACATGTACTAACAGGGAAGGGATAGGTCAAAGACTTTTACTGAATTTACCAGGTAGCCCCAGGGCTGCTTACCATCTTAACCAGGATAAACCAACCCCAGCTCTTGTACACTTTTGGAAAACTGATTTTCATCTAGACTGTAGAAACGAGGTTCGTGAAGTTTTCACGATACATATACTATACTATACTATACTATACTATACTATACTATACTATGCATACAAACTGCCTTTCATACCAAAAGACAAAACTTTGCCTGGTTTGCTGGAACAGAATAGCCTGGTTTTGGTCAGATTTCTGTTTATTTACATTTGTATCACACACTCATCCTATTTAAAATGGACGGTGTGATTATCATATTGAGAGAAAGGCTAGTTTAAGTTCGGGAAACATCCCTGAACTGTTAACTATCAAAGTTAATCACAGAGTTCCGAGTTTATTAACTTTGATGAACATCAATTCAGAGGTGTTTCTCTATGACTCAAGCATGATGCCAACACTATACTAGAGGGCAAGTACGTGGGTACACTCTAAATCCCCGCAGACCTTGGGAATTGGCTTCATGGAAACTAACCTAACCCTACCTAACCCCATATACTAGCAGCCAAAAGCCCAAAATGGGAATTTTAATTACCCCACAGAGTAGCTCTTTTTTCTTGTTCTCAAATGAAAGGGGAGTATCTGGGATTTATGAAAGTACCGTGCCACCATTTGGGGACACGGTCAGATTTTTATTAGAACCGGTTCAGCCGACCTCCCGAGGATTAGCCTGATGACCAATTTTAGGTCAAATAGACTGGAAAAAAGATGGGTTGGGAGTAGAAGATTTGGCCATAAAAATTCGAACAATACACTGTATTAGACTCTTTATCCGTGCAGTCCTCAGCTAGGAGGTCAAGGAAACTTATGAGCTTGGAATACCCTAACTAGGGTTAGGGTTAAAGTTAGGGTTAGAAATCAGGGGTAGGGTTAGTATTAGGATATGGTAACCCTAAACCTAACCCTGGACCTGATTCCTAACCCTAAACTTAACCCTAATCCTAGGTTTAGGGTTAGGAATCTGGTCCAGGGTTAGGATTAGGGCTAGCCCTAGGGTTTGGTAACCCTAACCCTAACCCTGGACCTGATTCCTAACCCTAACTCTAACCCTAACCCTAGTTAGGGTATTCCAAGCTCATAAGTTCCCTTGACCTCCCTGCTGAGGACTGCGCGGATAAAGAGTCTACCCAGAAATATAGCTTTCAGTAGCGGCCATTTTGAATTCCAATATGGCCGCCAGTTGCCATGGAAACTAGTGTGAAAATATATTTAGGTTACGAAGTTGATGTTTAACTGTGTCAATGCAAAGTAACATGGGGCCGTTTCATTAAAAATGGCCTTTGAGGTCAAATGATGTGAAATAAGCTTAATTCTGAGTACAGCAGCATGGTCGCCATCTTAAAATCCAATGAAATGACATCTTATGATATCAGCATTTTCGGAATTAGGTTCTAAATTCCAGAAAACCTACTTGTACACATCAAGATCGGGTTTTATAGCTAATCTAGATGCTTAGATATGAAGAAATATAGCTTTCGGTAGCGGCCATTTTGAATTCCAATATGGCCACCAGCTGCCATGGCAACCATCGCAAAAATGTATTCAGGTTACTAAGTCAGTAATAATCTGTGTCAATGCGAAGTAACATGGACCCAGTTCAGAATAAACATCTTTATTCCCTCAAGTGTTCCATTAACTTGACAGTCGCAACTTTGTCTTAATAGGGCTGAAAATGTTCGCTATTTTACTAAAAGAGGTTTTAGGTTCATAATCCAAAAGCGGAATTTTCATTAAACTTCAACCAAGTTTGTGATAGAATAGACTTCTTGGCCTCTGTGTCCATGCTTACACGTGAAAGCAACTGTACTACTCCCTACATATATCATTGAAAAAAAAACTTTCATTGAATGTAGTAGATTTTAATCTTTATGCCAAACCTACAGATTTGCATTAAGGCTTCCAAATAACCTCTTTTTGACCTTAAACTCAAGGTCAAGGTCACAGTCAGTCATGCCACATATGTCATTAGGTAGAGTATGGTAAGCCCTCTAAAATGAGTGGTCACTTTCGTCATGAAGTCTATTGTTCGAATTTTCCTGGCCAAATCTACTACCCCCAACCCATCTTTTTTCTAGTATATTTGACCTAAAATTGATCACCAGGCTAATCCTGGGGTGGTCGGCTGAACCGGATCTAGAAAAAATCTGACCGTGTCCCTAAATGGTCGCACTGCACTTTTATAAATCCTAGATGCTCCCCTTTCATTTAATACCAAGAAAAAAGAGCTACTCGGTGGGGTAATTAAAATTCCCATTTTTTGCTTTTGGCCGCTAGTCAATTAGGCCTGTTTTATAATAATTTTGAACAAACAAATCGGCAAAACATTACAAAACATTTAATTAACACGTTTTTAATGTCATTTTCAACATTTCATTACAGCTTGGTTCAGATGTTTCACAAATATGTTACAGGATGTGTACTCAAAATCAAACTGATGTTGGAAAAAGACATTTGTAATAAGCAGATGCATAACATTTAATTAAAATGTTAATATACGATAGGATAATGTTATCAAACATTATTGCAGAAAACTATTGGATATGATTTTTTTACAATATATTTTGATATTTAATTTCAACTTTATTCAACTTTGTAAATACAATATTTAATAAATATTTAAAGAATCATTTGTAATAGGCAGATGTAAAACATTTCTTTTAAATGTTAAAAAAGTATGGTTTAGTATTATCAAAAAATTTGTGGAAAAATATTGTTTAATATTGCATCAAATTATATATTGATATCGTATTTTGACTTTTCCTGACTTCTTAAAAATATCTATATGTGAATTTAAAATATTCAATAGATGTTAAAAACAAAATTTGCAATACGCAGATGTAAAACATTAACTATACATTTTGATAAAAGATATACATTAAGAAATATTCCTTAGTCTTCGTTAATGTTTAACTGATATGATATTTGTAGTGTATAACATGATTTAAATTTATTATTTCAATAATGTTTTCCTTTTGGTTATTGAACATTTTTTAATATCTTAATCATGTTTATTGTGAACATTTTCACAATTTTCATTCAGCCCTTTTAAAGAAAATTTGAAAATATTTTGTGTTTGCTGGGTCTGAACTTTGCATACAGGCGTTGTGCCAACAACACCAATGATGTATATATCATGATGGTCATCTGAGTGCCATGGGGATTACAAAAACAAAAGTCTTTATCATGACGTATTTATTCTCAAAGAATGTAAAAGGCTTATCACATGACATATGAGAAGACATGGAATTGGTGGTTGAATTTTCAAAAATAATATTTCAACATTTTCAAATAGGAAATATGTTAAAATATGAAAAATGGGAGTGGTTTGGATTACCAGCTCCTACACGTTAGAATGGTCACAGCTTTAACACATGCATGCAATGACAGCATTAGTAGGCGTTAAAAATTACTTTCTCTTTTTCTGAATAAATCAAACAAATCCCCTGAAATGTGTTCTTTGTCTGCATAGCGCGTGCACAATTGGTCAAAGTATTGATTTGATAACGGTTCATTGTAATAGTAGGCTTGATTCATTACAAGTAGGCCTCTATAATATATTCTGAGCCAATGTTTACTTCTTCTGCTGAGTGGGCTTATATGCTACATGTAGTGCCATTATTCATTTACAGCAGTTCAACTGCTGCCAAGCTATTATCCCGTGTAGCCCACTGCCCTTGTTAGATCTTTCCCTATCTTTAGGGCGTTCGTTAGTTCAGAACATGTCTACCTAATTCTTCCTGAAGACTACCGCCATAAGCTCATATATTGATTGAATACTGATTTGGTTGAAGGGGATTCATTGGGAATTGTGAGGAGTCAGATAACCCTTTATGGATACATAGGAAACATCTTGGATTTGAATGACCCACAAACCACTTGACAGAAGGGTTTACGGACATTGACTAGATACCTTTCTAGTGTATGATCTGTGAAGTTGCTTGGGTAGCTTTTACGAGTAAAATATATATTTGGACTACGTGCATTATAGATAAATGATAACTAAAAGAGAACACTAATGTACAGACCAGACTGAGAGTGGCGTGTGTGATCTCAGGCAAGAACACTGTATTACATGGTTCACCGCCCCTCTATATAAGGCGTTGACACCAAGGCAGGGCACGTTTCCTGCCAACAATGATCCTCACACAATGTACATAACATATTCGTCAATAGCAGTGTGCAGTTGACTGATCGCGCTCCCACTTCAACACTCCACTTTAACCCTTTTGATGCTGATACCAATTGTGTCTAAAGGACAAGGATGCAAAGATTTTCGAAAATCATCTAAACCCCGTCATATTGGTATTCATGAGATAGTTCTCACTGAGTACTCTCAGATGAGTATCCATGCACCAGGGTTTTGGTAATTTGTCAGGGGTTTCTTGCATCATTTTGTATCGGCCCAAATTAGCCACCAGCAGGATAAGGGTTAAAACAGCCCATGGCCAATACAAATACTAGTGCTGCCGCAGAATACCTGCCCATGTTGCACCACGCAATCGCTCTCCCATTGAGAGATCTATGCGATGAATCCATCAAAATATCATACCCTTAGTGTACACTTATTGAATAAAACTCACGGTTCTCTGCTTTTATTGATTTTGAGGAGTTCACCATAAATTATCCAGTTAGGAGTTATTACAGCATGATTCAACACCAGACGGCCTGTCTATCAACATTTCTATCTGTGCTTCTACCTGCGCTGACCTTAAAAGTGCTGTTTGGAGTGGAGCATCTCCTCAGCTCTAGACAGCAACGCTATACATCAGAAATGGATAATAGCTGATCAATTCTGGCCACTCAGTCAGGCACCGTGGTAGACTAGCTCCCAGTCCGTGATGGCATCTGAAAAAATGCTTTTCTCTGTTCTGGTATCCTACTTTTCCTTAGCGCCTACGTGCTAGTCTATTTGGTTGATCATAGATAGCGCCACCATTGGTCACCGACATTAGCTGGACCATGGAATCATAGTGATCCCATAGCTGCCGCATAGTAAGCCAATAGAGAACTAAATATTGGCTGACAGCACTGAGTTGGTATGCAATTCAGGTTGTTTACACAAGAAGTGAAATTAATAGCTTTGCCTGGGTAGGATAACTGGCTGGCTTTTAACCAATCATACTTGTATCATGCAATAACGCACAAACTAATGTAGAAATATCATTGTGATCATATGATTTTTCAAGAATTATTTCATGTTTGAACATCAGAAACCAACTAACATTTCTTTTTGAAATGATGTAAATGAATAGTTAATGATGTAACGCTTATTTCAAAGGATTTTTCAAAAGGTATCAGAGGTTCAGACAACATGTGTAAAAGTCATTCAACCTCAAGCGTCACGTCAGATCACATACGAGAGACCGTTTTAAGTGTGACATATAGTAAGGATCAGTTCTATACTGAAACTGCCTTAAAACACTATAAAGAAGAGGCCCATCATTGAATTGACTGACTTCTCACTGCCTAGCCTTCTCATGTAATGCCTCACTCATGATAAGGGGCCAGTATCAAATATCATGTTCTGCCTAACTAGCATATGCAGTTCTACACAGTGTAGTACCTCAACTTTGTAAAAACATAAGTTGTGCATATAGCTGATTCAAACAACATGATACAAATTTACACTCATTTTATTTAACTAAAATCATATAGGACAAAAATCCTACTAGATTGGAACAATTCATGTACGGAAAATGTAATTGGAGTGCATATTTTGGCAGTCTACTACATAGTGCTAATACGACTTCAAAGTACTCTGATACTTCACATCTTTAGGGTACAAAATTCTTTTGTACAGGTGCATATACATAATTGAGCCCCACTTAGACTTAGACACCATTCAGAAAATGTGCTAATCATTACCAGTATTGTGTTTCCGTGGAATAAATGATCAAATTATTGAAATACATTATCTAAACTAAGATAATTCGTTTTATCATAAGTATTCACTGCACAATTAAAAAAAATTCTTTAGATTGAAATGGTAGTTTTCCAGCACTTGAAACATGATTTTAAACCCATATCTTCAGTAAGACTAACCTCCTGACATCTTCTCTGCATTTTCATTTTATGTCCAAATGTGAACAAAGTTTGCAGTCATTCACATTGTATTTCTGCTGTGATATCTTCAGAGTGAGTATACTCTTCCCTTATATTGATATATTGCTGGGAACTAGGACTCTTTGCCTTATATTTCATGGTGACATAACACTGTGTGCAGATTTTATCAAAATTCAAAAAGTATCAAATATAGCGGCTGAATTTTGTTTGCAGTAGTAAATACCTTTTTTCATTTTCTACTTAAATGTTTGTGCTCTATTTGTACACACCCAGCAGAGCTCTTGCGTACACCTTATGTGGAAATCAAGAGAATGAGTGATGTTATCATCACCCATTTCAACAATAGGGGGGCTAGCTCAATACTTTGATCAATATAAAAAAGATATTTCTAGGCAACAATTGATATTTGCAGTAACTCTATTAGCATACCCTACTGCTATCAGCTAGGGCACATGCACTAACAATGTACAACACATGGTGCAGGTGACATCACATGACCAAATTCAAGGGCAGATAATAGAACAAATTCAAAATGTATAAGTATATCGGTAGTATTCATTGTTTATTAAGATGTCTATTTACATGGCTGCGTATTTTTCAAGAGGATATGTACTTAAGAAAAATGTATTTTTTATATCAAAAGTATTGTTTAGAGTGTATTGTTACTAATGCAGTTCCCAGTGGCTCCTTGGCAACAAGGGGCACAGAATGGAGCGCAAAATTCCATGGGTTCAAAAGGCCAGTCAGTCTCTGTCTGATACTGTCATTTAATGTTATCTTTTTTGCTCCTTGTCAATGATTATTTCACCAGTTTTGGAACTTTGAAAGCACCTCTTGTTGGTATCCGATTGTATATTATATTACCGGTAGTTTCCCATGTAATTGGTTAGAGTGTATTGTCACTATCCACCATTACAGTTTCTTACAATCCTCCTATGGCATGCACAACAGTTTGAAATTTATACACGTACTACGTTTCTGCGTTCTGCTTGCGTCGTCGCAACCAGCTCATGGTATGATGACTCTAATATAACCGCCATAGGTAACTCGATATTTACCTTTATTGTTTAGATACTTATGTGGGACAAGTTGTATTGCATTGTATATTCATTGACTGTTGATCATATAGCAATAGTGTACATGCTGATATAGTTGTACTACCTTTGTTACAAATATTTTACTTTAATGCAGTATCCAAGGTGAACATAGATTGTACAGCATGGCCAAGTTGCTTGCTGGGCAGGTAGATAAACAAACACATTTTCAAAACTAAAAAACAAAGGTATACGTACATATATAACTGAGGTAAGAGAATCATACATAATATAGAAATAATAGAAACAGAGAAAGGAAAGCTTTGCAAAGAAACGTAACAAAATATAAATTACTAGTTATAGGGATGAAATACGTGTAATAACACAGTACAGGTAGAGACTGGCACAATAAACAAACATCAAAGGAAGTGTTGATAAGAACATAATATAAGTATCATAGGCTACTTATATGAGACTTCTAAGGTAAAGATTTATACTATACTCATTTTATTCTCAAATTCATTATAACAAAATATTTTGGGTATTTTCGTAACCTTCAAAGGACTATTTACTCCAGGTAGAACTGGCAAGTCACAACTTAGCCGCAATATAGCAGAAAAAATGAAGAAAAATAAAATACCTAATTCCAAATCCTTGTTATGGCTATTGATATGCCTAACATGATTAACTAACATGTAAGACCATCGATATGAAAGTTAACTCGACGATGCACAATACAGTGCTTCCACCTTTTGGTCAAAAATGGAACTATTTTTCCCTTGTGTTGTCTCCGTACGTACGACACAGTGATCTATGCGGCCTAGCACGACACCTATTGGCAGTAAAGAAAGTATGTTTCTGTGTACGTGCCCATACGTTCTACACTGTGATATCTGCGGCCTAGCACGACACCTATTGGCAGTAAAGAAAGTACGTTTCTGTGTACGTGCCCATACGTTGTACACTGTGATATCTGCGGCCTAGCACGACACCTATTGGCAGTAATGAAAGTATTTTCCTGTGTACGTCCCGTACGTTGGACACTGTGATATCTGCGGCCTAGCGCGACACCTATTGGCAGTAATGAAAGCATTTTTCTGTGTATGTCTACGTGCGTTGGACAACATGATCTATGCGGTCTAGCGCGACAACTATTGGCAGTGATGAAACTATTTTTCTTTGTACGTCTGCGTACGTCAGACACTATGATGTGAGTGGCCTAGCGCGACACCTATTGGCAGTAGTGAGTACTCTCAGCACATATATATATATACATATATATGTATGTATAAATATATATACACACACACACACATATATATATATATATATATATATATATGTATGTGTGTGTGTATGTATGTATGTATGTATGTATGTATGTATGTATGTATGTATGTATGTATGTATGTATGTATGTATGTATGTATGTATATATATATATATATATATATATATATATATATATATATATATATATATATATATATATATATATATATATATATATATATATATATATATATATATATATATATATATATATATATATATATATATATATATATATATATATATACATTCTGCTTTCTTTGTCTAACACCAATACTACGTGTAACCCTTTAAACCTTAAGAACTCCTCTAGATATTCTCGTCTGGATCTAAGACACTTTTGAGAATAACATAGTAATTGAGAATGCCTTTGCAAACCATTTGAAGGAGAGTTGTTCGTTATGTTCTGATGACCGTTTCTCTTTCTGATATTTGACTTACTATGCTTTTGTTCAAGAGATCTCTCCAAAATTGTCAGGCCGCTTTTGCGTGTAGTAATAGGTTAAAATTAACTTATATCAAGAACCATGGGATCATATCATCCTTCTTCACTTGAGATAGTACATATCGCTGGAAAAGGCTGCCATACAGTTAATAGAAATTGTCAATTTCCTTTAGAAAATGTAAACATTAAAGTCAAGGAGAAATAACACAAACGATTCTTACTTGCTTTTATTGTATCTTTATTGACCATAAGTATATAATGAAAAAACAGACAAAAGATATTAATTAAAGATATATACAATAAACTATGCATAATCGTCCGTTATTGCTGTCCATTGTCCATATTCTATTTCAAGAATTCATATACTAATTAATGTATCCTGTCTCCTTTTTACTATCTATCCGACACCAGATCTGTCCACATACATTTTGACAATACTCTTGCTAGAGCTACACCCGAATACGCTGATTTCACATTCTTTAGCTCCCTCTATTGGCTTCCCCACTAACCAGTGATAACACTTTGCGGTTCCTTCATGGATGCATTTCTCATAACTATACCCTCCTAAATTTCCTACTTTGTTGTAATAAATTGCATCCGTATAGATTGAGAACTGGGACACTGTATAACAAAGTGATGTATTGCCTCCATCTCTGAGAAGACGCACCATGTGCACTACATAGGAAGAAATTCACAAGAGCTCATACAAGCCCAGAGAACTGCCGGGTATGTTACAATACCAGGACAAGATTGACCCCGGCCGGTCCCGGAATGTCTGTTCCGGAATGTCGGGCTCGCACAGGCCTCAACATCATGATCTCAAGCTGGCTTGATTTCCCAAGCTGGTCCACTCCCGATTTACCAATTGGGCTATACAAGCAGTAATTCTGTAAGTTAAACAGTATGATTTGGTAGTACCAGTGCATGAGTTCCAGTCCCATGGGATAGCCGGTCTCAAAAGTTAGCTGTTTCGGGCCTGGGCAGGGCTTGTACAAGCTTGGGAATTTTTTCCTGTGTACCTGTTTTTTTTCTGTGTGATCCCTTCAACCTAGCATCACCAACTTAAAGTCTGCTCGCATGTGACACCAGCTTTGCCATTTTCTCACAGATGCACATCAGGCTCGACATAACATCGGTCATTCTTTACCATGTTAAGTAATGAACCAGACCTATTATATACATGAGAATATCATTTTCTTTACTCAGAATAACGGTGGACTTCCAATAAACCTCATCCAGGCACCAGGCCTACTGCCAGACTGAGGTCTTCTATGCATTTTTACCTCTCAGTTTCACTGTAACAAAACATATGTTTAAATGATAATGTAATTTTATACGAGATAAAACCATCTTTTAGAAATACACAAAAATTCTAAGATATATTTACAAAACAAATATCTAAATATATATATATATATATATATATATATATATATATACATACATACATATATATATATATATATATATATATATATATATATATATATATATATATATATATATATATATATATATACTATAGAATGGCTAATTTTTCCGTGTGTTTTATTTTCCCATTTTTCCCCAAAATGCTATAAAACGTGAATAATTAACACAGCAAAAATCTATAGAGTTCATGTCCAGACTTAATAAACACAGAAAATTTTGATCTTAGTTGAATAGACAGGCCCCGCTTTATCTCTGAACTGTCTGACCAGCGTTTACTCAGAGTAGTAGCAGTCATCACTTATTGCAATCTACCAACCAGGGCTTGAAGGTCCCCAGAAGGACCAGGTAGGCTGGCGGGGCTACCTGAACCCACAATTAAGTAGTCCCGCCACCATTCTAGGTAGTCCCGCCACTTTTTCTGCTACCATTTTGTAATGTTTTAGTAGGGAACTTCCCCAGGATTCAGGTAGTCCAACTGACTACCTGAATTCCGACTTTAGGTAGCCTGACAGGGCTGGTTTTGGAATTTAGATCCCCCGGGAGATGGGACAATGCTATTTCTTGAGCGCTGATGTGGCAGGGAACAATCGCTAATTGCACTGGATGACAACTGATCATGCTGTGACTTCTGCTGAACTATGTGCCACTTCACAGATTAGATCACATATATATATATATATATATATATATATACATATATATATATATATATATATATATATATATATATATATATATATATATATATATATATATATATATATATATATATATATATATATATACATTTGAAAATGTGTTTTGTTTTTAATAACGATAATATAGTTTATATTTTAGCAAGGGTCCATTCCTAAGCAAGATTTTGCAAGAAGCCAAAACTTTCACAAACTTTCACAACTTTCCAACTGAACACA
>OZ012701.1:20825465-20835465 GCA_963942565.1 Maea johnstoni | reverse complement strand
AGTATAATCTATCACACTAAGGTCAGGATATCTAGGTGTTTATTATATACGGACATGCACTGTATTGGTTTTTCTGTGTTGTTTATTGATTGCATTCGGAGAAAAAACGGTAGAAAATTAAAGTCACGGAAAAATAAGCATTCTACGGTAGTCTTACACAAGGTAAATACCCCGATAACAATTCAATATTTTCAGTAGCATTTCAATGGAAGTTGATGCTCATGTTCCGTTCAACAATCCCTGTTTATTTTTCTTCAAATAGTATACCAGTTGCTGACAGAGTTATGTTCAAAAGTACTTACCTGGTACCGGTGGTGCCGTTGTTGCCGGTGGTGCTGTTGTTGCAGGTGGTGCCGTTGTTACCGGTGGTGCCGTTATTGCCGTTTGTTCTGTTGTTACCGCTGGTACCGGTGGTTTGACCTCATAATGGCGTTGCACTTGCTTCGCATCAGGAGAGTTGTTGGGTTGATTGTAGGGGTATAACCTGAGTTCACACCTTCCCGTCTTCTCCTCAAAGTCGAAGGAGCGGCAGTTGCCCTCGTCGCTGCTGCACTGGAGCCCACAGTGGATGCGGCTGGAGGCCTCAACCTCCTTCAGTACGACGGTGCTGTTGGCTGGCGCCACCTCCTGGCCGAAACTTTCAACATAGTGCACCCCCTCTTTACACGCACACAACTTCAACAACAACACAGCCAAACATGCAATGCCTACAAGGAGTTGATGCAGAAATCTTGCCATGACCATGTACAAATTCTCCTCGCAGCTATCAGTTCACTCAGAAGATATAACAGCGTGTGTGTAGAGTCAGCAGTTGCTTATGAAACTGACTAGTTGGTTTGAGAACGACCGTTCTACTGATACAGTGTTGCCATGCGCCATGCGCACACTAAGGGGTCTCTCATCAGGCCACGCCCATAATTCCATTGCTAAGGAGTTTCATAGTGTAGACTGTTGTACTAAAAACAAGATGCGTGGGCAAAATCAACTCATCAGTTAATTGCGTTCCGCTGGTTAGCAACAAGGGTATTTGAGGAATTAAACTTTACTGCCGTAACACAGAAATGTGGGTTATGTATATACATACAATTATGTATATATATATATATATATATATATATATATAATATATATATATATATATATATATATATATATATATATATATATATATATATATTTATATATATATATATATATATATATATATATATATATATATATATAGTATATATATATATATATATATATATATATATATATATATATATTACCCGTGATATATATATATGTATATATATATATATATATATATATATATATATATATATATATATATATATATATATATATATATATATATATATATATATATATATATATGTATATATATACATCTGACCGGAGCAAAATCTAAAAATTCGAAAAAAATGTGATTCCCTTCACTCCGTACTGATCCCTTCTCCAATTTTGTGTGTTGTTAGTTCAGAGTTGCTGATAGGAATTCCGTTTGTAATCACCATGCATGTTCCTTTTAGCTTTTACCACTCAATCTTAAGCTTCTACCATACCACAAAAAGTATTTTCCTTTAGGGGCAATGTACTACGGAAGTGATGGACTCATACAATGACAAAATCTAGAATTTCGATTATTATCTGGTGTTTTCGAAATATTACCACCAACAGCTTTCTCACATTCCCTGGCAAGGATTCAAACAAAGTTAGTGTGACATACAGCGAACATTTAGTGACAACAAAGAGGACAGAATTCCAGTTCTAGCACTTTCCCGTCTGCAGCGTGAATGTGATCTGAAATATAGCGATATATTTTGATGATAGTGCAATCTTTTGAGAAATATTTGAATGAAAATTGTTGTTCGCGTTGTGTTTGATAATTCCCCTCGAGATAATCTAAGAAAATTTCTTTAGTTGAAGAGTTAAGTATGATTTTGCCAGACCATATGTGTACTCCGGATGAGAAGTGGTCGATCTTTGTTTAATACGTTTCCTTCCTTCACTTGTGGGAGTGAGAAATTGACAGATGCCAGTATATACATACATGTAATGAATACCAATAAAAACCTCGCCATCCCCACTCCTGCAGATAATGATAACCTTGAGAAAAAACCTTCAATATCACCATAACAACCATTGAGCCAGAAGCCGTCCGTAAGAATGATTTCTTAGAGGTTGTCCCACAACTCATATTCATCTATTTTCATTCATCATCATTTATGTTTTCAATAAATTCATTTTTTATCATTTATTTCATTTATGTCCTTTTTATATTTTCATCTTATCGTTAAATGGTTTTCTAGTAAAACATGTTCGAGTTTCCAATTCAAGTTTATCAAATAACTTTTATTTTAAAATAGGTTTTATTCATTTTCCAACATGTCAACAGGGAACAATGGCGGAAAGCGTGTTCAAGGAATGCTTTTCAGTGAGTATATTAAAACAAATGTCTATAAATAAGTACATCATTGCAATGTAAAGAGGTATACATAGAAATGGTTATGCCAGATGGTTCAAAGTAGTCAGTAGCGAATATTTCTTTCAAAAAGGTTTTTCCTGCCTTTTATATAATGTCTGCATTTCTATTAGAAATAAACGTTTAAAATTGTTCCTAACGATTTGTATGTGTTGTTTCTTATCGTTTTTCATTGCATTTTATATTACCTTTTTAGTTAAAAGAATGATGCCATCTTTACTGTCACCAACCAAGACTTTCACTTTCGATAGTTTGTAATTCTCGAATCTTAAATCTATGGTTCATTCATTCACCGCCAACCATAACTTAACAGTGGTCTCACAATTGAAAATCATACGTTCTTCTGTTTCTCAGATGTATTCCACATTTTTAAGAAATGCTGGACTTTTTATATCCATTCAATACAATTTATCATTATTGTAAAAACGTTTAGGGAGTGCATTTCATATAGGATTCTTGATATGTGGGTTATATATATATATAGTATATATATATATATATATATATATATATATATATATATATATATATATATATATATATATATATATACATATATATATATATATACATATATATATATATATATATATATATATATATATATATATATATATATATGTATATATATGTATATATATGTATATATATATATATATATATATATATATATATATATATATATATATATATATATATATATATATATATATATATATTCATATAGGTATGTTGATATGGAACATGATGTAGCATAAAGGATCAGCCTAGGCTTATGGTCAGAAGATATTGAGATCTAATAGTAAGTGGACAATGTTACCAAACAACATGGAACTAGAGAATGCCTGAAGATGTGGCCTGACGTTATCAGTAGTCTGCAAATGCTTCACAGTAAATGTTTCAGTGAAAATGGATTGATACTCTCCACCCCTTCATGGTTCAATGTTAATTCAAATTACAACTAAACCCTTCTTGGCGTGGGAAAGGTATCATGATAGTGGGAGATATTATTGATGACTCAATGCACCTTTGCACCTTTTGTGAAAATAGAGAAGATAGCATAGAACATATGCTTTTCATTTGTCCTATGATACAACATCCCTCCTCATGATACCATAAATGAAAAATATGGTCTTGCATGATCATCATAGTCTTCGACTGAAGCTGAGTTTCTAAAATTTCAGGACAAACCATTAACCGTAGAACTGCCTCCATATAAATCTAGATACAAGAGGTGGTTACAATCTATATTAAAACACTTTTGACCTCAAAAGTATGTATTTTAGAAGATATTTGTGAGAAATAGCAGAACAACGCTTGCGTATCTTTAGATGTTCACAATGTCTCAAGATCATTTGTTTGGTATAATAGGGCCATTGATGACACTTATCTTTCTTACATTCAGTTCAAGACATTACACAGAAAATCCTTCGTCTGTGAGCTTAACACATTTACTTCTCTGAAAGATATTAATCTAGCCTAAAAGATAAACAATCACTTTCTGGAAGAAAAGAAAACACATATCGTGGTTACTTTTCCATGCTCTAAAACTAGATCTGAGCATATTTGTCACAGTATAATGTGCAAGTCAATGAGCACTTGCTGACCAAGAATTAAGTTGAGTATGTAAGTATTAACTGTGGCTACTTTCATCCAAAACACACAAACGCAAACATCCTTGAAAACCATCAAAACCCTGTCATGTTGGTACTCATTTGAAAGCTCTCGCTGAGTACTCTAAAATGAGTACCCATTTGCCATGGTTTCGGTGATTTTTCAGGATTTTTGCATCATTTTGTATTGGCAAAATTAGCCACCAGCAGCATAAGGGTTAAGTTGTGTGTACAGTGGCAGGCAATGACAGATTATTTCAATAAGCTAGCTATAACTCTCAAGACGATCTCATGTGATAAGGTTTATTCATGGAATGATGTAATGATGAAATGATGATACACTGCAAAGAATAAGGAACAGAAATAAATCATAATAACAAAACTAACTTTCTGACCAAAATAGACTATAAACTTGAGAAAAAATAGGTAACTAAGGAAAATACAAATTCAAGTAAAATAACCATAATTACCAGATATTTTGGGCTCTATGGGTGAAGGCAACCTTCTCTCTCTGATTCTATGTGGCTTCTGGCACACCCGCACACAAAGCTGTGATGTCACCAAAATGAGCTAAACAAAAGGTGCCAAAAATAAATCTTGTCTAGCAGGTCTGCTACCTGGTCTGAAAACTGCTAAAAGGTGGCAGCACCGCATACCTTAACACTGAATATACAATAAACTGGCCA
Source organism: Maea johnstoni (assembly GCA_963942565.1). Taxonomy (NCBI): domain Eukaryota; kingdom Metazoa; phylum Annelida; class Polychaeta; order Spionida; family Magelonidae; genus Maea; species Maea johnstoni. Next base: position 20,830,678 of record OZ012701.1, on the reverse strand, counting down.
GGCTGTTACACTAGCCGAATCTAATTCACTCTTTGACATAATTATCTTCCATACATCTTTTAACAGTCAAATTCACTAGTCTTTCCCCATGGATGGCTTCCAAGATAAAACCAATAATATTATGGAAACCATGCAAAAGGCTATTGGCGTCCTAGCTTGTTCTTAAACAGGTGATCATACGAACCCCTTAAAGGGGTTATGAAGAGTGTTTTGAACAAAATGAGTTAGATGCAGAATAATAAGGCATACATGATATTATTTAAGTATGCCTGTGTTATTCTGCAGGAAAAAGCCCAGTGAGCATGAGAAAGAGATCGTAATATGGCCTAACATGTATACCATGTATAAATAATTCATGCTAAATAAGTGTAAACCCAGTATTCTAGATCAAGTTGACAAGGTACATGCAGAGCAGAGAAAAGGCTACTTATTTATGACGCCCGCGGTTTTTCCCTTTTTTGGCTGTTTCTCTTGGCCTAGCCTTGCGAGATTGGTCCCGTTTTTAAAGACGAGATCCAGCTTTATAGGTATCTCAAGTGTCATCACTATTGTTAACGAATTGGCCGAACGGCCTCAGGTTGAAATTCGATCTACTCGGGACCATTAACCATAACAATCAAATGTGCAGAGGTGACCTACTTCTGACGGGTTCCCGTTATGACGTCACGAAGTACGGATGCTGGCGTGAATGAGGCCAGATTTGAAGGCCTATATCTCATAATTTAAAAAATATCCTTTAAACCTTTTTTACAAATGGGTTTCAACGATCTTTATTAAGCATCTCACAAAATCTGGTGGGTTTTTGAAATGGTCAAAAACACTTCATAACCCCTTTAATTCAAATCACTTCCAAAATGGGGTTTGTCACTTCTAGGAAAGGTGGTCATAAATTCTTGTTTGCATGTTATAGAAGTTGTTTGAGAATGTTTTACTAGAGGGGGATATTGTCCGGGAGATATTGGTACGGGGGATTTTGTCTGGGGGGATTTTGTACAGGGGTGATATTGTGTGGGGGATATTGTCCTGGGGGGATATTGTCCTAGAACCGGTCGTGTGGGGGGCATGTGATTAAAAAGCCATTTTGGAAGAGAAAAGAGTGGGAGAGGGCGTGGTCAATCAAGGAATAGACCAGGAGACTTGCCCCCTTAGGCTGTCCGTTCCGTTTGCCATGGGGGCAAGGATCCTCACGTTGAAATTTTTGGAAGCTGTTACGTGATTTTGCACTGACACATTTGAATGAAATAAAACTTAATTGTATTTGTAGACCAGTGTTTATTTATCATTCAAGACAATATTTTATCTTACTCACCTCCTCCTTTTTGGAAAAATCTTAACTTTTTATGGAGGTACATGGAAGAATGCCTAATCTGCAGAATGGCCGCTAATTCTCGCGTTGTCAGACGAGATGTTGCGTTATCTCCAAGCTCCAACACACGTCCGCGTGCTGTCCAACAATTGAACTTCGATAAACTTTTACGACGTGCGCGGCCAACTTACGTTAGTACCGCTCTGGCAGACTACGGCGGCCGAGGGAACAAGTCAGAAAAAACACTTTTATAGCACTTTAAGAACTTTATTCAAAAATCTGGCCCTTATGAGCCTTTATTAACTTAATTCCTACAAACTTGTCCATTAAACTAGTGACGGAGTGTTTTCATCACAATACACCGACCCAGCTTCCATTTTTTTGCATTGGAGTACTAGTGCCGTATAGGTGAGGCCCGTCAGAGCAACAATAGCATAGGGCCGTAACGATACGGCACGGAGGGTCTAATCAAGGACACCTATTGGCGTCTCCAGAGGTTATATAAGAATCTTGATTTGATAGAGAAGGTGATCTCGGGCCCTATGTACTAAAATATGTGGTGGTTGTCAGATGGATATTGTCCTAGAACATATTCTGACTTAGTATCTTGTACCAAGACCCCGTGAATGCTATAATGTTGAGTCCATATATGGCGACTTGTAAATTTTGTGACCGTATCTCCTCTGAAACGGCTGCAAGCCTGATGCTGTGGCTTTGCATGCCGATTAGTGGGGGCTGAAGTTTTGCAATAGTTAGGTTTGAAGTGATAATAACTTACAAAAATGTTTTTGTGAAGGTTTTTTTGTTTTGAATGAAGATCTAGACTAAACTTAGCATGAGCACATTGTTGCAACATTTTGGATTGTGCAACAATCAGAACATCATATAACAATAGGATTTATAATTGTTAGAAGCATGTGCATGTGTGTTGCTCCCATTGTTAAGAGAGGAGGTAATCATGCTAAATAACCTCCTCCCTCAACAATGGGAGCGTCACACATGCACATGCTTCCAACAATAGGAAATCCTATTGTTATACGACGTTCTGATTGTTGCACCATCCAGAATGTTACAGCAACAGCTTAGTTTAGATCTTCACTTAAAGCTAAAGAACTTGCCATGAACATTTGTGTAAGCCTTGTGATGTAATGGCAATTGATCACGGGAGGTAGGTGATTGTGGCAATACCAGTGTCCGGCCCAGTCAGCAGCCAAAACATAGGGCAAGATTTTGGCTGCTGACTGGGTCGGGCACTCAGGTGTTGCCACAATCACCTATCTCCCGTGATAAATTCCTTCAATATACCATGGCTACCACCTTAGCCCAAAAACATCATATAAACCGCATTCATTCATTACTGGGCTTAAGACCACAAAATGTATATATCTATAAAGTCCGTAATATGTTCTTTTTAGATATATTAAAGTCGTAATTGTAGGCTCAGTAGTCACGGCGAAATCATAGAATGAAAACGCCTTGAACAGACGTTTTGATTTCCTGATATTTTCGGCAAAATATGTATGTTTTAATTAGATGAATTCTCACTTATTACTGGGCCTAATACAACAAATTTTAAGTATTTCGAAAGCCGCTAATATATTCTTTTAAATTTATCAATATTGTAATTGTTGGTACTGAAATCGTGACATTGTTAAAAAGAGCATAAAGAGCTCGATCCTTGGCTGCTAATGTTAGTTGTTCTTATCTCCTAAAACGAAGATGCTGCGTTTCCGACCGTGTAGTGCACGGGTTGCAGCTAGTAGTATTGAATAGTATTGAATGCTTTGGAGTAGTCGAGAATAATTAAAAGGCCTGTCTTGTTTTCTATTTCACAATGTTCAATAGTGTCATCATTCTGATATCTTCCCCTATGAAACATTCCAAGATAAACCAGTCTGGTCCTTGTTAACTATTTCCGAGTTAACAGTATATTGGCCATTGGCTACCAAACTAGAGAGGAACTTAGAATAAATAGAGTTAAGCAGAATCAGGGGTATTCAGTTTTTAAGGTCATTCCTCAATGCACCCTGTTTAGGAATGCATGTAATAATTCCATCATGAGATATGGGAGATATCTTTACAAGCTCTATAGCTTCAGTGAAATACTGTGCCGACATTTGATTCCTGCATTTAATGCGTGGGCATCCCGGGCATGATAGACGACCGCATGACCAATTGCTACCCAGATTCCTTGACATGGATGTATGGATGACGTTATAACTGAACGTAGCTTTGATTAGGAAGCTACATGTGTCATTGATGTGTTTGAATTATTTTCTTGACATCTTAGTATTGCTTTTTAGACAACCATGCATAGGCAGACGTCCGGTCGACTGGTGCAGAAATTAAATGTCTGTACTGTACCTCAACATCATGAATTTAAGTTCATCCAGAAATATCTTTAAAAATTCATTAGGGTAGTCATCCGCCCCTGAGGCTTTGTTAATTTTACAAGATTTAATTGTTTTTCCAAGGTCTGAAATGGTATAAACTGTTTTTAATTTGTCTTTTGTTTGCTCAGATATTGTGTGGTATATTCTTATGTAGATCATTATATTTTGAGTATTTCAGAATTTAGGTCCCCTTTGCATTGTATTAATTCAAATAAAAGAGATTCTGAAAATAAATTTGCAATCTCTTGTAACCATACCTTCAATATCGGTAAGGAACAATATACTCTTGTTCAGGAAATTTCAATTTTCAAGACTTGAAAAGTACTTTGATGAGGTTTCCCAATTATTAATCGGATTAGCTCAATATTGTATAATGAAAGCATTCACCTTCTTCTCTCTTAGATTTTCCAGTTACAGATTAGGCTCTCTTAGAGATTCACATTCATTCATTCATTCATTCATTTGAACATAGAGTGAGTTTGTCAGTAGCGGGAGTAGGCCTGGAATACTGAGACTCAATAACATGTAAAGATGAATGAAAGTATACATTGGGTTGTGCGATTGCTCGGAAATTATATTTTGAAGTTGTTCATTGTTTTGTGATCATTTTTATTCATCTATTGCTTTGTTATTGTTTTCAACAATAACAAAGAACCATTGTTTTGCACAAATTGTATGGCACTAAATGGCCTTTGTGTGCCGATGTGCCTTTAAGCAATCATTCATTCATTCATTCTCTAAGAGATTAAACAAGTAATTTTGAAGTCAATCTGTTCTTGTAAATATTCAACTTCAGAGACCAGGGTCCCTTCTTCCTCCCTTTCCTTTATTTTTGAGTTTTTTGAAAACTTTATAACCTGCCCTCTTAGCTGGGTGTTTTAAGGAAAAGAGTCAGGGATGTATAGTTCTAGACTTTCACCATTGTCCAAGGTTATACAATACAGATTATAGATTGGGAGGGCATATGTTGCCTGAATTGAAAGTATTTCATATCTCACCATTTTAACAATATCCGAATTTTCAAGTAAGGTATTATTGAATTTCTAGATCCCCCTACCCCTTTTTGTGTAGATTTGAGAGGAGAGAGCTTATCATATTATGATCACATTTGTATGCATTGTTTATTTCTACTTTTGGATCCAGGGCCAGGATGTCTTCCAATATTAAGAAAATAGTCGAGTCAAGATCTTTTTCTCGGTTGGTCGGATCTCCAGCTGAATCTTTTCCTATCATTATTTTGAGTTCTCCATATTTCTATTGACTGATTTTTGACTATGTGTTTTTATTAACTTCATTGGACTGGGGATTTCTAGGTTTAGGATAGTCATATATGTCTTCTTGTGAAATAGGCACCATCAAGTTTTTCTGAAGCAAGATATGAGTAGTGTGGCGATCAGTCGTCTATGAAGGTTTAATTCATACTACTATCATAACCAGACGTCTTCCACTAAATTGCCATTGAGATGTACCAATTGATGACATGATAGGGTATATATCATGCAAAAGAATGCGTG
>OZ012701.1:20815465-20822965 GCA_963942565.1 Maea johnstoni | reverse complement strand
TATATATATATATATATATATATATATACATACATATATATATATATATATATATATATATATATATATATATATATATATATATATATATATATATATATATATATATATATACATATATATATATATATATATAGAAAGATAGATAGACAGATAGATAGATAGATAGGTAGATAGATAGATAGATATAGATAGATAGATAGATATCTTGCACTACTGGCTGATTAGAAATCTAAAATATATACATGAATATCTTATGCTTCTTGAGTTATTTGACAAAGTCTAATACTAATATAAAAAAAAACTTAAAATCCCTCTAATAATAGCGCACATTTGACGCTGAAGTTGTTCGTAAGACTTATTCCTCAGAGAGTCGTCCCACAACTCATACCCATCTATCTTTATCTATCTTCGTCTATCTTCATTTATCGATTTTCTGGTAAAATAAGTTCGGGTTTCCAATTCAAATTTTGCAAACAATGTTCAGAAACATTCGACATTTTTACACGAGTTAAGATCGAGACAGGCCGTTGTGTCAGAAAACCAAAGGAGAGGGGGGTCTGACGCATCTTAAAGCTGGGTCTGCAGGCCAGAGAATGTTATATGCATCACAGCTATAGAGCGTTCGTTGTTTCAAGATTAGCTGTAAGTTATATATTAGAAACTCAATTGTTTTTATTAAAAACACAAGAGAGAGTATAGAAATGTTTAAAGACACATGTGTTTTGGGGTTTTCAACTGAGGCGTCAGAATGTGTGACAGGCCGAATCAAATTAACCTGTTGAATTCGGCAAGTTATTGAACATAATGATTAGCAAATTGTTCCATATCTATTAATTTTGATAACGCTTTTATCAATATGCGTTGTATCTACCGCAAAGAAAATCTCTCTAATATACTGATGTTCTGTGCCGGAAGTCTAATTAGTTTATGTACAGTGATGACATTTAATTCCTGCACCAGTCGACCGAACGCCTGTTAGCTTTTCGAATTGGCCGCAACATGAAGTGCCAGCTGTACACTTAAAGTGGCAGCGCTAGGGGAAGGGTGGGGAAATTCGGACACTTTTCGTTCTGAACGTCCGTATCAGTGCCGACGTTGCTCTGGGCCAAAATGTTGAAGTCTGAGCTCGTTCTTGCGCTTGAGAGGGAGCCACTAATCACTTTCATGCGTTACTAATGATTAAAAGTAGGTCACAGCGTCTGTTGGAAGGGTACCATGTGTGGGTGGGGATGTTCGGACACGGGTGGGGAATTCCGGACAGTGGGTGGGGAAATTCGGACACCCTTAAGCAGTAAGTAAGCATGTGTAGTTTTGAAAGTATGATGCCAGACCATTTTTTTCTACTGGCTCAACCATAGCATATCATACATCATTAGAAAGCTGGGCATCCCTGGATCATAAATCTTATTGAACTTTTAAAAATGATCCAAAAATAAAGAAGTTATGGGGGTTTATGATAAGGGGGGGTAGTCAATTCTCGCGTCCACTTTTTTGCCTTTTTTACAAAAAAGTGGCACCTAGATATTAAATTGTAATTTGCTGAAATAATGATATATGCATATCAAAATGAAGCCCAGACTCTCTGCTACAAGAGGCTTTTTGAATTAATCTGAAATTAGTTTATTTGATCTGAGATGAGTAGACCGGGATCGGGCACTGTCCATGCATCATCAAATGTCGCTGCCTCCCATCTCCTTGGCAACTATCTGACCTAGAAAGGATGCTGCATGCTAATTGCACAGATCAGATCACGTGACCAAGGCTACACCGCGTAACCCGAGGCGCACATACCCTAGGTGCTAGCATGCTGTGCCTATGGCGTTGCGGTTCAAGGGGATGTATTTCTCTGATTTGATGGAGCTACAGGGCTTCAAAGTGGCAAGGGTTTCTCAGATATTTCACACATTCCACGATTTACATGATAATAAAGGGCTATATGGTTACCACCACAGTCATTTTGCCATAGCATTTCTAACATAAGGTGACGGTTACTTGATTTATTGGTTTCACGGATCCGCCGATCAAAGTGGAATAGACCAGATGGGAAAATAAATGTAATCCCCCCACTTTATTTTGTGCTCTGCTGCCGAGCCGTAAGTAGGTACACCAAACCTACAATAAATTTACCATGGATGGTAATAAAACTACAAAACTACAAGAATATTAATACCAGAGCAATGCAACATTACAATAGCAATGCAGTACAGTATTGTTGAAATGCATCATCTTATTAAAAAATCTTTCTTTTAATATGCAAAAATATGGTTTAAGTATGTATTTTAACACTAGCCAAAAAAATCACTTTATTTTTTACATCCCTCCTGACTGTTTGCTTACTTAGATTTCCGTGTGTTAAGAAATAGAAAAAAAATCAAATTTATTTTTAATTACCTCCCTCCCGACTGAGTAGAATTGGTTTGGGAAGGATGGATCCAGGAACCAATAAATCAAGTGACCGTCGCCTAATGCTAAATAGATTTAATAATGGATCTGGAAACTAACTTTCAGATGTCCTGGTCTTGGCACAGCCTCTTAAGAATCACTCATAAAGCATGCCACATAACTTTTCACATAGCATAAGAACATTGATATCATTTCTCAGATTGACTATTGCATGTCTTGTCCAAGTCAGGCTCTTCCCTGCTGATGGTCCATTTTGAAAGATATCATGATAATCTTCAGCACGACGTGATTAGATAATTTAAACCCTCTTCGCGCATTGCACAAATCTCAACCCTGTCAGTGCCCCCAGAGAAGTGGTATTGACAAGTAAACAGGAAGAAGAAGAAGATAAAAAAATGAAAGAAACATCAAATCTGTGTTTTCTTCTTTTACTGCTTCATTATTTCACAATTCACATTCACACTATTCATGCCTATAAAATATTTACTCACCTAGATGAATTGTTAGGTTATACTATTTAAAGTACACACACACACACACACATCTTATGTATGCTTGAATGTATTTAAGTATTAATATATATATATATATATATATATATATATATATATATATATATATATATATATATATATATATATATATATATATATATATATATCAAACTAGCTGAGTTATGAATGAATTATGAACATTTATAGTTAATGCCCAATTTGCTAAATACTTATAAAATAACTATGTAATGCTTCTTTTTAAACATGCATTTATGAGCTTATTCACTGTTGGATATTTTTTCTGGAGTACTTAGATAATACATGTCTATTGGGCGAATGGAGAATCCCTGGAAATTTAGACTGCTGATCTATGACTGGCTTTGTATAAAACAGTTACATATGAGTCTTCCGTATGACTATATTCTATCTTTGAATGATGTAACAAAATTTTGTTCTCTGAGAAATGTTTTATGTACTGAATCCTTCCCCTTAGAACTGCACTTGTGACAAAAAATTCCTGTCAACAACAGTGTGCAAGTTCCATCTGAAACACTGAATAAATTCCCCTAATATTTAATGCAGGTGGTCAAATTAAAAAATATATGCATAAATAGAGACTTCGGGATCTGGGCTACATTAACCGTATGCTTAACTTCAATTTTATTCTCTTCTTGAAGGCGAATCTCTGTTGTTGTGAAGGTATCCAAAATCTCTGTCAAAGAGCTTTCCTGTACACCATAGATATAAATTCTCTTAAATCTGCTATTTTACAAAAGTCTGGAACAAATGGGGTTCGGAAATGATATCGACATAAGATAAGACAGCCAAATGAGGGAGCAAGTTTTCCTGAATTAGAGGGAAAATATTAAATTCAATATTCTAAAATTCTGTCCGCAACTATTTGAATATGTTGATATAAAACATATTTTACTAGAGATATCATCCGGGGGGATATTGTCCGGGGGGATATTGGAACGGGGGGATATTGTCCGGGGGGATTTTGTACTGGGGGGATATTGTCCGGGGGATATTGTCCGGGGGGATATTGTCCTAGAACCGTTGATATGGCCCATTAAAACTATGAACATGCACGTACTTATTGAAATAAATGCCTTATAAAAAGTCACTAAATTTATACCAGAGTGAAAACAGTTCATTTATATGTTTAAAAATGTCTTTTTAAAGCGTTACTCACAAAATTATTTCACCTGATGGGTGATTTTCTAGGGAGTGGGTGTCCAAATGCGGCTGAGATGCCCTGCTGGCCAGCTTAATTGTACTCTACTTTAAAATTGTGTGAATGTTTTAAAAAAGGTAGTTTGGTGCTATGACACATCTTGAATGATTGTACCTTTCTCAAAATCATATGTGAGTTACTTGTTTATAAAGAACTTCATCTGATTTCCATGTACAGCTTAGTCCTTGTACTAAGCGTTTTGATGCCATATTGAAATTACTACTTGTTAATGGACGTATACTTTTTTTTCAAAATACTGTGCACAATGTCTCATTCTAAATAGGGAAACTATCAGTTAATACTAAACTTAAAGTTAAGATAACAAACTAGTCCATTTAAAGAATATCCAAGACATCTATAGGCATGAACCAGTCAATTTATGAAAAATGTGATTCCGTAACTGTTACGGAATCACCAACTTTAACCCCCACAAAAACACTGTTTGAAAATTTATTTTTCAAAAGTGTGCCCCTCATAGTTAAATTAGTACTAAAATGCCTTTTTCTATGAAGTTTAATGGTAATGACCCAATCTGAACATTTTCAAAAATTAAGAAAATGCTATTTTTCTTTTATGGAATCACATGTTACGGAATCACAGACCACCCTATTTTCGAATTCATCAAAAACACCCCAAAACATAATATTCAATCCTATTTCTGTTGGCACAGGTACAATTGTATCATCTAAAGCAATATTGAAGATCATAAGGTGGTTTTAGAAGAAAATATGGTGGTTTTAACATTTTGTGAAATGTTTCTGTCAGAAAGGCGTTGAACAAACAAACACACACCCTGCAGTAAAATGTTCATAACTTTTTCATTAATGGTAATACAGTTAATTTGATTAAAGATCCAGAAACTTCAGGCTTCTAGCTTTCCAAATATATAAGGTACATATTGCTATTATAAACTTTATTTTTTGTCTTACTCTTAGATGCTAACTTCAACTTGATCGAGCCCATATATATATATATATATATATATATATATATATATATATATATATATATATATATATATATATATATATATATATATATATATATATATATATATAGATATATATTGATTTATAATGAAACGTAAAACCATTATATAATGAAAAATAAAACCATCCAACCCCATAACTTTGCTTTAACTATCCATAAAAAAACAGCTGTCTCCATGAGAGACCTCTCGCGGTAGTGACTTGAGTGGATGCTGACGACCTTGCCTCAACAAGTAGGTCACGCACATTTGTGAGGAAAAAGGGGGTGGGGAAATTCGGACACACGTTCTAGTAAGTTTCATGCTTGTTTTGTTTAAATTTTACATCAAGGCAGTGTTCAAATGTAAATAAAGATGATAAACTTAAATTCCCCATTGAAATTGAATTCAAATTTACACGTTTCTACTCACTTTTTACGATAATAGGTCATAGGTATGAAATCTGCCAGGACCAATTCCCGCTACTCCAAAAAGAGGGAAAATATTTTCGGCGACCTATTGACCAATCAAAACCCAATAAAACCATGAATCACCAATATATGTTTAGCAAAATCTAATTACTCATCATTTTTTGTATTTAAGTTTGTTTACTTCTCGGTGGCAACGAACATACAATAAATTCTACACCACATTTCTGATGTTGTCCGAATTTCCCCACCTGTCCGAATTTCCCCACCCTTCCCCTAATCATTGCGAATTTTAATTTTGCGTCCGAGGCTTAACGCTAAAAACGCAAAATTTAAACAAACGCAATCTTTTCCGAATTTATTGTACCTCTTGATTTAGCCACGATTCCAGTTATTCCAGTTGTTCATGGAAAATCCCACAGTACAAATATTGAATTCCTGCAGCAGTCGATCGGATGTTTGCCAGTGCCTGGTTGTACAGTACAGGCAATTTATATCTGCACCAGTCGACCGGACGTCTGCCATTGCCTGTTTGTACAGTACATACATTGAATTCCTGCACCAGTCGACCGGACATCTGCAAGTGTGGGGTTGTACAGTACAGGCAATTGATATCTGCACCAGTCGACCGGACGTTTGCCATTGTCTTGCTGTACAAACACCCATAGATAATACGTCGAACAATAAGCCAAGCACATCGTATATGTCTTGACTGTAAATGTTGTATCTATAAAGACATTTCAATAAAAAATTATAATAGGAAAAATAGATAAGGACGAAAAATACAGAACTGATGAAAACAAAATGTTGTTGACTGTAGAAATTGCAGAAGAGAACACTATGGGGCCAAATGGGCCCAAATTGTCAAGTGGCCCTGTATCTCTGGAGAACATGACCGAAACTTTATGAATTCTGGCCACCAAATAGCTTGCAGAAGTACAAAACATTTGAAAAATTAAAATGACATTGATATGACCTATAATGACCTTGAAATGACCTTTAACTCTGTATTTTCAACATATCTGATTTTTGGTCCAATTTCGACCTTCACAAAAAAAATCATTTTTGTACCGATTTGTTTGTAAATGTATTCTAAAGTGCCTTGCTCAAAATCGTATGAGAGCAGATTTTTCATTTTCAGACAATTTTGGGCAGAAAATGTGATTGAAAGAGTGATATGCTGAGAAAAAAATGTTTTCGTATGTCATTTCAAGGTCATCCAAGGTCAATCAAGGTCATTTGGGTTTATTAATTTTTTTGCATCCCCATTGGCTATCATGTGGTCAAAAATGATGAGAATATGAAAATGTCTTACAAAGAAATGCCCACATATGCTCTCAACTTGGCAATTTGGGCCCATTTGGCCCCACAGTGAAAATGACCCGTTCAGTTGTGAGGTCATCAATGCATCTGGTGGCAATCGGGAGTGGGGTTGTTTATTAAGGCCGGGCTGCCCACGCATTTAGTGCAGGAATTATATGTTGGCACTGTACATGTGAGCGTAGAGCAGTGATAGCGCAGCATAAAGTCTTGCATGATAAGGTTAACTGGCGTACTGGAATTTGACCCGCTCCACATGTAAGATAGTAAGAAGGAGGCTGTTAAGCATAATGACGTCACCATGTCAGTGCTCTCGTTCAAGTCTCGTGTCGGAATACCTCAACTTTACTTGGAGTCTAATTTGATTGTATATCAAGAGAGTTGATGGCGTTAATTTTCTTGACCCAGTTTTTCCTCTTTTCGTCATTTGAAAACAATGTGCATCATGTTCGAAGCGACCGTGTTAGAGTGAAACTAAATGTAGAAATATAAGCAAAATCTAAAAGATATTTAGTCTTCTATTCTTCTTGATGATAACCTACATGTAGACAGTCGCAGTTAGTCTGATATAGATGTAGAAAAAGAGGCAAAATCTTCCCTCCCAATGTGCAGACAGGAAGAAATATATTTAGTCTCCTAGTCTTCTTG
>OZ012701.1:20807965-20810465 GCA_963942565.1 Maea johnstoni | reverse complement strand
CGTGTTTGAATGAAGATTGTGCCTCCTTTGGAATATGTTTTCCTTCAACAATTATTGAAATAGTATTGTTTTTACATTTCCTTAACAATCATAGCGTAGCAGCTCAAAGAAAAGCCCATTTTTTAAATCTATTTATCATTTTTGGGGGGGAGGGGGAGGACATCCACATAAAAGTATCATTTGGAAATAATTTGTTGGTAGAATCATACCAAAATGCTTACTGGCTAACTCATACACATTCTTTCCACGCTTTTTTTCGTATCTGGACTTTATTCCCAAAATATTTCATTGATAGCATATACATATATTTATATATATATATACCCGGTATATATATATATATATATATATATATATATATATATATATATATATATATATATATATATATATATATATATATATATATATATATATATATATATATATATATATATATATATATATATATATATATATATGATTATATTTAGCACCTAGCCTGCGGAACTTAGGTCAATTAATATTCATGTGCAGCTTTAAAACAACATAGGAAGTTACCAACAGACGTGTAAGGTGGTAAATAAAGAATATTTCTTTCAATAAATGTTTTAAACTATTTACGATTTTGACAAATTTGTATATGAACTGATCACATTTATTCAATCAAATAACTTGCAAATGTTTCGTTGGTCAATTATACTAAGCAGATTACTGTGTTGCACTTTTATTGAAATTGCATTATTGCCAAGAGAGAATCCAGCGCAGTGAAAGATTGCGAGCTTTCTCTCACGACATTCTTCAACTCCAATTAGGTTGGGGTGCGTGATGAGAATGGCAATGGGGGCTAAGGGTATGTAGGTGGTGTTCGCCGTTTACTACGGCACCCGTCACTACGTATCCCTAAGTGGCAGAGGAGAAGCAAGCAAAGCAACGAATTGTTATATCACAGTTCGTGTAGAATGCATTAGAGTCTACCATCCAAGTGTAAGAGGTTTATACATCTGTGTTTCCTCCTCTAACCTACCCCATTAATAATCTTAGCTTTACAAAGTTGTAAACGAGTCTGTAAATCATACCGAATGACAAAAATTCATAAATGATATCTTTCAACAGGAAGAACCAAATTAGGATAGGTGTAAATGACATATCGTATGTCATATTTTATATTGATCTTACTAAACGAAAATTGTTTTGAGTAGAAATGATTAGAATTCGTCATGAGTGATATGATAAATGGACACCACCCCACCACCCCAATACCGTTTGACAACGTATCTATCAATGGCATATATGTTTACCAAGCCTCTTGAATTATTGATCCATAGGTTAGGTAGCCCTAAGTGTGTGGTTGCAAAGATATCTGGGTGCCCTGATATTTTTGACGTAAAAAGAAATTTCGTGGTTACCGTCCGTAGGACGGGTACTTTTCTAGTATATATATATATATATATATATATATAACCGGGTTATGGATATCATATATGAGTATGAGTCAATTGCTATAGTGTTAACCAGTGGTTCCTACTGGGATAGACATGATGTTGTCTTACAATTAATTATGCATTGTTTTAGCATTGGATACTACTAAAGTTATTAAGATTAGCTATTTGAGTAGGTGCATAGTCATAGATCCCTGTGCAAACTGAAAATCTTGGTTTTCATGCTTCTTATTTTTACATCGACATAGAGTTGTATGTTCAAGCTAGTCGCATATTCTCGCCTTGAAGGATGTTAAACAATAGCTTCATTTGCAGTAGTAGATACCTACATTTGAAATCGTTATAGAAACCCACGTATGTACTGATCCATATGTACTAGCTCGACTCTGCCATTTTGGCGCATGGTGGGTCTAGCTATAAGAACAGCTGTCCTATGCGAAGTTTCCTGTTTTACATATATAAATATAAACACACATACATATATATAATATATATATATATATATATATATATATATATATTATATATATATATATATATATATATATTATATATATAGATAGATAGATAGATAGATAGATAGATAGATAGATATATATATATTATATATATATATATATATATATATATATATATATATATATATATATATATACCAAACCCAGTTCAAATCTGCATAACAAGGTGTAAAAAGGCTCTCATATGTCCTGATACACCATATATACATCAAAGACAAATGTATACCTGTATCCCTTACCAAGTTTCCAGCGAATGTCCGATACAAGGTGATAGGAGTAGAAATGAAAGGAATGGAAAGTAGTATGAAGCTAGTGGCGCTGGGCGCAACACAGCGCAAAGGTTAGGCAGGTATGGTAGAAGAATGGATCCGTGCGCCAAAATATGTAGGCCGGCGAACGGATCCATGTCTCAAGGGGAATGGATAGAGATGTAATAGTTATGAAATATGAGGAATATGTGTAGTGAGTAAAAGCAAATTAGTGATCGTGTGAATACATAAAGCTAAGTTCACCTGGGAAAAGAAAAAAGGTCTGATTTGGAAAATATTTGTTACTGAAATA
>OZ012701.1:20796655-20807765 GCA_963942565.1 Maea johnstoni | reverse complement strand
TTTATTTTCTAGCCAAGAGCAAGAATTTCATAATATGCTGAACATAGTAAGTATTTGATCTTGAAAGATCACACAACGTTTGGAAAGATCACACAATGTAAATGTTGTGATGACGTTCCAAAGCTATCTGCGTGTTTTTGATAACTGTGTGTATATATCATGCAGCAATTGTGATCTGCTACATAAACTGAAATTAAAGTTATCCTATTAACATATGTTTCCATGAAGTATCACTCTAAAGGCCCACTCCTTAAGCAAAAGTACTAACCTGGCCCCTCCCAGAATTGGAACTAAACAAAATGAAACCAAAAGACGCCGCAGTATAGTAAACCCGCCTGATAAGTGATATCTCCTGAATTTGGATTGTTGAATGCTGACGGGTATGCCAACGTACGTGCACAATATCAATTGAACAATTCATAACAAAACACGTACCATGGTTTAAGAACTTATGGCCAGTTTAACGATATTCTCAGAATGAGGCATCTCCGCCGCGTAGACTAGTATAGTAAACCGTAGGTGTACGTCCTATAGATATTTAGACAAGTCGCTGGATTACCGTAAAGTCGTTCCCCTTTTTTCGACATATAAGCTTAAAGTAGACGGCGCGAAAATATCCCAAAAATTTCCCCATATATAATCTTTAGACAATCTTTCAATCGCTCGCATGACTTTATTTTTTGGCCGCTCAGTTTCATCAATAAACTCGCTGCCATAAACCGTTATTACGACGAATTTAGTTCTGGCAATTTTCCCTATACACATAGAATAATGCCATCTGGGCAAATGGCAGAATGCTGAACCTATAAACGCCCTACGGACAGTGACGTGCTTTCGCACTTCGGATGCCGACTCGGTCCAGCTGGACTTCTGTGACAATAAAAAAACATTTCAAATTTTTAAAAACCTGCATAATATGTCTCATTTGGTAACCTGAAATACATACTACTGTGGCAATACAGACCTACAGTGCCGGTGTGATAGTGCTCAGTGACCTCCCTCTCTGGTGACCCGGTGTGATAGTGCTCAGTGACCTCCCTCTCTGGTGACCGGTGTGATAGTGCTCAGTGACCTCCCTCTCTGGTGACCCGGTGTGATAGTGTTGGCTGACCTTCCTCTCTGGTGACCCGGTGTGATAGTGCTCGGTGTCCTCCCTCTCTGGTGACCCGGTGTGATAGTGCTCGGTGACATCCCTCTCTGGTGACCCGGTGTGATAGTGCTCAGTGACCTCCCTCTCTGGTGACCCGGAGTGATAGTGCTCGGTGACCGCCCTCTCTGGTGACCCGGTGTGATAGTGCTCGATGACCTCCCTCTCTGGTGACCCGGTGTGATAGTGCTCAGTGACCTCCCTCTCTGGTGACCCGGTGTGATAGTGCTTAGTGACCTCCCTCTCTGGTGACCCGGTGTGATAGTGCTTAGTGACCTCCCTCTCTGGTGACCCGGTGTAATAGTGCTCAGTGACCTCCCTCTCTGGTGACCCGGTGTGATAGTGCTCAGTGACCTCCCTCTCTGGTGACCCGGTGTGATAGTGCTCAGTGACCCCCCTCTCTGGTGACCCGGTGTGATAGTGCTCGGTGACCTCCCTCTCTGGTGACCCGGTGTGATAGTGCTCGGTGACCTCCCTCTCTGGTGACCCGGTGTGATAGTGCTCAGTGACCTCCCTCTCATGTGACCTGGTGTGATAGTGCTCTGTGACCTCCCTCTCTGGTGAACCGGTGTGATAGTGCTCAGTGACCTCCCTCTCTGGTGACCCGGGTCATCAGCAACTAGCTGTAAGGGACCCAGGTCAACCATAACTAGTGGTGAGAGTCCTAGTTCTGGACCTGTTTTCTAACCCTAACTCTAACCCTAACCCTAACCCTAACCCTAAGTAGGGTATTCCAAGCTCATAAGTTTCCTTGACCTCCTTGCTGAGGATTGCGCGGATAAAGAGTCTACCAGATAAATGTGATATGTAGTTGACATAGTCCACCACCAGATGGCGCCTGATTGCGAGAAGTCGCGGCAGGGAGTCACGGGCTGCGTGTTGACGTAGTCTCTCACAATAGTGATCGAGAAATAGTAGTAATTATAGTTGATATTGTTGATATATGCAATGTATGGTCATCTTGTACCGTACGACCTCAATTCTGCTACGCACCAGAATTGCCAATTCTAGTACGTACCAGAATTGTCCAATTCTAGTACATACCAGAATTGTTTATCACATGCACTAATTCTAGAACGTACCAGAATTGTACAATTCGGGTGCGTCCCATAACCATAATTGTGTGGATGGACACTTCTGGTACACGTCTTTATTCCAGAATTGTTAGTATACTTCTGGGACGTACCAGAATTGTCCGTGAATTATCCTGCTACTGGCGGAATGACGCCATTAATTAAAGACTTTGCCGCTAATTTTCATTTATACTCATTACTTGACAATCGGCATCATTCAACCGGTCGATAAAACATTCTCGGACAATTCTGGTACGTCCCAGTATTGCCTGAATGAACAATTCTGGTGAACTTAGATTACTAGAATTGTTCTGCCAATTCTGGTACATTCTAGAATTGTTCGCAGGGAACAATTCTGGTGTGTACCAGAATTGTAAAATTAACTGAACAATTCTGGTTCGTACCAGAATTTAGGTCGCAAAGTACAAGATGACCTTTCTGTTGACTGGTATATATATATATATATATATATATATATATATATATATATATATATATATATATATATATATATATATATATATATATATATATATATATATATATATATATATATATATGGTGACTTGCATGCTATATCCTCGTCCTTATCCTACCATAGTAGATTAAATCAATGTACTAGATGGAATTAGTGAATAGCACCTCCTCTGAGCCAAGGCCGCCGCCATTTTGAACCCCGGTCATCACCCCCTGCTGTGGTCAGTGTTATAAGCACAGAGCTAGGAGCAGGATGCACAGAGCTAGGGGCAGATTGCCACCCAATTGAAAAACATGGCCGCTACCAGGGGCTGGGCAGGATGATGACAATATGCAAAAATCTCCCCTCATGGAATCACTGAGAGAAAAAGAAGGGCAGCATCCTGTTCTTGAGGTGTATTACTTTCATATAAGCTGATATGTATGTGAGCCTTTATAGGGCCCCTTTAAACCAATACTAGGCTTGACAGGAACACCTGACGAGTGATCCAATCATCTCTCTGACCGAGCATTGTCCTCCTGACCCTAATAACCCTTCCAATGCTAAGATTACTTTTGTCCAAGGCAAAGACGCGAAGATTACGAAATCCATCTAAACCCTGCCAGGTTGGTATTCAATGGATAGCTCTCTCTCTCTCTCTCTCTCTCTCTCTCTCTCTCTCTCTCTCTCTCTCTCTCTCTCTCTCTCTTCTCTCTCTCTCTCTCTCTCTCTCTCTCCGAGTACTCTCAGATGAGTACCCACATGCCAGGGTTTAAGTCATTTTAAAACTTTTTTGCATCATTTTTTATTGTAAAAATAGCAGCAGCATAAGGGTTAATGCTGAGGCTACTTTTCTCCAAAGCACAATTGCAATTGTATTGTATCCCATGTTTTTTTTTAAATTTTCATAAAGGGTTCGCTTATTGACTATGCCCAATAAGAAGTAATTTTTGATTCTATACTGCTAAAGATTTTTACAGACCATAACATTGAAAAGGTATTGACTGAGTGGTCAGATGCCCTGTCCTGATGGGTCTGCCCTGATGGCCGAGTGGTCTAAGGCGTTGCCACTGACTGGTAGCTGTCTCTCGCCACAGAGAGCCCTTCCTGATGGCCGAGTGGTCTAAGGCGTTGCCACTGACTGCTAGCTGTCTCTCGCCACTGAGGGCCTGTCCTGATGGCCGAGTGGTATAAGGCATTGCCACTGACTGCTAGCTGTCTCTCGCCACTGAGGGCCTGTCCTGATGGCCGAGTGGTCTTATGTGTTGCCACTGACTGCTAGCTGTCTCTCGCCACTGAGGGCCTGTCCTGATGGCCGAGTGGTATAAGGCATTGCCACTGACTGCTAGCTGTCTCTCGCCACTGAGGGCCTGTCCTGATGGCCGAGTGGTCTTATGTGTTGCCACTGACTGCTAGCTGTCTCTCGCCACTGAGGGCCTGTCCTGATGGCCGAGTGGTCTAAGGCGTTGCCACTGACTGCTAGCTGTCTCTCGCCACTGAGGGCCTGTCCTGATGGCCGAGTGGTCTTATGTGTTGCCACTGACTGCTAGCTGTCTCTCGCCACTGAGGGCCTGTCCTGATGGCCGAGTGGTCTAAGGCGTTGCCACTGACTGCTAGCTGTCTCTCGCCACTGAGGGCCTGTCCTGATGGCCGAGTGGTCTTATGTGTTGCCACTGACTGCTAGCTGTCTCTCGCCACTGAGGGCCTGTCCTGATGGCCGAGTGGTATAAGGCATTGCCACTGACTGCTAGCTGTCTCTCGCCACTGAGGGCCTGTCCTGATGGCCGAGTGGTCTTATGTGTTGCCACTGACTGCTAGCTGTCTCTCGCCACTGAGGGCCTGTCCTGATGGCCGAGTGGTCTAAGGCGTTGCCACTGACTGCTAGCTGTCTCTCGCCACTGAGGGCCTGTCCTGATGGCCGAGTGGTATAAGGCGTTGCCACTGACTGCTAGCTGTCTCTCGCCACTGAGGGCCTGTCCTGATGGCCGAGTGGTCTTATGTGTTGCCACTGACTGCTCGCTGTTTCTCACCACTGAGGGCCTGTCCTGATGGCCGAGTGGTCTAAGGCGTTGCCACTGACTGCTAGCTGTCTCTCGCCACTGAGGGCCTGTCCTGATGGCCGAGTGGTCTTATGTGTTGCCACTGACTGCTCGCTGTTTCTCACCACTGAGGGCCTGCCCTGATGGCCGTGTGATCTAAGGCATCGCCACTGACTGCTAGCTGTCTCTCGCCACTGAGGGCCTGCCCTGATGGCTGAGTGGTCTAAAGCGTTGCCACTGACTGTTAACTGTCTATCGCCACTGAGGGCCTGCCCTGATGGCTGTGTGGTCTGGGGCATTGCCACTGACTGCTTGCTATCTCTCACCACTGAGGGCCTGCCCTGGTGGCCGTGTGGTCTAAGACATTGCCACTGACTTCTTGCTGTCTCACACCACTGAGGGCCTGCCCTGGTGACAGAGCGGTCTAAGGCGTTGCCACTTACTGCTAGCTGTCTCTCGCCACTGAGGGCCTGTCATGATGGCCGAGTGGTCCAAGGTGTTGCCACTGACTGCTCGCTGTCTCTCACCATTGAGGGCCTGCCCTGATGGCCGTGAGGTCTAAGGCATTGCCACTGACTGTTAGCTGTTTCAAATCCCTGCGCATTTCGTATCGCGCCCTTGGCATTTGAGATTGTTGCTTGTGACCTGGGGTTAGTTGGTAGTTTTCACCGGGTACTCCGGTTTTCTCCACCACTTACAAATGGCTAGTCACAAAATAGTCTGAATATGGAGGAAAAAATGACAAAATTCAAAATTCCGAAGTTTGGAGTGTTGCGATAATGAACACTGTAATTACCACTCTTGACATAATGAAGTAGATTTTGAAAATACATACAAACAAAATAATTAAACAATAATAAGACAATCACATTAGCAACAATTAAACTATATGACAACAACAAAACATCAACAATAACAACAACAACATGAAATCAACAACAACAAAAAACAATAACAAAAACATCAACAAAAACAACATCAACAAAAACAACAACAACAAAAACAAAAACAACAGCAACAACAACAACAATAACAAAAGCAACAATAACAACAACAACAACATCAATACCATCGATAGAGCTGAAAATAGAAGATCCTTCATATCTTCATCACGACTTGTAACGGCGTTAAAGGGGATGTTGCTGATCATATCAATAGCTTAACACCTTAGGATCTCATAAATCACGTTTGTCCCGGGGGCGATCTCTTCGTCTGACAGAGTCTGATAATTTTCGTCTGGATCTTTGATACTTCTGACGATAACTTTGGAATACAGGATAGTTGTGCGAAATATTTCAAGGAGAGTGTTGTATAGAGCATTTCTCCTTGAAATATTCTCCTAACTTGAATGAAATATTTCACTGAAATAGTCGGGTTCATCTTGGCGGTTCTGGGCATTAAATGTTAAACGAATCGTAATGATAACACATGGATGAAAATGGTATTATTTATAGCCCACTTTCTCCCTTAACCCATTCACACTCAGAGTTCCTTAAAAGAGTATCGTCTGCTACTATTATATTTTTGAAAATAACATTTGAAATCGGTCAACCTGAACAGGCTGGCCTCGGCGAATAGCCTAAAAGTTACTTTCTGTGCATATTGGCCCGCAGGTCCTCCGTATTATAAACTATACAAGAGCCCTCATTGGTCATTGTATCCTAGTGACGTCACATGGAAGCCAGATTTCAGACCTCCGGCATAGCCAGGCCTTAACGATAGACATTTAGTAATTGGTCTCACGGTACATATCCATTCTTTTCTTCATCTAAGATTAAACCTCGCTAGTATCTCGAATTCGCCAACCTTAGATTTTCACGTACCCCGTAAAAAGGTGCTGTTATAAAACCTCGCGTACATCGGATTCACCTACCTCGGATTTCACATACCCCGGACAAAAGCACTGATCCCAAATTATTCTTATTTTCTTAAATGTTGATAATGTAACCCGGATTTCGGTTTCCTCAGACACTTTTGATTATTCACTATTTGTCCAAAGTAAGCAAAGGATTTCTGTACGTGAACTTAACACTTATGCTGCTGGTGTCTAATTTTGTCAACACAAAATGATGCAAAACACCAAAAAAATGAATGAAACCCTGGCACATGGTTATTCATCTGAGAGAACTCAGCGAGATCTATCTAATGTAATACATGTATGTAATTTTAATTTAGCTACGAGATTTTATTCACTGTTTTAGCGTACATTTCAAAGGCAACTACATTTTAGTGCCATGGTGCAGGTGTGACATACTTTGTATTGTAACTTTATAAGTTTTTTCAAGTGATTTAAGCGAGTGGAGTTTGTCACACCTATACCATGGTATTTTGGCACAGTATGAGTTTGAAAGTTAAGGGTTAATTTGTAAAAGGAAGCCTTTTTCTCAATGTATATGAAACAATAAAAAATCTAAGCCGGAGGATTATCTTTATATGTTCACGCTCAGTAAATTTGCTCTCTGTATTTGGAAAATAATGGACATGTTCCGAGTTACTTTTACTGCAGAGATAAGTTTGAATTTGAAATTTCGTCTTTCGTCACATTTATGCCTATTGTGGCTAATTCGCGACAAAACAATTGTTGAGGAAACCAGAGTACCCGGTGAAAATCACCGCCTAACCCCAAGTCACTGGCAACTTTCTCACAAGTCCAGGCCGGGATTCGAAACAAGGCAGTGGTGAGAGACAGCGCGCAGTCAGTGGCGCAGTTACGCGGCCGCCAGAGCAGGCCTAAACAGATATACGACTGATGGGGTACGTATCCAGCTTTTAGCAAGGAATATAGACGATGACACTGGCGACTACGACCAAGTGTGCAAATAACATAGGACTTGATTATCGTAAAAACTATTCTATGTATAGAACTTATTTTTAGTTTACCTTATATAGCTGTATTAACTTACTTTTGAGTTCAATATTAACATCCATGTTCCTTGCATATATTGCATATTTTGTATTTCGTATTATATGTATACGTTTGTAGTGAATCTGCAAGTCAATAAATTATATATATATATATATATATATATATATATATATATATATATATATATATATATATATATATATATATATATATATATATATATATATATACTGGCGTTGTCCTTTCTATTGTTGTCGAAATAATAAAGCAAAAATACCCTTGACCCTTCCATTGCTGAGGCTACTTTCATCCGAAGCACAAGGATGCAACGATATTTAAAACCATCTAAACCCCTGTTATATTAGTATGCAATGGTTGGCTCTGGCTGGGTACTCTTAGATGAGGTTTTTTGCATCATTTTGTATCGGCCAATTCAGTCACCAGTAGCATAAGGGTTATGTTATGTGCTAACATTGATTTGCTGGAGTAATAGAAGAACAAATTTTAATTCTTTGGCACAATGATAACTTATACTTCCATTGACATTTTTCAAAGATCCAAAATATCCTACAGGACGTATGATTGCACAACAAAAAGAAAATGCTTAACCATTTCAATGCCGAGGCTACTTTCATCAAAGGCACAAAAACGCAGAAATTTTGGGAAACCTTTTAAACCCTGCCGGGTTGGTATTCATTGGAAAGCTCTTGTTGAGTCCTATCAGATGAGTACCCATTTGCCAGGGTTTCCTTCATTTCTCAGCTTTTCCACATCATTGCCTATTGACCAAATTAGCCACAGCAGCACATAGGCGAAAATATGGTGAAAAAAGAAATTGACTGGTTCATATATTTTCGGGCATATCATTTACCATAAGGCACCTTACTATGACGTCTATTTACAGTTAATATACCATATATCACAGAGCACCTTAATATGACGTCTATTTACAGTTAATATACCATATATCACAGAGCACCTTACTATGACGTCTATTCACAGTTAATATACCATATATCACAGAGCACCTTACTATGACGTATATTTACAGTTAATATACCATATATCACAGAGCACCTTACTATGACGTCTATTTACAGTTAATATACCATATATCACAGAGCACCTTACTATGACGTCTATTTAGAGTTGATATACCATATATCATAGAGCACCTTACTATGACGTCTATTTACAGTTAATATACCATATATCACAGAGCACCTTACTATGACGTCTATTTACACCTAATGCACCATATATCACTGTCTGAAGGTCAATGACCACGAGACGATGGCAGATTCGTGATCGTCACCACATAAACAACTATTTATAGTTGACACACATTGTATCAATATGTGGAGGTCAATGCATGGGCACGATACGTTAGCATGAGTGAGTGAGTGAATGAGGGTTTAAGGCACATTAGTACACAAAAGCCATTTCATATAGTGCCATAAACTATTACCAATAGGTGGTCTCTGTCAAAGTTGAAGAACAGTGACAAAGCATAATAATACTAGATGAAAAAAAGAAAAAAAAGAGGGAGAGTAGAAGCAGAGCTTTTACATCCAACGACGGTCAAGGGATCTTTTAGATGCATAGTATCAATAAACATACCCACACATACCCCTTCTTTTATAATGCGAGCAGGGTTCCACACTGGCCTAGGGAGGTGCCAACTGCTATTGGCTTGTACACTATTGAGCAGGCCAAAACTGTAGAATAGGTATATTTCGTGCTACAAGAAATTTGCGAAAAGCCGATTATTCGGTTTTTCGCGTGTACTTTATTTCACGAGCGAGAGAGTTCTATAGCGCCATCTATTGAACCGAACAGGAATCAAACAATGTAAAGATTCGTCAGCCATCTTGTGGCCATAACTTGGCACAAGTTTCCCCAATATTGGAGATGTAAGTACGAAAATTATTATATGATACCTTGGTGACTATATTCACAAGTTACAATGTATCATATTACACTGATTTTGTAAAGTTATCGCATGTATTTCTCTTCATTTTAGCCTCTGACCGGCTAGAGGTGAATTTCGCGCTGTAAAACGCTGACTTTTTCCAGTAAATAAACACCCCTTCTTTTATCAAAATACTGACATTTGATGAACGGGAACACGTATTTAAACTTTTATAATCCTCTGTCTGTTTAGCGGCAGCAAGTGGCGGCAGCAAACTCAGAAGCCCAGTCACTTCGGTAGTCACTCGGCGTCAGAGCCGCGTATATTTCGTGGATTGTAAGGGGATTTTCACACCCTATACTTCGTACCTGGGTACAAAAAAGTACCCTTCTTTTACAAAATCGCTGACATGCGGAGGTCTTAAAAAATAACCTTCCGCGAAATATGTAACGCGGGTGCGGCCCCCCTCTGTATCTAAGTGACTCCCCCCCCCCGCCGGGATAATTATCAACATACGCATATGTGTATGTTGATAATTGATCAATTATATCCATCGCAACAGCCGTCTCCCTTTCTGTTGTACGCTGACGGTGGCCATCTTGCTTCTCGTAAGAAATCCATAACTGGTATCCCCATAATTCGTAAAGTAAGTATGCGAATTATAATATGATATATTGGTAACTTATTTAGAAGTTACCAATGTATCATATTATAATGGTTTTGTGAAGTTATTGGACGTATTTTTCTTCGTTTCAGCCTCCACCGTTCAGGGGTGAATTTACCAACCGACGCGCCAT
Source organism: Maea johnstoni (assembly GCA_963942565.1). Taxonomy (NCBI): domain Eukaryota; kingdom Metazoa; phylum Annelida; class Polychaeta; order Spionida; family Magelonidae; genus Maea; species Maea johnstoni. The sequence goes on along the minus strand of OZ012701.1, from coordinate 20,797,474 downwards.
CACCTCCAGTGGTGGATAGAGGCACTAAGCACCCAATAGATCGCAGGCGATAAGTTCACGAGGGCGATACTAGTTCGCGTATTGGAGAAATCATTGCACTCGAGAACTTTGCCTCTTTTACAGTATGATGTGCCCCTTGCAGGGTATGATAGCAGAATCGGTTCGACAGTCAGATTCGTGACTGTTACCATATTATAAATAGACAACTCATGATTTTATCACTGTACCTTCACCACCCCCTTTTACCTGCGCTATATTGTACTTACAACCCTTTTCACGCACCCCTAATAAATGTAAAAATAATAATGCTTAGAGAATAAAAATTATTTGGATGTAACTGTTACAGTAAATCTGGGAAAGACTACATAGACTATTATAATTGCCTACTTTAGATTGTCCTATCGGCACTTATGATTTGGGCTTTCATTTCTTTTAAATCTTTATTGTTTGTCACCAAATTATAGCGAGAGATTACTTTGAAATACTTGCATATTCATTTGATATCATCGTTCATGATATCTGTGCCATCTGCATATACAAAAAAACTATCCTTTTTATACGTCTGAGCCACCCTTTAGAAAAAGGGGTGCAAACCCTTAAGTAAAAAGCACTGACATTAATTGACTGCTTTTTTCGTAAGCTGACCCTGGTGACTCTGATTGACAAGCATTTCAGAGACCCTTGGGAACTTTTCTCTTTATCGAAAAATAAATTGTAAATAATCGAATCGAAAGAAAATGGATCTCAATGAGAGCCCTACAATCAGGTGTGCCAAGCTGTCAGGGAAGGGGAAGTGCAAGGCGGCTTTCCAAGTTCAGT
>OZ012701.1:20771655-20791655 GCA_963942565.1 Maea johnstoni | reverse complement strand
CACCACAGCTTACTTTGGGTACCTCGATAGCGGTGGTGTATGTGATACCGTTGGGGTTACTCGGCTTCGCCCCGTAACACCTCGGGTACATAACATATACACCGCAGCTTCCTTGTGGTATATCTATCACGAGGTCCCTCGGAAGCTGTGGTGTATGTGATACCGTTGGGGTTACTCGGCTTCGCCCCGTAACACCTCGGGTACATAACATATACACCGCAGCTTCCTTGTGGTATATCTATCACGAGGTTTCTCGGAAGCTGTGGTATATGTGATACCCTTGGGGTTACTCGGCTTCGCCTCGTAACACATCGGGTATATCACATACACCACAGCTTCCTTGGGGTATATCTATCACGAGGTTTCTCGGAAGCTGTGGTGTATGTGATATCGTTGGGGTTACTCGGCTGCGCCTCGTAACACATCGGGTATAACACTTACACCGCAGCTTCCTTGGGGTCTCTCTATCACTTAACAATAAATCGATATTAACGTTTTACAGTTCAACAATAAAAACATCAATTGTTATGTATCATTTGAATAAAATGATACAAACGCCAATCTGTACGTTTCATTTAAAATGTAAAACGTACAGTCCTTTTTTTTTAAAGAGTTGATCTGTGTATTTCAAGTGCAGGGTGACCACAGCGCAACAGTGTTCTTTAGACCTTAGATGAATAGACACATGGATTCGTCGCCACAGGCCAATGACCATACGACCTATCCCAGAACCCTGGCTACATCTAGCCTTGCTGAATCTAGTCTCGGTGTGACGTCACTAGGAGACAAAGACCATCAAGGCTTTCGTTTCGTTTACATTACAGAAGAAGTTGCGCACCATCATGCACAGAACGCACCTCTTGAGCGATCCTGGCCAACATCCGGGCTATTAAGTGCAGCCAGGTTGTTAAGCGAGACCTGCTGGTTGCGTATCCGGTGATAGATATTCGTGTTCGGAAGCAATTGCTTTAAAACCTTGCCGAACACATTTAAAGCAAACTCTTTCTTCACTTTTTTCTTATCATCAGTTCAATAGCCTTTTACGAGTACATCGCTGCTTTCTTTCAAGTGTACTCTACACTTCCAGTGCATCTTTTGTATAGGATTTCTCCTTTAGAGGCACTGTACTATTCTATGTTTTTGTCATTGTAAATATTTAGTTAACAACATTATATTTATGTTTCTTTATGTGTGCCAGTTGGCTACTTTATTATACTTATTATTTGTAAAACACTGTACTTGCTATGATCCTGTACATTATTAGTACAGTCAATAAACATACAATACAATACAATACAATACAATACTGGAATTTCTCGGATTACTGAGTATTTCCTCCCAGATTAGATAAATAAAAACAAGAAGATATGAAAGAAGCCGGTCAACCTCAAAAGGCTGGCCTCCGCAAATAGCACTAAAAGTCGCCTTCAGCGCATATTGGTGCGCAAGTTTCTCTGTAATGTAAACGATATAAGAGTCCTAAATGGTCTGTCTCCTTGTGACGTCACAGGCTAGATTCCAGACCCCTGGCATTGCCAGGCCTTCACTATAGCGCATATAGTAATTGGTCCCCCGCTACATATCCATTCTTTTATTCATCTAAGCTCCCAGCGACCCCGTTTTTTAACCTTTCAGGTGCTCCTCCACGCTTAAAATGGTCCAACGCTTGCATGCATGTATTCAGGCAGTTATATTTGTATACAAAGATGCCGTGGTATATTTTAAGAATGTCTCATGCACGACTGTGTGATTTAATGAGCCACTGACGACAAAAGAAACCCTGTTGACGATACAAGTTCAATGGCAGTTGTCGTCTTCGCTGATTGGCTGCACCCAACTCCTATGACGTCAATATGCTGATGAGCACCCGGGGATGTGTGGGTATATATTGGGTTGGGGTTGTTTTTCGGGGTATCATACCCTTTGACCTGGCGCCTAAACAAGACAGCAGAAAAGATGAGGGTGACTCTGGTGGCCGTCGCGTTTCTATCCCTAGGATGCCTGATAGTGGAGGGTAGAAACCAACTTGAAGATGAGGTAAGTCCAAAGAACTCAATATTTTTCTTTCCTTTTTTGCACACTCCTATTTCATTGCGTTAATGTATAAGAGTAAGATTTTGAGATGTATCAGTTGCAGTCAATAAACTTACATACACATGGAGCATATACATACATACGTACACTTATACATACATGCATGCATACATACCTGCATACATACATACATACACACAAACATACAAACATACATACATACACACATACATACATACACAAAAACATACATATATACATGTGATAGATAGACCCCAAGGAAGCTGTGGTGTATGCGATATACCCAGGGTGTAACGAGGCGGAGCCGAGCAACCTCAAGGGTATCACATACACCACAGCTTCCGAGGGATCTATCTGGCTTGTACCACAGTTGACTGCCTTCAACCAATCACAGGCCGAGAAAAGCTTGGCAGAGCACTCTTGCTAAATTCCCCTGGGTAACACCTTTGGATTTAGGTAGCTTAGAAAAGAAAGGCTTGTAAAGTGTGGGTTATGTCCTATAACCCTACACTTTTCGAGGCCTCTGATTGGTGGAAGGCAAGCAACTGTGATGCATACATACATACATACGTAGATTCACCCATTGAGGTGATTTATACAGTTGCAAACATAGAGGGCTGGAGGGGGTTCGATGCGTTTGAGGAACACCCTTTTCAAACTAAAAATTGATTTTCCTGTTGAAAATTGCCACTTTTCTCTATAATTTTCTTTGAAGTCAATAAGGTAGCATAGCGGAAAGTTGTTTGCAGTGCTTTTATTCAAATTTCCCCTTCAAATCTTTTTTCAAAATATTCTTTCACCTATGAGTTATCATTCAAATAGTCGGGATGCTTTTGGTTGCCTAATTCGCAGGAATATTCTTTCGATTTTGACTTGGTTTTGAAGTTGTGCAATTCAGTAGTTGAAAATAGTACTCGTCAATTGCGTCGCGGTAGACCACTCGGCTATCAGAGAAAGCCCGTGGTATTGATAAATCGATTGAAAAAATTCACATTTATTTCAGCGCATTTTGTCAACAGATGTCGCCGACACATCTATAAATGGCCGAGCTAGAAGTTTATGGGACAGGAAAAAAGTCTTAGTTTGGATACTTGATTAAAGCTGTGATGCTGGTGACTTACTCAAGACAACTCCTAGTTTAGCACTCCTGTCCTCTTTCAAACAGCAGACATGCATGGTATTTACAAATCAAATGCACCTTTGTTGATCAAGAAAACCTCATTTGAGGTAAAACACTGTAAAATAGAAACTGTCTTCATATCCAGGTCAGCTCAAGCAGCTAAGTTAAAGAAAACTTATATTTGAAACGCCAAGACCTCCGGGATTAGATAATTATTGTCAGAAAGGTGACAGGAGAGCTAAACTAGGAGTTGTCTTATTTTGAGTGTGTCACCAGCATCACAACCTTAAACCATTAATACTTACGGCAGCCAAAACAGCCTGATGATGTTGGTGAAATCTTTTACCCAAAATCATATTTGGGAAAATATTTGAAAGGGAAATATTCCTCATCACATAACCAACAACTCTCCTTCAAATATGTTCTAAAAGGATTCTTAATTTAGAAGTTATACTCAAATATATCAATGGCCCAGACGATAATTTCAACTGTACCACAGCTGCTTGCCTTCCACCAATCACAGGCCTCAAAAAGTGTAGGGTTATAGGACATAACTCACACTTTTCAAGCCTTTGTTCTCTAAGCTGCCTAAAAACCAAAGGTGTTACCCAAGGGTATACTTTTCTCGGCCTATGATTGGTGGAAGGCAGTCAACTGTGGTACAAGCCACATAGACTCCTCGGAAGCTGTGGTGTATGTGATACCCTCGGGGTTACTCGGCTCCGCCTCGTAACACCTTGGGTATATCCCATACACCACAGCTTCCTTGGGGTCTATCTATCACAGGTAACTCTTAAGCATAAATGGGTTATAGCAGGTATAGCTTCGGAGTTAGCTTGGTTTATGTAATAGTGTGCAACAATAGTGATTACGTTAGAGTCTGTAACTGACTTACTCTTTAACCCATTACTACGTCAGCGGCCAAAACAGCCTGACAATTTTGATTAAATCTCGAAGGTGAAAGCTAATTTAGGAATTTTTTTGATGGGGAAATGTTAATCCGAACATTACCAACAACTCTCCTTCCAATATTTTGTAAAATCATTCTCAATTACGAAGATGATATCAAAAGTACCTCATTTCCAGACGAACATTTCTGGAGGTACTCCTAAGCATTAATGGGTTAAGGCTGTGATGCTGGTATCATTCTCAGAATAACTCATATCCTACTTTAGCTCTTGTCCCATTTCTTAAAATTGGCGTGGAAGCATTGTTTCAACTAGAAGTTTTCATTAACCCATTAATGCTCACAGCGGCCAAAACAGGCCTGACGATTTTGGAGATATTTTTCTAACAAAAGCATTTTTTTAGAAAATATTTGAAGGAGAAATGTTAACCAGTTGTCAGACAGCAACTCCCCTTCAAATATTTTGAGAACTTTTCCTTTATTCCCAAGTTATTTTCAAAAGTATGAAAGTAGCAGACGATACTTTCTAGAGAAACTCTGAATGTGAATGGGTTAACCTAGCTACTTCAGAGCTCCCCTGAATAGGTCCATATAGCAGGGGTCTAGTGGTTCTAATGCCTTGCTCCCAAGCGTGAGGTCGCAGGTTCGAGTGTCCACTGGTCTCTACAATAGCGGGTCGCTATATAAACGTGCGGCGTTGTGGAAGACTGTCTATGGTCCTTCTGCAACTGAAAGACCTCTTGAAATTATTCGTGAAGAGAAGGGAATTTCTTCCCGGTTCCGGGATTCTATCTCGTCGGGATATGGCCTAAGCTGCTGAAAACGACGTAAAACCCCAATCCGTCCTTCCTTGGGACCACAGCTTCTATGTTTAATGTTTTACATATTTGTGATCAATAAAGAGTACATTTGAATTGTAAATACAATTTACGTTTGCTAAATACACTAGGCTAGGTTTAGGGCAACTGGATGGTAAATCTAAATTTCCTTCGAGATAATTTCATACAGCGCTCGATTGTGGTAGAAATTTTACTAAAGAAAGTAATTTAACAACCATTAGTGACAGAAAGTTACCAAAGAACTTGCTGCTTAAGAAAAAATACATAGTTGATACACCAGGACCACAGGGATTGGATAACAATTTCTAGAAATAGGACAAGAGTGCATAACTAGGATATGGGTTGCTTTGAGTGTGCTACAATTATCACCGCCCTAACCCTTATGCTGCTGGTAGCTAATTTAGCCAATTCAAAATGATGTAAGAACTTGGCTGAAATTTGGGTACATGGGTACTCATCTGAGAGTACTCAGCATGGGCTATCCAGTGAACACCAACATGACATTGTTTAGATGGCTTTCACAATTTTTTTGCGTTCTTGTGCTTTGGACGAACGTAGCCTCAGCATTAGAAGGGGTAGGTCTTGGGCATAGAAATAGCCTGCTCTCGTCAGTAATACGTCTTAACCCTTATGCTGCTGGTAGCGAATTTGTCCAAAACAAAATGATGCAAAAATCTGAAAAATTATCGAAACCCTGGCAAATGGGTACTCATCTGAAAGTGCTCAGCGAGACCTATCCAATGAGTGAGTACCAATATAGCAGGGTTTAGCTGTTTCTCAAAAATCTTAGCGTCTTGTGCTTTAGACGAAAGTAGCCTCAGCATTAGAAGGGTTAACCCGTCCGTGCCCACAGCAGGCAAAACCAGCCTCACGATTTTGATGAAATCTTACGAACGAAAGCATAGATGGGAAAATATTTGAAGGAGAAATGTTGATTAGAATATCACCTACAACTCTCCTTCAAATAGTTAGCAAAGTAATTTTTGATTTCTAAGTTATCATCGAAAGTATCAAAAGTCCAGACGACAAAATCTAGAGCACCTCAGGCAGTAATGGGTTAAGGACTATTACACTGCCTTCTGGACTTCCATTGTCCGTCCCTTCACAATGTGTTCATGGCTAAGTGCACATCAACGGTGATGCACTTCCTAATAAGGTGTGCATGGTACAGCGGAGACATTTAATTCCTGCACTCAATGTGTGGACCGCACGCCCGATTGCCTGGGCACAGAAATGACAACACGTCTGTGACGTCATAGATAAAAATGGCTTTACTTGACAACCTATAATTTATATATCTAAGAAATTGGCATCTCCTGATGAAGTTACTGGTGTGAAGCAAATGGTCCACTTTGAGGCTAAACTATCATGTCCCCTTGTGGCCGGAATTAAAACTAAAGAAAATACCGTGAAGGAACACAAACAGGGAATTGCACGAAATTGTACTGATATTTGAGTTATTTATTTTAAATGGTCCATTTCGAGGCTTAACCATTGACATGTCCCCTAGTGGCCAGGTTTGGAACTCAAGAAAATACCGTGGAGGAACCCGAACAGGGAACTGCACGATATGTTACTGATATTGAGTGGTTATTTAAAGTGTTCCATTTCGAGACTAAACTGCTAACATGTCCCCTGGTGGCCAGGATTGGAACTAAAGAAAATAACGCAAAGGAACCCAACAGGGAACTGCACGAAATGTTACTGATATTGAGTAGTAATTTTTAAAGTGTCCATTACGAGGTTAAACTACTATCATGTCCCCTGGTGGCCAGAATTGGTACTAAAGAAAATACCCCGAAGGAAACAATAAAGGGAACTGACGAAATTTTAATTATATTGAACAATTAAATATTGTAGGGTATGCACAGTTACTGGCAGGATCAATGAAGCCCTGAACCCAAATAGATACAGTGCCGACATTTATTTCCTGCTTGGGCAGCCCGTGCATAACACACGACCGCACGCCTGATTGCCATCAAGTTTTCTGGGCATGGTTGCATGGATGACCTCACAAGTGAACGTAGCTTTGATTCGCTAGCTACGTGGGTTATTGGTATGCTATTTTTGATATGTTATCCGTAGGCGTTTGTACAACCAGACACGGGCAGACGTCCGGTCGACTGGTGCAGAAATTAAATGTCTGTACTGTACGTGTTACTTTTATGTCTTACTTACAATTTAATGTCTCCTTTGTTTTAGAATGCCGAGATAGAACACCTTTTGGTGAAACTTCTGGAGAAACGAAGGAAAGATGAAGGCACAAACAATGTCGATAGACAAAGCAATGGTGGCAACGACCGTAATGGCGGTGGCAACAATCGTGATGGCGGTGGCAACAATCGTGATGGCGGCGGCAACAATCGTAATGGCGGCGGCAACAATCGTAATGGCGGTGGCGACAACAACAATGGCGGCAACAACAACAACAACAACAATGGCGCAAAGCTGCTGTCTGAACAGCAGGTTGAAGATGTCCTTAGGTATATCCCCACAGCCTACGATATCGCCACAAATCGCAGAAATGAACAAGTAAGCAGAGAATCCGACGCAGCCAGACGTGACAGTCGTGAGTATTTTCTATTTGTTTGTTGTTGTTGTTGTTGTTGTTGTTGTTTTAACTTTTTTAGGGGGGGGATGATTTTTTTGGACGATAGTGCAGTTGTGAACGGCAAAACAAAATTAAATTTGTTTTTTCCGCTGTGTTTCTGGAAAACGACAGAACTTTTTTTTCTGCCGTTCACACCTGCACCATCGTATGTTTGTACTGATCCCACCGATATAACGATTCAAGGGTTCGAATCGCACTCGATACTAAGTAGAAATTATTCAGTCAGAGTCTCGATATCAATCGCTGGCCTTCCCCGGGTACTCCGTTTCCTTCCTTTGTTAACTCAATTAATGATTTAGTTTTCCTACAAAGATTCTCGTCTGGAATTTGGATACATTTCAGAAAAATTGTGCAATTGAGAACTCTTTCACAGCATTTTTGAAGGAGAGTTGTTGTTAATGCCCTGATTAACATTTCTCCATCCAATATCTTTCTGATTCACACCCATTTCACACCCAGAGAGGCCAAAACAGGCCTGACAATTTTGAATATATTTTTCTATCAAAAGCATTTTTTGAAAAATATTTGACGGAGAAATGTTAATCAGAAGCCATACAACACTTCTTCTACAAATATTTTGTGAACTTCTGCTTTATTCCCAAGTTATTTTCAAAAGTATGAAAGTAGCAGACGATGCCTCTAAGAGCAACTCTGAGTGTGAATTGGTTAAACTTTTGCCAGGAAGATTTCAGTAAAATTGTCTGGCCGCTTTTGGCCGCTGCGATCATTAATGGGTTAATCATTTACTATGAATGGCAAAAATGTACAGTAAAGACTTATAATTCATGCACTAAATGTGCGGCCAGACCGGACATTTTACATAACTGCATGCCCGCCTGCTAATCGAATTGGAATTGATAAGACTACAAACATACGTCACGACTACGTCACGACTATGTCACGACTACGTCACGACTAACTATTGCATTTATTCGCTGCTAAGCGGCCATGTATATACGTGCCTCATTATCTCGCCGTACATGCCACGACAACTGTTCTACTTTCCACCAGTTGACCGGTCGACCAGGCGACTAGTGCAAAATTGAACTATCTTTACTGCAAATACTTTTGCTGGTATTGAACCACTAATACATTGAGTAAAATTGCACTAGAACCCATAGCACTCCATCGTCCTTTAGTTTATCAACGTTTGTACTCTAGCCACTCATAATCTTTTAACAAGGTGTATAGGTTTCTCTGGTACCAAAACGTTCTCTTTTTCGCCTTTTTTTGATGCAGTTTGTCATGCATATTCATGGTCGCTTATCTTTTCTTATGAATGCAATATTTAGCCGTGACGTCACAGGCGTGTCGTGCGTTATCTTTGTCCAAGTATTCGAGTAGCAAACGGGCATGCGGTCGTGTAGAATGCCCGGTGCGCTCGCAAATTTAGAGCAGGAATTAAATGTCTTTACTCAACCTGTTGTTGTGTGATTGTGAATCAGTCAACCAGTATGTACACTACAGTACAAACATTTAATTCCTGCACCAGTCGACCGGTGGTCTGCCAGTGCCTGGTTGTAAAACATTCGTGAATAACATGTCAACAAATAAGCCAAGCACATCAATGACCCTCGTAGCTTGCAAAACAAAGCTACATTCAGTTGGGAGGACATCCATGCAACCATGCCTATGAAACTGTGTGGCAATCGGGCGTACGGTCGTGTATCATGCCCGGACTGCCCACGCATTTAGTGCAGGAATTAAATGGCGGTACTGTATGATATACCGAAGAGACGGAAATAGTCAGGAAAGTAATCCTGCATGTAAGCAACTATCATGCATGGGTAAATCTTTGGGTTGCTTGGTAGAATTTCTAAAAATGGGCATCAGGGCTCGACCGGGGTGCTTGCCCCATTGCACCGGGCAAGTAGAATTCGTAAATTATAGCTGTGGGGCAAGTGAAAAATCTTGCTTGCCCCACTGGGAAAGTACGCTTTGCATATTTCAGGTTTACTTTTGAGAATGTGTGCACGTTTCGTGGTATGGCATCCAAGCTTGTCCTAGAAAATATGCTTTCACATGCCAGAACCATGTTCTACTTGGTTTAAATGAAATACTATAACACATACACTTTTTCAAGGGCAAGTGAAAGTTGGAGTAGAGCAAGTAAGAATTGAATCTCACTTGCCCTACGGGGCAAGTCGCTGCAAAAGTTAACGTCGTGCCGTGGCATTGAATTGTTTCGAGTAGTAGGCTAGAACAGGGTACAACGACCGCCCGTGGTCGGTGACCCCGGGTCAATAACTGGTAGCGACCTCGGGTCACTGAGCTTCGTGCGTTTAACCCCTTAATGCTCACAGTGGCAAGAACCAACTTGACAATTGTGATGAGATATTTACGTCAAAAGCAGAGTTCTGAAAATATTTGAATTTTTCTTTTGGCTGCTGCGAGCATTAACGGGTTAAGGAATGGCGAAGTATTATTCTGGCTCGCAGGCCAAGTTTTGCCCTGGACTTATAAGATCATCTCATTAATTATGGCTTAATGAAAGCATGCTTTTCTAGTAATCTCGATGCTTCGTCACTTTTTAAGCCATTTTGCGACTAATTCGTGACTGGTGGAGGAAACCGGAGGACCCGGCCAAACCACCGCCTAACCCCAAGTCACTGGCAACTTTCTCACATATAAGTGACTAGTGACATCAAGAAGAAATTTCAGATTTCTTACTGCTAAAGCTTTTTACAGGCCATAACATTGACAATATTTTTTTTCTGTGTAAACTAATCTTTAATGACTTTCAGAAACACATTCGCCAATTACCATACTATGTTCAGAGACCCCTCATACGAGGTAGACGTTTGAAGTAATAAATACTGTAAATCACCTAAATATGGCGTGAACATTATGCAGCGGAATTACGGTACTGCCCTGGGTAGCATGATCTAAGTATAGCGGTGAACGGGAACAGCAGCAGAAATTTCAATTAAGAATTTAATAAAGACGGGGATTTTATAATAGCGCATATGGGCAGAGCGCTATTATCGCTATCTTATTGTTCCCGCTATACTTAAGTGATTTACAGTATACATACAGCATAAAGTCTATCATTATTCTCTACTTAAAGATCTAAAAGCCTCATTACTTTTAATGTGTAGCTCTACCAAAATACTAGTAAGTCCTAAGGCTAAAATGGCAACAAAGAAGATATACAATGAACATCGTAGAATTTGGGTAATAAGGAACACCTACTTTCTAATGTTTTATCTGGTACTATGGCCATGTTGATTTCACCAACATTGAAAATCTTAGTGAGATATCCTCACATAAAATACAGCAGAGATCAACATAGCAACTTTCACCATACCCAAGTGTACTAGGTTACCCCAGTGGCTTGCAGCTAGAAGTCTATTCAAACTATATATAGTGTGCCCTTCAGTCTTGTCTTTGTTGCTTTGAGAATAGTGATCATTGAGGTGTTCTTGCACACTCTACTATCTTTTGCTACATTGCACACAGTGGTATAGTCATATTATGCAACTTTGAAAACAACAAGGGGATACATTCCAAAGACCAGACACCATCTCAGGAAACTTCAGTGACGACATTTAATTCCTGCACTAAATGCCTGGGCAACCCGGGCATAATACACGACCACACACCCGATCGCTACCTAGTTTCCTGGGCATGGATGCATTGATGACCTCATAACTGAACGTAGATTTGATTCGCAAGCTACTTGGGTCATTGGAGTGTTTGGCTTATTTTTTGACATCTTATCCATGGGTGTTTATACAACCAGGCATTCGTAGACGTCCGGTCGACTGGTGCGGGAATTAAATATCTGTACTGTGTATGTATCTTTGAGAACAATAAGGGGATACATTCCAAAGACCAGACACCATCTCAGGAAACTTCAGTGCCGACATTTAATTCCTGAACTAAATTCCTGGCCCACCCGGGCATAATACACAACAACACACACCAGATTGCCACCTAGTTTCTCGGTTGTGGATGCATTGATGACCTCACAACTGAACGTAGCTTTGATTTGCAAGTAACTTGGGTCATTGATGTGTTTAGCTAAATGTTGACATGTTGGGTTTTGGCGGCGGTTTTTTGTAAGGTACTTATATTTACTCCATCACTTGCAGCCTGCTAGTCAGTGACAGTAACAGAAATTTCAATTTCTTGGGACAAGTTTTTGGGGCATTGTTTAACACTATCCTGGCTAGAATACACCGATAAAAGAATTGCCAGTGATTTTGGGTTGGGCGGCGGTTTTTGTAAGTTATTCCGGTTTACTTCAACACCACAGCTGGCTAGTCACGAATTAGCTCAAATATGGCAGAAAAAGTGACAATGATCAAACTTACAGATTCCCCGTTCTGGGGCATTGTCCAACACTACCCTGGTTAGAACAAACCGATAAAACAATTGCCAGTGATTTTGGGTTGGGCGGCGGTGTTTGTGAGGTAGTCTGGCTTCCGCCGTCACTTGCAGCTGGCAAGTCACGAATAAGCTTAATTATGGCAGAAAAAGTGACAATAATCGAAATTTCGAATTCAAAATTCAGGGGCATTGTCCAACACAATCCTGGCTAGAATAAAACAATTGCCAGTAATTTTTGGTTTGGCGGCGGTTTTTGTAAGTTAGTCCGGTTTACTTCATCACTTTCAGCTGGCAGAAAAGGTGACAATAATCGAAATTTCAATTTCCAAATTCGGGGGCATTGTCCAACACTATCTTGGTTAGAATTAAACAATTGCCAGTATTTTTTGTTTGGCGGCGGTTTCTGTAAGTTAGTCCGGTTTACTTCATCACTTTCAGCTGGCAGAAAAGGTGACAATAATCGAAATTTCAATTTCCAAATTCGGGGGCATTGTCCAACACTATCTTGGTTAGATGAAAACAATTGCCAGTAATTTTTTGGTTTGGTGGCGGTTTCTGTAAGTTACTCCGGTTGACCTCATCACTTTCATCTGGCTAGTCACGACTGAAGCTAAATGTGGCAGAAAAAGTGACAATGATCAAGATTTCAAATTCCACGTTCTGGGGTATTGTCCAACACTACCCTGGTTTCAATACGTGAAAAAATTGCCAGTGATTTTGGGTTGGGCGGCGGTTTTTGTGAGGTAGTCTGGCTTCCTCCGTCATTTGCAGCTGGCTAGTCACGAATAAGCTTAATTATGGCAGAAAAAGTGACAATAATCGAAATTTCGAATTCAAAATTCGGGGGCATTGTCCAACACAATCCTGGTTAGAATAAAACAATTGCCAGTAATTTTTGGTTTGGCGGCGGTTTTTGTAAGTTAGTCTGGTTTACTTCATCACTTTCAGCTGGCAGAAAAGGTGACAATAATCGAAATTTCAATTTCCAAATTCGGGGGCATTGTCCAACACTATCTTGGTTAGAATAAAACAATTGCCAGTATTTTTTTGGTTTGGCGGCGGTTTCTGTAAGTTACTCCGGTTGACTTCATCACTTTCATCTGGCTAGTCACGACTGAAGCTAAATGTGGCAGAAATGTGACGATAATGGATAATTCAAATTCCAAATTCTCTGGGTCATTGTCCAACACTGTGATTGATGGGCTGATGGAGCCTTGATAGATATCTATGGGATGTTTATAGATGCAGCGTGAGGTGTCATTCAATGAAACTCTTCAAGATAAGCATCAGTGTAATGGTCCTCGAGTCACGAAGCGCATGACAATAGTAACAGAGTGGTAACGGTTTATGTACCACAGTTCGCTGACTTCGAACAATCGAGTGTGGGGTATACATGCACACCTACCTACCTACCTACCTATCTACCTACAGGCATACAGACATACATATATACACAGACATACATACATATACATATATATATATATATATATATATATATATATATATATATATATATATTATTAGTTATCCCCCTTGTAAAAAAGGGATACGGCCTGGTATCTGCGTGAAGCCAGCCGTATCGCACGAGGCCGGAGGCCGAGTGCGATACGGCTGGCTGAACGCAGATACCAGGCCGTATCCCTTTTTTACAAGGGGGATAACGAATTTATCATCAGTTTCTTTTTTAAATTAAAAAATATATATTATAAAAAAAAAAAAAAAAAATTAAATCAAAAAAAAAAAAAAAAAAATTATTTATTTATTTCCAATTTTTTTTTTAATTTTCAAACAAAAATTCTTTAAAAAAAATTTGAAAAATTTTTGAATTTTTTCTTTTGAAAAAATTTTGAATTTTTTTTTTTTTGAAAAATCTTTGATTTTTTTTTTTGAAAAATTTTGAATTTTTTTTTTTTGAAAAAAATATTGAAATTTTTTTTTTTGAAAAAAAATATTGAAATTTTTTTTTTTGAAAAAATTTTGAATTTTTTTTTTCGAAAATTTGAGAGTGGGATATAACATTGAGAGTGGGAGCCTCAATTTGAGAGTGGGATATAACATTGAGAGTGGGAGCCTCAATTTGAGAGTGGGATATAACATTGAGAGTGGGAGCCTCAATTTGAGAGTGGGGATACAGTCCAGTACCCAACAGCAATTGACCAATCAGCTGCGAGTATCACTGTGGAACTGATGATAAATATATATATATATATATATATATATATATATATATATATATATATATATATATAATATATATATATATATGTATATATGTATATATATATATATATATATATATATATATATATATATATATATATATATATATATATATATATGTAAATATGTTTATGTATATATATATATATATATATATATATATGTATATATATATATTTATATATATATGTAAATATATATACATACATACATACATACATACATACATACCTACATACCTATATATATATATATATATATATATATATATATATATATATATATATATATATATATATATATATATATATATATATATATATATATATATATATATATATATGTATACATACATATATATACTGTATATACAATCCAGCCTGATATTCAACTGAGGGTGGATAGCAGGCGGGATTGCATTATCCAACAGGGCGTGACGTATTTATCACATGCTCTTTTATGGTAAGAAAACATCTTTTTGGAGTTGAGAACGAGGCTGGTGACCTCTAGGGGTCAGATCGCTGACCAAGTGGTAATATTGAATTTTGCCGTTCAATATTGAATTCTGCCCTTCGATTTTGAATCTACAAAGTGTGAACAGCTCCAGGTCTAACACCTACTGACCAATCAGCATCGAGAATTACATCAGAGCAGGTGATAATGGTGAAGGCACCCTCCGCAGATACGTGATTAAACGCAAAAATTAACCTCAACTAAGGATACCACGATTGTCCTTTTTGCCTAATTCAATAACATGAGGTTGTGATATTTTGAGATTTTTACAGGGAAATAAAAGTAAAAACCAAATCAATTTATAGTCACTCTGAAGAATATCAATGAAATGTCTAAATTTGTTTTGAGAAGGGTCGAAAAAAAGTTACCGGAACATAAATCTGCCTACGTTATTTCAAATACTTGCACTTTCCACTTAATAATGTATCATCATTTAACCTATATTCTAAATATGCGGACTGACCGGGCTTTTTACCCGATTGCCACTCGGAAGAATGGGCATATATTTCCTGTCCGTATATAAAACTTTTGTTTTGTATACGTTTGTAGTCTCCCAAGCGTGAGTTCGCAGGTTCGAGTCTCCGCTGGACCTTCAAGCGCGGGTTGGCCTGGTCGCTATATAAATGTGCGGCGTTGTGGGGGACTCTCTATGGTCCTTCTGCAACTGAAAGACCTGTAGACCAGTGGATCAGGTGATCGGTCGACTAGTACAAGAATTGATTATCTTTACTGTAAATGTCTTGCCTGTTTTCATAGACGAGATAGGACAACACCCCGGCGGCCCTTCATTATTGCGCCAGACTTGACAGGGCAACAATTCTAGTTTCTACATGTTGAGCGGTTGATTAGGTGACTGGTCGACTAGTACAAGAATTGATTATCTTTACTGTAACTGTCCTGCCTAATTTAAGGGAGGCACATTATTCTACAAAGATGTTATGCCAATAAATGGGCTTGTGTGCTGGTGTGCCCTTAACCCTATGCTGCTGGTGGCTAATTTGGCCAATACAAAATGATGCAAAAAACCTTTAAAAAAATGACAGAAACCCTGGCGCATGGGTACTCATCTGAGAGTACTCGGCGAGAGCTATCCAATGAATACCACCAAAACAGGGTTTAGATGGTTGTCAACAATCTTTGCATCCTTGCGCTTTAGACGAAAGTAACCACAGCATTGGAAGGGTTAGGCAATCATTCATTCATTCATTCATTCATTCATTCATTCATTCATTCATTCATTTCAGAAACACGACAGGATGACACCCCGGCGGCCCTAGACCAGCGTTATCAGAACTCCACAGACTACGTAAGGAAGGTCGCAGAGGTCGGCAAACGTCAGTTGGAGGTCCTCAAAATCGTGGAAGACAAGTACGTATGGATTTTATTTTTCGACACTTTTTCTGCCATATTGCGTCGTTACTAGTCATTTATAACCGTTGGAGGAAACCGGAATACCGGGCGAAAACCACCGCCTAACCCAAAGTCACTGTAACTTCCTCACATGCCCCAGGTGGGATTCGAAACCGGGCAGTGGTGAAAGACAGCTAGCAGTCAGTTACAATGCCTTAGTACAAGGGTATCAAGGCAGGCCCTCAGTGGTGAGAGGCAACTAGCAGTCAGTCAATGGCAATGCCTTAGACCACACAGCCATCAGGGCAATTCCTCAGTGGTGAGAGACAGCTAGCAGTCAGTGACAATGCCTTAGACCACACGGCCATCAGGGCAGGCCCTCAGTAGTGAGAGGCAGCTAACAGTCATTGTCAAAGCCTCGGATTACACAGCCATCGGGGCAGGCCCTCAGTGGTGAGAGACAGCTAGCAGTCAGTGGCAACACCTTAGACCACACAGCCATTAGGGCAGGCCCTCACTGGTGAGAGAGAGCTAGCAGTCAGTGGCAACACCTTAGACCACACGGCCATCAGGGCAGGCCCTCAGTGGTGAGAGGCAGCTAGCAGTCAGTGGCAACGCCTTAGACCACACGGCCATCGGGGCAGGCCCTCAGTGGTGAGAGACAGCTAGCAGTCAATGACAACGCCTTAGACCACACGGCCATCGTGGCAGGCCCTCAGTGGTGAGAGACAGCTAGCAGTGAGTGGCAACGCCTTAGACCACACGGCCATCGGGGCAGGCCCTAGACAGGTATGTACAATTATACCAAGGGCTGGTGCTTCGAACGAAAGTGAGTGGTTATTTCACATAACCTGCTCGAGTCACTAACATATCCCCTCTTGTTAGATGAAACAAGTCATACAAGCACCTGACTGCAGCCTCCCTCCTGACACGTCATTTTGTATATATCAGTGTTAGGAAATGTGACGTCATATGAGCACCTGCCTGCAGCCTCCCGCCAGACATGTCACTTTATACACATCAATGTTAGGACATGTGACGTCATACGAGCACCTTCTGAAGCCTCCCGCCAGACACGTCACTTTGTACATATCAGTGTTAGGACATGTGACGTCATATGAGCACCGAACACAGTCTTCCGTCTGATACGTCACTGAGAAAGGTTCACTGTTTTGACAATAAGATTTTATTCTATTTCAGGTTCAACTTGACGGCTAATCAGATGAGGCAGGTCATTGCGGCCGGATCACCAGCAACCAGCGGTCAGCGCTCACGACAGGACGAAACAAACCAGCCCCCTCCACGAGACTCAAGATGTCCATACCCTAAGTAAGCAGCCTTTATACATAGATTTTGGACCTTTTTTGTTTTTCGTCACATTCATGCCATATTGTGGCTAACTCGCGACTTAAGTAATTTGTGTGACTTAAGTTAGGCATTATTCTCTTATATTTGTATGACTTAAGTAAAGCAACGTTCTCTTATATTGGTATGACGTCAGTTAGTAGTGTTTATCTAACACACAGGTATCAGTGTGACTAAAGTAAAGAGTGTTTCTGTTACATTGGTATAACTTAATTAAGGTATGTTTCTCTTATATTGGTATAACTTAAGCAAGTTTTGTTTCTCTCATATTGGTACGACTTAAGTGAGGTAAGTTTCACATATAATGGTATAATTTAGAAAAAGAGGTTTCTTTCACACAGGTATGAGTTTGACTTAAGTAATTCATGTTTCTCCTCTATTGGTATGACTTAAGTTAGACGTTAATTTGTATATTAAACCCTTATGCTGTTGGTGGCTTATTTGGCCAGTTCAAAATAATGCAAACGTTCAGAAAAAATATAGAAAGCCTGGCACATGGGTACTCATCTGAGGGCGCTCAGCGAGAACTATCCAATTAATACCAATATGACAGGGTTTAGATGGTTTTCATTAATCTTTGCGTCCTTGTATTTGGACCAAAGTAGCCTCAGCATTGGAAGGGTTAAGTAAGACTTTTTTCTCACACAGGTATAAGTGTGACTTAAGTTATATGTTTTTCTTATATTGTTATGACTTAAGTTAGACGTGTCCCTCCTATATCTGTATAACTTAAGTAAGACTTTTTCTCTCACGCAGGTATGAGTGTGACTTAAGGGATGTGTGTTTCTCTTATTTTGGTATGAATTAAGTTAGACGTGTCCCTCCTATATCTGTATAACTTAAGTAAGACTTTTTCTCTCACGAAGGTATGAGTGTGACTAAAGGAATGCATGTCTCTCCTATATTTATATAACTTAAGTAAGACTTTTCGCTCACGAAGGTGTGAGTGTGAGTTAAAGAAGTGTGTTTCTCATATATATATATATATATATATATATATATATATATATATATATATATATATATATATATATATATATATATATATATATATATATATATATATATATATATATATATATATATATTGATACTACTTAAGTTAGACGCAGATATGAGTGTGACGTAAGGAATGTGTGTTTCTCGTATATCGGTATGACTTAAGTTAGACGTGTCACTTCTATATTTGTATAACTTTAGTAAGACTTTTCCCCCACGCAGGTATGAGTGTGACTCGTATATCGGTATATATATATATATATATATATATATATATATATATATATATATATATATATATATATATATATATATATATATATATATATATATATATATATATATATATATATATTTATTGATATGACTTAAGTTATACGTGTTTCTCTTTTATTTGTATAACTTAAGTAAGACTTTTTCTCTCACGCAGGTATGAGTGTGACTCAAGCGAGGCGTACCGGTCCTTTGACGGTTCCTGTAATAATCTCGTCCACCCACTTCTTGGCCGAGCCTTTACGCCACTGGCTCGTTTTCTCACCGCTGATTATAGTGACGGTAAGGCAATAATTCAATAACACAAAGAACCTGAAAAAACTGTCAAGAAATTTGAACAGATTCAAGAAAAGTCTAAAAAAGACATAAAGAAATCGACGAAATCTTATATACAGTTGAATGGCTAACTTTTCTGTGAGCTTTATTTTCCCTTTTTTCCCGAATGTTTTCAAAATGGGAATCAACAACACAGAAAAAACAATGCAGTGCATGTCCGGACTTAAGGTGATAATTTAGTTGAGCAAGATCATCACCAATAGGTGGTGTCTGTGGCTGGCCCCTAAGCATGGATTTTAAGACGAAAGATTGCACATGAGTAGTGGTCACCCGCCACGAATCTAGACCTATTGTAGAACGACCACGAGAACAATGGGCGGGCCCCTTTGGGCCCTCCGTGTTAAATTGGTCCCAAACAAAATGGGTGTCTGCTTCGACCATGCAGATTCCTTCGGAATAGGCCATTTTCACGAATATTTTCATCTCATTTTTTGGCTGAAAGTGACTAACGATACGGTTTTCGAAGCCATTGTTTTAGAATATGACAGATATGAATCCCCTCTAGGTGCAAGGTCATGTCATAAGTACCTCTTATTATGATAGGACCTGAAAATCAGCATCAACTACGTAAACCACGTGCTGTTAGTAATCTTGAGGCATATGGGAACATTCAAAAGTTTTTTAACATACTCATCGGGCAGATTCCAGGTTTAGGTAGGACCTTGCACGTTGCCAAAGACATGAATGATCAAATGGTAAAGTTTGGTTTTCAAGTAAAGGGTGAGTCTTGACATTTTGTCAAAAAACGAAACACAGACAGATATGTTCGCAAAGGGTGCCATATCAACTCAAAAAAGCAAATTATTGATAAGTTTAACATTATTCTGTAACTATGAGATGTAAGCTATACAATTGCATAAGTGCTGTTGTCTACATTTAACTCAGTTTTCAGATATTTAAATTTTAAAAATGACCCGGGCATCAGGTAGGGTTCTACCATAACAAACACAAAGAAATCCTGCCCTTAGTTAGTATAAGAAATATACATCAAACGGGAAAATTAGAAATGGAAAAAAACACGTCCTCTCTTCGAAAATATTAGAAACGGTCACACCCAAAATTGAAAAATTAAGAAAA
>OZ012701.1:20761655-20766655 GCA_963942565.1 Maea johnstoni | reverse complement strand
GACAACGCCTTAGACCACACGGCCATCGTGGCAGGCCCTCAGTGGTGAGAGACAGCTAGCAGTGAGTGGCAACGCCTTAGACCACACGGCCATCGGGGCAGGCCCTAGACAGGTATGTACAATTATACCAAGGGCTGGTGCTTCGAACGAAAGTGAGTGGTTATTTCACATAACCTGCTCGAGTCACTAACATATCCCCTCTTGTTAGATGAAACAAGTCATACAAGCACCTGACTGCAGCCTCCCTCCTGACACGTCATTTTGTATATATCAGTGTTAGGAAATGTGACGTCATATGAGCACCTGCCTGCAGCCTCCCGCCAGACATGTCACTTTGTACACATCAATGTTAGGACATGTGACGTCATACGAGCACCTTCTGAAGCCTCCCGCCAGACACGTCACTTTGTACATATCAGTGTTAGGACATGTGACGTCATATGAGCACCGAACACAGTCTTCCGTCTGATACGTCACTGAGAAAGGTTCACTGTTTTGACAATAAGATTTTATTCTATTTCAGGTTCAACTTGACGGCTAATCAGATGAGGCAGGTCATTGCGGCCGGATCACCAGCAACCAGCGGTCAGCGCTCACGACAGGACGAAACAAACCAGCCCCCTCCACGAGACTCAAGATGTCCATACCCTAAGTAAGCAGCCTTTATACATAGATTTTGGACCTTTTTTGTTTTTCGTCACATTCATGCCATATTGTGGCTAACTCGCGACTTAAGTAATTTGTGTGACTTAAGTTAGGCATTATTCTCTTATATTTGTATGACTTAAGTAAAGCAACGTTCTCTTATATTGGTATGACGTCAGTTAGTAGTGTTTATCTAACACACAGGTATCAGTGTGACTAAAGTAAAGAGTGTTTCTGTTACATTGGTATAACTTAATTAAGGTATGTTTCTCTTATATTGGTATAACTTAAGCAAGTTTTGTTTCTCTCATATTGGTACGACTTAAGTGAGGTAAGTTTCACATATAATGGTATAATTTAGAAAAAGAGGTTTCTTTCACACAGGTATGAGTTTGACTTAAGTAATTCATGTTTCTCCTCTATTGGTATGACTTAAGTTAGACGTTAATTTGTATATTAAACCCTTATGCTGTTGGTGGCTTATTTGGCCAGTTCAAAATAATGCAAACGTTCAGAAAAAATATAGAAAGCCTGGCACATGGGTACTCATCTGAGGGCGCTCAGCGAGAACTATCCAATTAATACCAATATGACAGGGTTTAGATGGTTTTCATTAATCTTTGCGTCCTTGTATTTGGACCAAAGTAGCCTCAGCATTGGAAGGGTTAAGTAAGACTTTTTTCTCACACAGGTATAAGTGTGACTTAAGTTATATGTTTTTCTTATATTGTTATGACTTAAGTTAGACGTGTCCCTCCTATATCTGTATAACTTAAGTAAGACTTTTTCTCTCACGCAGGTATGAGTGTGACTTAAGGGATGTGTGTTTCTCTTATTTTGGTATGAATTAAGTTAGACGTGTCCCTCCTATATCTGTATAACTTAAGTAAGACTTTTTCTCTCACGAAGGTATGAGTGTGACTAAAGGAATGCATGTCTCTCCTATATTTATATAACTTAAGTAAGACTTTTCGCTCACGAAGGTGTGAGTGTGAGTTAAAGAAGTGTGTTTCTCATATATATATATATATATATATATATATATATATATATATATATATATATATATATATATATATATATATATATATATATATATATATATATATATATATATATATATATATATATATATATATATTGATACTACTTAAGTTAGACGCAGATATGAGTGTGACGTAAGGAATGTGTGTTTCTCGTATATCGGTATGACTTAAGTTAGACGTGTCACTTCTATATTTGTATAACTTTAGTAAGACTTTTCCCCCACGCAGGTATGAGTGTGACTCGTATATCGGTATATATATATATATATATATATATATATATATATATATATATATATATATATATATATATATATATATATATATATATATATATATATATATATATATATATATATATATATATTTATTGATATGACTTAAGTTATACGTGTTTCTCTTTTATTTGTATAACTTAAGTAGACTTTTTCTCTCACGCAGGTATGAGTGTGACTCAAGCGAGGCGTACCGGTCCTTTGACGGTTCCTGTAATAATCTCGTCCACCCACTTCTTGGCCGAGCCTTTACGCCACTGGCTCGTTTTCTCACCGCTGATTATAGTGACGGTAAGGCAATAATTCAATAACACAAAGAACCTGAAAAAACTGTCAAGAAATTTGAACAGATTCAAGAAAAGTCTAAAAAAGACATAAAGAAATCGACGAAATCTTATATACAGTTGAATGGCTAACTTTTCTGTGAGCTTTATTTTCCCTTTTTTCCCGAATGTTTTCAAAATGGGAATCAACAACACAGAAAAAACAATGCAGTGCATGTCCGGACTTAAGGTGATAATTTAGTTGAGCAAGATCATCACCAATAGGTGGTGTCTGTGGCTGGCCCCTAAGCATGGATTTTAAGACGAAAGATTGCACATGAGTAGTGGTCACCCGCCACGAATCTAGACCTATTGTAGAACGACCACGAGAACAATGGGCGGGCCCCTTTGGGCCCTCCGTGTTAAATTGGTCCCAAACAAAATGGGTGTCTGCTTCGACCATGCAGATTCCTTCGGAATAGGCCATTTTCACGAATATTTTCATCTCATTTTTTGGCTGAAAGTGACTAACGATACGGTTTTCGAAGCCATTGTTTTAGAATATGACAGATATGAATCCCCTCTAGGTGCAAGGTCATGTCATAAGTACCTCTTATTATGATAGGACCTGAAAATCAGCATCAACTACGTAAACCACGTGCTGTTAGTAATCTTGAGGCATATGGGAACATTCAAAAGTTTTTTAACATACTCATCGGGCAGATTCCAGGTTTAGGTAGGACCTTGCACGTTGCCAAAGACATGAATGATCAAATGGTAAAGTTTGGTTTTCAAGTAAAGGGTGAGTCTTGACATTTTGTCAAAAAACGAAACACAGACAGATATGTTCGCAAAGGGTGCCATATCAACTCAAAAAAGCAAATTATTGATAAGTTTAACATTATTCTGTAACTATGAGATGTAAGCTATACAATTGCATAAGTGCTGTTGTCTACATTTAACTCAGTTTTCAGATATTTAAATTTTAAAAATGACCCGGGCATCAGGTAGGGTTCTACCATAACAAACACAAAGAAATCCTGCCCTTAGTTAGTATAAGAAATATACATCAAACGGGAAAATTAGAAATGGAAAAAAACACGTCCTCTCTTCGAAAATATTAGAAACGGTCACACCCAAAATTGAAAAATTAAGAAAATTGTTACACAAAAGTATTAACCATTCTACAGTAAACAAGCCTTTAAGCCACTTGCTCGATTCCTCACGGCTGATTATGGTGATGATAGGGGCAATAATTCTAGCTTAACTGGAAAATTAAAAAATACCCGGAAAAATCCCTGAAAACCTGGCACTTGGATACTCATCTGAGAATACTCAGTGAGAGCTTTCCAATGAGTACCAACATGACATGGTTAGATTATTTTCAAAATCTTTGCGTGATGCATTATACTACATGCTTATCCTTCTGAACTAACTAGTATTTTATTGTAAATTATACATTTTCGCGCTTATTAAGAGAGAGAGAGAGAGAGATAACCAAAATAGTCTAACCTTTAAATCGCTTTGAGACAATTGAGTAAGCAAACATAATCTACTTATTAGATATCTTTTTTTAAATCCTTTTAATTTTCCACCTCCAACATGTAAACACAGGGTACAAAATATATTACCAAATTGGTAATGGTACATAAATACAGAGTAGATGATTTATAATTGAATATATTACTTCTTTGTGTAGATGTTAGATAATAGCAGATATTGTTTGTGAGAGGTATCCTTTACCTCTAATATAATGTCTATACTTTTCCTTGGTAATACAAGTTTTTGACATCATTTTTGACGATAATGATATTTGGTTTATTAAATATCTTAGCATTAAACTCTTGCTTTCTATAAGTGGCATACAGTGTTCTACATACATATCCACTTCAACAACACAATTCTGGTCGCTATATGAATGTACGGAGTTGTAGAGGGCAGCCTATGGTTTATATCGTGGCGCAATACTGTGAATCACTTAGTGTAGCGGGAACAATAAGATAGCGATAATAGCGCTCTGCCCATATGTGCTATTGTAAAATCCTCGTCTTTATTAAATACTTAATTGAACTTGCTGCTGATGTTCCCGTTCACCACTATAAATATATCACGCTATCCAGGACAGTACCGTTATTACGCTATATAATGTTCTCGCCATATTTAAGTGATTTCCAGTATGACCTAAGCTGTTGAAAGTAACGTAAAAACCCATTCCTTCTTTCATCTGACCTTATTGCCTTACCTTAATTTGACTTCCTTCCTAGCTTTAACCATACCCGGCTCTCGTCGAGACGAAGGAACTGCCCAGCGCCCGGTTGGTCAGCAGGACAATATTCGAAGCGGCGGACAAAACAATAGGAGTTCATACACTTGGGCCTGATGTCCTGGGGTCAGTACCTGGACCATGACATAACACACACAGCCATCTCATCACTCTTCACTACCGCAGATGGTGAGTGTACCATAATTCTATGATAATTCTATCATAATTCTATATATATATATATATATATATATATATATATATATATATATATATATATATATATATATATATATATATATATATTTATACATATATACATATATACATATATACATATATATATATATATATATATGTATAAATATATATATATAATATATGTATAAATATATATATATATATATATATATATATATATATATATATATATATATATATATATATATATATATATATACCGGTATATATATATATATATATATATATATATATATATATACATTTA
>OZ012701.1:20751655-20756655 GCA_963942565.1 Maea johnstoni | reverse complement strand
TGAAGGTAAATCATGTTGAGACTAGTAAATGTATACCAATAAAGTAAATAAATCCTGAAATTGATAAATTGCAAGATCACTTCTGCTTGAAATAAGAGATTTATGAAAATTGGTTACCAGATATTATATCCTTGAAGAAAGTAAGACTAGATGCAATAGGAGTCGCATGGAGCATGATAAAAGGTGTATCAATTGTGACTGTTTCTTTTTTTGAAGAAGTGTGAGAGATTATGCACACCTATTTCACAAGTACCCAAACCTTCTAAAAAAGCATCCCTCTTCAGAACCTTGTTAACTGTACTCTGAAGTAATCCTGACTGCAGTGTGTGATTCCTGACATAATCCTCGTCAGTGAAGTGGTCTGAACATACATATGCATACTTCAGGACAGGTGGGTTTAAAAGTTTCATGGATGCTAACCACTGTTTTTGTCTAAATTTACTACTAGGAAATCTATGAAAGCTTTCTCCACTACCGTGTCTTTTTTTACAGCCAATTGCTGCACATGATTTCACCATTTTCTTGTTTGATATATACGTTTTTATGCAACTTGTGCAGAGAGCTCTTGTCAGGAGCACTGCTGTTAGATACACTGCCCAGAGGTAGCTTGGAGACAGGATGTGATCCCTGCCACCCGATTGTGTCACAGCTGATAGCACTTGAAAAACATGGCCGCACCCAGTGGCTGGCAGAGGCTGTCTAGGAGGATGACAATACACAAAAATCTCCCCTCACGGGATCACTGAGAGAAAAAGAATGGTAGCATCCTGTTCTTGAAGTGTATAACTTTCATATAAGCTGATATGTTTGTGAGCCTTTAGGGCCCCTTTAAGGCTGTTACCCATTTTGCAGCTGGGTAAACTGAAGCAATATGGAATAAACTGTCTAGCCCAAGGACAGACCAAAGTGCCCCGGCCGGGAATTGAACCAGCGACCTACTGATTACAAGTCCGACACCTAACCAACTGTCCCTTTGTCTTACCAGTTACCAACTAAGAATGTATATCTTCCAGGTATGCGAGAACAGATCAACCAGATCACGTCTTTCCTGGATAGCTCACAGGTATATGGTAGCAGCAAGGAGGAGGCCGATCACCTGAGAGACTTCAGCGATACATGTAAGTACCGGTTTAACCCCTGACAATCTTTAAGCCTAAACAAAATTAGGAAAATATTTGAAGGAGAAATAATGTTCAGAACATTACCTACAACTCTCCTTCAAATATTTTGTAAAATATCCTTGGTTCCAAATTTATTAACAAAAGTATTAAACATCCAGACGACATTTTCTAGAGGAACACTTAAGCATTAATGGGTTAAATAGATAAAATAAGTCCAAACATACAGTGCCGTTTTTCGAGACTTCAGCGATACATGAAAGTACCAGGTTTTAAATACTGTAGAACACACAATGTACGCGTCTGTTTATATATAGCGTACATAGCGTGTGTTCCGCTTCGCTATATGTAAAAACGCTGTACTTTTATCTTACTGTCAGCGGCGGCTACCGTCACTAACATAAAAATACGCTATGATGCGAAAACTCCCCAATTTGCTATATATGGGACATGCGTCCATATGTGAGTTCTACACATAGGTCCAAAATATTTCAATACATACAATGTAACTACGTACTACAATTGTATATATATATATATATATATATATATATATATATATATATATATATAATATATATATATATATATATATATATATATATTTATATATAAATATATATATAATTGCTTCTTTTCAGCTAGGGGGCGCATGAAGACGTCATCTCATCCCACAGACGATAAACTGAAGAACCTCCTCCCCCACGACGACGAAGCATTTTTGTCGTGGCGCTACCAGCACTGACAAGTGCTTTTTGGCAGGTGAGTACAAAAATCACACATTCCCATAACTGTGGAACTTGAGAAAGATATTTAATAGTTAATACTGAATGTTAATTGTCATACAAGAGCATTTTGAGTTTTCTTCATATCTTTATTGGGTCAGAATGTATGTATGTGTGTATGATATTATGTACATGTATTTGAGGGTGTGTGCACGTGCACATATGTATATATGTACATATATATTGATTTACAGCAATATATATGTATATATGTACATATATATTGATTTACAGCAATATATATATATATATATATATATATATATATATATATATATATATATATATATATAGACAGTGGGCCCTATCCTTTGCAATGCGTTATCTCTGTTGCCACAATGTTTCCCGTTTCCGTCCGCTACACACACACACACACACACACACCATATATATATATATATATATATATATATATATATTTATGTATATATATATATTACACACACCACACACATATATATATATATATATATTTATATATACATATATATACATATATATATATATATACATATATATATACATTATATACATACATATATATATATATATATATATATATATATATATATATATATATATATATATATACATACATACATACATATAGCTTTGTTTGGCGTTGCATTCATGTGTGATGTTATAAGCGTTTAGTGTTTTGAAGTTCTATGTTGTTGTTTTAAAGGTGATGAACGAGTCAATGAAAACGTTGGCTTGACTACCATGCATCTTATCTTCGTAAGGGAACACAACAAAATAGAACAACACTTGCACGAAGAAAATCCTCAGTGGAGCGGAACGAAATTGTTCCAGGTAAGATGTGTTTCTTCCCTTTTCTTGGTTGTAAGAAAGGAAGGAAGGAATGGGGTTTTAACGTCGCTTTCTACAGCTTGGCTAGCTCATATTGCGACAAATTTCTCGGTTATCTCAGAATCAACGCATAAGAACTAAATGTGTATACTGTAGAACACACAATGTTAGCGTCTGTTTAAATATAGCGTACATAGCATGTGGTTCCGCTTCGCTATATATAAAAACGCTGTACTTTTTTTTCTTACTGTACTGGCGCTGTCAGCGGCGGCTACCGTCGCTAACATAAAGATACGCTATGATGCGAAAACTCCCCTTTTCGCTATATTTGGGACACGCGCCATATATGTGTTCTGCAGTATCAGAATTCAGCATTGATACTTAAGGTTTTATGATACTCTACACTGGTGACACCTATTGAGTATTGAACAACCTGAATATTTTATTTACAATTTTCCTGTCTCCACTGCAATTTTGAAAAGTAATTGTTACAAAAAACCGTAACAATTAAATATGTATCATTATGACTCTACCTGCCTATCCTAAAGGACAGATTTAACACTGAATGTTTTGGCTCTAGTGATTATCATATTTATTGGTTTAACGCATTTTTGAGAAAATATGTATGATTATTCATCTATGTATAAAGTTGGATTCCTTTGATAAAACATCATATAAGAAAAGGGCAAATATGGTACCAATTGGGTAAATCTTTGTACTATTTATGAAAAAAGTCATATTTCACCAATTTTACCCATCTGTGGTTCAAAAACTAACCAAATGACCTGTTGTTTTTTATGTTTTCTTGTGAAGAGCCTTGTGTAGATAATTTAGACAAAATTTGACGAAATTTAAACTCGGCAATTCTGACTTATGGGTTAAAAACCTTTTTCTCGAATTCCTTGATTTTGCCCCATAATTCCTTTATCACAGATGAAAAATAATTTCAACATGAGTGTCAGTACCTATAAAGGGATACGTTTAGCAAAG
Organism: Maea johnstoni; assembly: GCA_963942565.1. Lineage (NCBI taxonomy): Eukaryota > Metazoa > Annelida > Polychaeta > Spionida > Magelonidae > Maea > Maea johnstoni. The sequence goes on along the minus strand of OZ012701.1, from coordinate 20,752,952 downwards.
AAAGAATTAATTTTGGAGAATGAGATGTTTGTGATATAAAGTGCATTAATTTTTTTTAAAAATCTGTGAAAAAACTAAGTCAATGACCCCGTTATTTTAAGTTGTTTTGAAGGTCACTGTGATATGTTCTTTCCTCATGCAAAGTTTCAGGAAAATTAAACTGAGATTTCTAAAAGTGTAGTAAGACTTGGTACTGTAAATCACTTAAATATGACGTGTACATATAGCGCATATAAGGTTCTGGATAGCGTGATCTAAGTAAAGCGGTGAACGGGAACAGCAGCAGCAAGTTGCATTAAGAGTTTACTAAATATTGGGGTTTTACAATAGCGCATATGGGCAGAGCGCTATTTTCGCTATCTTTTTGTTCCCGCTATACTTAAGTGATTTACAGTATTCCAGTGGCAATCGGGCATGCGGTTGTGTCGAATGCCAGGTCTACATGCACATTTAGAGAAGAAAATAGACATCTTTACTACTTTATACTATAAATATATGAAGAAATCTGTAATTTTAATCATCTTCACTTTTCCTGTCATAGTAAGGTTAATTTATGGTTAGTTGAAACCAGAACACCCGATAGAAAACACCGCCTAATACCAGGTCACTGGCAACTATCTCACATGACAAAGCAAGGACTCAAGCCAGGTAGTGGTAAAAGACAGCAGTTAGACCACTGAGATCTATTTTGCCATGGTACTTTTGAATACTGTATAACTGGTTAATTGGCGTGTACTTAAGTTGGCGTTTTTTTCAAAAGTATTTTCCCTGTATTTATCTTGGCGTCTAGATCAGTCAGAACAACGCCATCTTTATGTAGACATTTTATGCGATCTTTAATTTGGCGTTGATGGGCATTCGCAAAAAAACGCCAAATTAAAAACCACGCCAAATTAACCAGTTATACAGTAAGCTCTTGTTTGCACGGTATCTTCTCAGTTGTTTATTATCCATACAAATTTGAAAAACGTATTGTTGTTTTGTAGACAATCATCTATAAGAGCATTGTCGGCGCTGCTTGTATCCAACTTTGACATATTTCACGTATTTATTGTTTCGTGTTGCCCATTCTGTGTTTTTCAGGAATCCAGGAAGATTGTGATAGCTGGACATCAGCACATCACCTTTAACGAGTACCTGCCTCTTATTCTTGGAGAAGAAATGAACAAATATGTGGATGTGGGAGCCTATCCAGGTTAGTTTCGTTATATTATAATGGAATATGCATAATGCATACCCTTGTCATGCTAGACCCCCATATGAGAGAACCTATCACCTGGACCAGGAATATTGTGGG